>JAVUPR010000088.1:7397500-7997500 GCA_036785695.1 Gentiana straminea | reverse complement strand
AACGTTGAAAAGTAGGCCGGAAAAGTTCAAAAGTCGCCGGAATGAAATGGAGCTTGTTTTTTTACCCTTTTTGAATTTTCCAATTTGTGTTGAAGAGAGGAGATGATAATGAGAAGAAATCAAGTAGTGGTGTAGTGTGAGATGAATTTTTGTGGAAGAAAAGTAAAAAAAAATTCGTAAGGTGGGGTTTGGGTGTGGGGTGCGGCTGTAAAAAAAATTAGGGAAGAAGAAGAAGAAAAGGAGGGTCCCCGTCTTTTTATGTTTTTAGACCCCGGACCGGTCCGGTATTAAGGCCGGATCGGTCCGTGCCTAACTTTTTCGATTTTTTTATTTTTTTATGATTTTTGATAAAAACTTATAAAAATTCTAATAAAACTCTTCTAAAACCTTAAAAATAATTTTATATAATTTAAAACTTACTAAAAATAAAATTTGAAGGAAATTTTATAATTTTATAACAATTTCTAAAAATTTAATAAAATCTTTATAACACTTTACTAAAAAGCTTATAAAAATTTAATAAATTTATATCAATTCTTACAAAACATCTAACTTAAAACTAAAAAAACTTTTATAAAACTTTTATAAAACTCCTCAAATTTCATAAAGATCCAATTTTATAAAATTTTCAGAAGTTATGTGAAAATTTTATAAAATACACATATATGAAAAGACTCGAAACTTAAGGGGTTCCTGATTCTTCAATTTCTAAATCTTCCAAAGTTCTGATATAACGCTCGATCAACCTAACTCCTAAAAACGAGGCATTCGAATTATCTCTCGGAATTCCATCGGGATTTTCGGATAACCACCTAATCGTTCCCTTCCTAACAATATTCAAACACTCATCCTGGGATTTGGTTGTGCTTTTCCCACAGCGTCCAACATGTTCACTTTTTCCACAGATTCTACATCTCATTAGAAACTTTGCCCTTCTTTTTATCGCATTTCTTAATGTTCCATTACATACTTCTCTCAATCTGATCTCTCTCAACAATTTCTTGTTTTGTTCAAAAACTAAAGCTTCTATAGAAAACGCGACATCTTTATCAAGGCCTAATTTCAAAAGTAAAATAAAAACTCCTATTCTATCTAAAAAAGACATCCAGTTCTTTTACGTCTATCCGGTAAAAGACGAAAAGAGTTTAAACATAAAAAAAAAATACAAAAAAGTAAGGATAGATAGAACCTGGTTTTCGGCTGATTCCAGTTTCTCAGCTTTTCAGTTTTTCATTTTTCCTCTGCTTTTTCAATTTGTCGGGGGATCAATTAGTAACATTATTTCTTCTTTCAGTGATTCCTTCTCCTCCACAAATAACTTTACTCGTGGCCATTGGCTATAAAAGTTGTATTTCCATCGCTTAGTTCAACGGCTCCGCTTTGTAAACCCTTGTTACTTTAAATGGACCCGTCCATCTTGATTTAAGCTTACCCGGAAACAACTTTAAACGTGAATTGTACAAAAGCACTCGATCACCTACATGGAACTCACGCTTAAAGATTCTCTTATCATGGAAAGATTTCGTGCGTTCCTTGTAGATTCGAGCGTTTTCATAAGAATCGAGACGAAATTCTTCTAGTTCGTCAATTGAAGCAATCTATGATCACCGACACCTTAGGATCGAAATTTAGAAATCTAATAGCCCAGAAGGCTCGGTGTTCTAACTCAACTGGGGAGATGACAAGACTTACCAAAGACTAGCTTATAGGGAGAACAACCAATTGGTGTTTTAAAAGCTGTTCTGTATGCCCATAATGCATCATCTAATTTAACTGCCCAGTTTTTACGATTTGACTCAACTGTTTTTTCCACGATTCTTTTAATCTCTCTATTTGATACCTCTACCTGACCACTAGTTTGCGGATGATAGGGCGTTCCTAACTTATGCGTTACACCATATTTTTCAACTATCTTAGTAAATGGTCGATTGCAAAAGTGTGAACCTCTATCACTAATGATTGCCCTCGGAATGCCATATCTGGTAAATATGTTCTTTTTAAGAAATCGTATGACAACTTTGGTATCATTAGTGGGAAGAGCTTCAGCTTCTACCCATTTTGAAACATAATCTACCATTACAAGAATAAATCTTTTTCCAAACGATATAGGAAAAGGCCTCATGAAATCTATACCCCAAACATCAAATAACTCACATTCTAAAATAGGTTGCATAGGCATTTCATGTTTTTTAGAAACATTTCCCCATTTTTGACAAGATTCACAAGATTTAACATACTTATAAGCATCTCTATATAGTGTTGGCCAATAAAAACCACATTGTAAAACTTTAAAAGCAAGCTTTTCCAACCTCCATGATGACCTCCCGCCTCACGATCATGACAAAACGATAAAATACTTAAAATTTCATTATCGCCACACATTTTCTCGATTATCCCATCCGAACATTTACGGAAAAGGTCCGGTTCCTCCCGGTAATAAAATTTTAAGTCGTAAAAGAACTTCTTTTCTCGTTGCCAAGTCCAATGAGACGGAATATAATCACGGAGTTAAGTAATTAATGATATCTCCAAACCAAGGTGAACTTTCCTTAAAGGAATTCTATTTTTTAATAACCGCATGGTTGAAGGAGTATCTATTCTAAATAGTTGTTCATCGTAAATGAATCTTTAATTTCATTCCCTATCTCTTCCTCGCCTCTCCATTCTACTTAGATGATCCGCTACTACATTCTCACTTCCTTTTTTATCTTTAATTTCAATATCAAATTCTTGAAGTAGGAGAATCCATCTAAGAAGACGTGGTTTCGCATCCTTCTTACTTAGTAAATACTTCAGAGCTGAATGGTCTGTATAAATTATTACCTTAGAACCAACAATATACGATCCGAACTTATCTAAGGCAAAAATTACAACCAACGCTTCTTTTTCTCGTTTGTTGCATAATTAAGCCGAGCCGCGTTTAATGTGTGGGATGCATAGTAAATAGCTTTGAGAATTTTGTTATACCTTTGACCTAAAACAGCTCCTACAGCTAAATCGCTAGCATCACACATAATCTCAAACGGCAAACTCCAGTCTGGTGCTACCAATACTGGCGCAGTAATCAACTTCGCTTTCAGGGTCTTAAATGATTCCATACATTTACTATCAAAGTTAAAAGGTACTTCTTTTTCAAGCAAATGACTTAGAGGTAGGACAAAACAAAAAAACTAAATGAACTTATTTTGGGACGGAGGTAGTAAGTAAATAAAGAAATGACAACTAAACACAAAGACTTACAATGTAATAAGCAACAACGTTAAGAAAAAAAGAAAAATGCAGTGACATCAATGTCGCTCCATCAATTTTATTTCAAATCATACACAAACCCACCATCAATCTCATCTTTTAGTGATTTTTAGGCCTTCCTCTCCTCCTCACTGGTATGTTCTCCTCCTCGCCACTTCCCGTGTCATCACGAGCATCATTGTAGATTGTTTCTTATTCTTTCCTCTTCTACCCATTGCAAACAATCTCCCAAAAAGTCTATGATTCACAGGCCAATGAACCAACAAAAGTAAAAGCAGGTGCCCTAAGACTAGGAGGTTGTGCAGAGTTTAGGGAAAACAAAATCATAACAGAATGCAGCAACGAACGACCATTGTCTTTCCCATCCGACTTCGAAGAATGCTGCTTATCCGAGATGACATCTTCATAGTTTTTCCTTTTCTCTGTAGCAACACAAGATCCATGATTTGCTTGAAAGCCAGTTTGGTATTTAGAAATAGGCCTGACCTTAGAAGAGGATCTGTCAGCATACTTACTTTTATTGACTCTCAGTTTATATGAACCAAACCAAATTGAGTTAAGCTCAACTTCCAAGCCCCCTGGCCCTAAATCGTCACAAATTTTAAATCCGACTAAACCAAATCTCTTGTCGGATGTAGTTCTCATTTTCGACAAATAAACATCGACAATTTTTCCGAACTTGTTGAACATTCTCCAAAAGTCCACAACCTCACAACTCTCTGGAAAGTTACAAAAAAAAAAAGAAATAAGAGGAGAAGCAATCCCAATTCGCTAGGGAATCCTTATTCCTGGTATCAAAACCACCCCAAAGCTCTGTTTTCCATGCCTCCGAGACCCAAAATTCTCATCACTAAACCTAAACTCTACTATTGAAGCAGCTTCGGACGAGAAGATAAACTTTAGTGCCCAAATCGAAGAGTATGAGGATAAAGTTGAGAAACTGGCATCTGAATTAGGCCAATCAACGGAAAGGAACTCAGAGCTCAAGTTAGAAGTAATTAAGATAACTTTGACCACCACCACCACCACACATTCCGCCTCCGGTCAGGCGTTGGGAGCAGCTGTTGCGGTGGTGATGAATGCCGGCGGATCTCATTAAATCCAGATCTTCTTTAATGGGTTCTTCCGTAGACTTGTCAAAGAGGGTATTTTCAAACCAAATAATGCCAATACTATAACTCCAGTCTCACTATTTCCAACTGAACCTACCTAGTCTTCTGAAAGTTATTAACTAGCCAAAAACGAAACTATTTGTGTTTGAACAATACCAATATTTATATAAGACTCACATTTGTCAGTTGATGCCACCTTGCTCTGATCAGTATTTGGCAGGCAACAAGTGGGTTTTCAAACTTAGAATTAAACCTGGCGATTCTATACCGAAGCACAAATCTTGGTGATTGCCAACGATTTTCACTGGACTTATAGGGTTGACTTTCAGGACGCCTTTTGTCCAATTGCTACGCCATGAACTATCAGAGTAATAGTAGCATTATCAGTCTCTTTAAATGTAATATTCCGAAGTGTCGGAAAAGGGCGACGTGTCGATTTACGAAAATAAAAGATTATGTTTAATTCTTTTATGGATTTAAAGTATATATATATATATATATATATATATATATATATATATATAGAAATGAGTTCGTATACATACCTATTGATCCATTAACTGCTACGTACATACTACTAAAATAGTGCGATCGATCACTATTTTAGTGCGCTTACAATTATTGTTTGAGTGCGCACCTAGTTAATGAAGCGGGGGAAATCGCTATTAGGTAATACTAAAAACCTAACTAGAAACCTCGCTCCTCAATTTGTAGTTGCAGACCGAAACAATAACGGGGCACTAAAATAGTGATCGACGCACTATTTTAGTAGTATGTACGGTAAGCATGGATAGTATGGTATGTAGGGGAACCCAACCCTATATATATATATATATATCTGTGAAATATATATACATATATCTAATGGGGACTGTTTTATAATTAGAAGATAATTAAAGGGGTTAGTGGAGCAAATAGTGGGGAGAGTTTTCATTTTGAAAATAAACCTCCCACTATTTGATGTAAGTGACAACGCCTAACCTATCCCTGAGAATGGTGCCAGAAATCTGACAGACAATTCCCGGGTTAAACGATTCTAACCGGCAGTGTATCGGGTCAAATTGTGGTGCTAGTATGGTGAGTCAGAGTGTCGAATCCTCAGGGAACTTGGTAATTTCTTTTACGTGTGGTTAAACACCAAAGAAATTTGTTATTAACTCGATCTAAACCGCAATTTTATAACACGAGATCACTACTATTCTAGTCAACATAAAATAAATACGTAATTTAATTGTTATTCTAATATAATATATATAGATATATAAATATATATAGATGTACATAAATTGCAAAGTATATATATATATATATAAATATATAGGTACCAATATATTAAACGGATAATTTAAGAGAACGGCCAAAACTTACATAATTGGTTTATACGATCTTTTCGATTAAATGAAATGTGTTCGATCTCTCCTTTTATTTTAGGTCCAATTGAGTAAATGAAACGGTGCACTCGAGGTAAACAATTCCTCCTCACACGAGCGTATGAAATTGTCATATGTCCATTGCATCGGTCCAAGGTCCACAATCGTTACGGTTTTTCGAACGGGTCCCGAGTACAAATCTACCCTTAGATAAAAAGGAGTCATTCCGTTCGTCAAACGGTCAATTTTATTTTAAAGGCTCCGGTTGTCAAGGCCGGACGATTCAACTTTCCGGTTTAAGTTTCGCGTAACTGATGATTTAACATTATTACGATCTCGAGTACAAATTATAATAAAATTCATTTCTCCCAAAACAAATTTACCCCCGGGTAGGAAATCGGATTCCGTTATCACGTTATTCACACGGCCAATTTTACCCTCCGGTTTTTCTATCTTTTATCTCGTATCCTGACTACGAGGCGTCAATTCATAATTAGATTATGAATTCCTCGATCGATTAAATATGTCAATACGAATACGATTAAAATAGAAAAAGATTCAATTAACTCAATTTTAATAATTTTAACTTAACAACATTTCTTTAACGAAAAGATCGAAATAAAACCGATTACATAGTTTTGGCCGAGTATTATATTTAGCCTAAAAACATTATAACAACGAAAAATATAAAAACAAACATAAATACTTAAGAAAAGTTACCCGAATACGGCAGTTGATTCAGAAATCGTATTTTCCGGACATTACAACTTCTTTAGCAAAACCGACTTCCGAGATTTTTCCGAGCATTACAATGATACTTAAACTACATTATTACGGCGTAAGGCCTTATTTACAACTACTACTAAAAAAATAAAAAGAAAAGAAAGAAGAGGAGAATATATATATATGTAGGATGTATATATATTTTGGTACCTCTCCGAGCTGTTGCAAATGAGCTCCTTTATATAGGCAAAGTTGAAGGGGCCGGACCGGTCCGAGATTAAGCCGGATCGGTCCGGACTAATGATTACCCCCACTAACTTGATCACTCCAGCATGTGCGGTGGAGATATTATTTTTTATATATAATTATTAAACTTCTAAAATTCATATCTCGAGTTCTGGCCCTCCAAAAATTGCAAACGAAATGCCAAAATTAAGATCTCGAGAAACTCTACCACTTTCATGAAGGACTTGTTCCCAGATAACGCCTTCTTGATAACCTCGTGTTCCTCCGAAGCTTTTTCGGGATTTTTCTTAACCCAAATCGATTAGCCACTTGATCACTGTTTAAGTTGTAGACCTCCAATCTTCATAATTTAAATTGCATTGGAAAGCTTTCGGTAAAATCTACAACTTTCGTGAAGAACACTTTTTCGAGATAATGTCATTTTGATGAGCCATTCGTTTGTCGGAGACATTTCTCGATTATTATTCAACCAAATTGGCTGGCCACTTGTCCACTTAAGCTATTCCATTGATCATTTAAGCTCGTGGCACTCTCTAAATCATTCCAGAGATATGATTATACTTCAATATGTCGACTCTCGGGGTCTCGGGTTATAAATCTGCAATAAAACATCACAAATACCCACGTAAATCTGACACGACACTCCGATTTACTAAAATCGGTACAAAATTACAACTTTTTACTATTTTTACTACTAACTACTCTAAACTATAAAGATTAACATTTCATACTATTTATACCATAATTTCATATATTTTACATAGAATTCGTTGATAAAACATAATAATATAACGTATATTTAATCATATAAAAATAATACATCAGTAAGTTATCAGAATTTTTGAAGACAAGTTCAAGTTTGAGAGAAAAGGAAGGCAAGAATAGATCTCCAAGTTTCTATGTGAATCCTTGATCGTTTTCAGAGACAAGCAGAGCAATAGAATCGTGAAAGCGCAAGGATCGTGTTGATACTAAAAGTTGGAGTTTTATCAAAGTATGAATATGGCCCTAAATCTGGTTTTCTTCATGTTTGATCATGTTGAGTTGAAGAAAGGGTGTAATTCGTTGTTCATTATAGTTAGAAACCTTAATCCTAACTAGTTCTTGAATTGGTTGTGGATTAAATAGGTTTTGTTGGAGTTGAAGGTCTTGCTACAGATTTTCTGCAAGTTGCTTTGGTTTTGTGCTTTGATCAAGTAAGAAAATCTTCTCTATTGCTTTGATTATGGTTTGGTAGAGTTAAGGCTTGGTATTGGAAGTAATATGATGTTATTTTCATGTATAAGTGTTACCTTTCTAGTATATGATGCTATATGTTGTTGAAGTGGCACTTTTCTGCTGTTGTGATGAGTATATGGTTGAAGAACATGTTTGGAAGTGGTAGGGATCCGATAAAGTGCAGAAAACTAAGTTTTTGGGGTTTAGTACACTTGGTGCGGGCGCACCAAGGCCAGTGCGGGTGCACTGGAAGAGCAGGAGGTCCAATTTTACATTCAGAGACTTGGTGCGGGCGCACTGAAGCCAGTGCAGGCACACCAGATCCAGTGCGGGTGCACCGGACAGTCAGAAAGTTTGATTTTACATTCAGAGGCTTGGTGCAAGTGCACCAGAATCCAGTGCGGGCGCACTGAAGCCAGTGCAGGCGCACTGCCTGTGTCTTTTTGTGTTCTAATCAGTTTTGAGCCCCGAGTCTAGTTTTAAATGTTGTTTCTTGACCTAATAACATTAAAGGAACATGAATAAGCCTCGATTAAGCTTCCGATGTGTTTAGTTCCGGCACCGGATGTACTCTTCCATGGAGTTGAAGTTTGGGACCGTCGGAAGGGTATAAATGGCTTGTGCTCTGATGAATTAGTATTCATCAATGTCTGTGTATGTGCATAGGGTGTCATGTCTAGAGTCTAAGTGAGGGAGTATAGTTGTTAAGTGAGCTCCTACCGTGAAAACACTTAGGTGGCTAGTTAATGATTAATAATTTACATAAGTGTGTAGTAAAAGACTAAACATCGTAACATTCTTCGTAAGGCACTTGTCAATATCGCGATGTGTGGGCGGCCAAATAAAGTGAATAACTCTGCTTGCCTATAAACGGCTAAATGGTAGGGGGACTTCACCAAACGTATACACTATCGGGTCTTAACCCGTGGCTATTGGTGTGATCCACTAATAGGTTGCAAACGATACCTCGTGGCGGGTAGCACCATGCGTAGTGCCCTTGAATGCCAGTGTAACAATCTCAAGTTAAGTTAGAAACGTTTAGTCACAACGTGTTGATGAGCATGAAGTGAACCCTAGAATTGAGTCGTCAAATAAAGATAACTTAGTTATTATGTAAATCCTTCTTTATAAAACCTAGTTAATGCAATAGCTTCTATTTCTTGCAAAGTACCTTTGTACTTACCTCAAATGCATGTTTGTTGTGTTTGGGGTTGAGAAGATGGACAGGTTGAACAGGAGTTCGAAGAGGACTTTGAAGATGATGTTTGATGCTCTTGTCATGCTATGCTTTTATCATGCTTGTTACTAGACTATGTAGTTCCCTTCAAGACTTATGTTGTAATTTCATTTCAAGACATGTTGTATTTTCTTTGAATTTCTTGTTAGATACTAGTTGCATTTTCCTTTATTCAGACATCGTATTGTTGTAAGATTTATGTATCATTGTTGTAAGATATCTTTCCATCCTTTGTAAGTTGTGTTTCTACTTTTAACTTGGGAAAAAAAATTACACCCGAGTCTTTTAGCTTCCGTAAATGCAAAACTCGGTACGACGTAGTAAAGGCTTACGTATAATATAGAATTTATTTTAGATTATACGTGCCGGACGTTCTATTTCCGGGTAAGGACTTGGTATCCTGGAACGGGACGTTACATTAAACTAAAACATTCTCCAAGTAGACATCAATAATACTTTTCTAATTGACCTCTCACTGTACTTGTTTATATTCATCGGCCCGTGGGATTTTAAGATCCACCAAAGCCTCACCATGTATGCAAGTTGAACAAAGATTTGTACGGCCTAAAATAGGCTCCCAGACACAAATGCTGAAATGACAGTTCATGTAGTCCACCAGAGACACCTCACTATTTGTTTTCAACATTCAACAACATCGTATGCATTAGTATATGTAGATGACGCATGGAAGCTCTGTTTCTTCTATTAATAATTTATTATTCATCACTTGGATTTTACCTTTGCTCTTAAAGGTTCAATCTCACATTTCGGGGGAATTGAGGCTCACAGAGATTCCTTTGGTCTTCATTTGTCCCAAAGCCATGTCTATCCCAGCTACTGAAGACAATGTACATTGAAAATCACCCACTCAGGGAGAACCGCTTTCTAATCCAACTTAGTACATGAGCATATTTTTTGGGGTCTTCAGAGCAGCAGTAGTGGTGACCACATGGGCTCTGTGAAAATTGCTTATGTGGCATAATTTTATTGAAAGAAAATATAGAATAGTTGTATGTGTGATGTATGATTAATAAGATGTGATAATGGTGTGAAATAATTTTATGCTATCAATTAAAATATTAATAAATTTTCTTTCATAAATAAATGTAAATTACTATTTTAGCATTATATTTCTTAAAAAATGTTTGATTGACCCAGATGACACAAAAAGCAGGGAAGAACTCATCCTATTTTTGGCACCTGCACTTGACCATGTTGATGAAAAGCCACCCACAATTACACTATTATTTTTCATTTTAGTCTCCAATTGTAATATGTCAGAGTTGATGTAGTCCAAGATAGCCTCATTGCTGCTGCTCTCAATAGCTCACCATGACCAGACATTAAAGTTGTGTCGTCTACTATTTAAGTCAAATTATGCAAAAACGAACCAGTGGTCATTGGAAGGCTTTCAAGAGGGTTATCAGATGCATCAAAGGTATTTTGACACATGATTTCACTTCAAGATTTCTTCTGTGTTACATTTAAATGACTAGCCTGATTCAGATTGGGTCTGTAGCACTTATGACAAGAAATCTGTTGAAGGCTTTTGTGTTTATTTTGGAGAATCTCTTATTTCTTGAAACTCTAAAAAGAAGTTTGTTGTTATTTGTTCTAACATTGAAGCAGAGTACATATCATTTACAAATATTGCAGCAAAATTATAATGGATTTGGCATCTCTTAAAAAAAACTTCATTTTCCTATTAAAGACTCTTATAGCATGGTGTGGTAACACTTGTCATTTTCCGGTTTTTATTTTTATTTTTATGATGATTAAATCAAATTTACTTATTGAACAAACTAAACAGTGTCACATGAAAAATCATCCAAATATATTTATATTTCCTACTTCTTCTATCTTAATTTCATGCACTTTGTGAGAACAACGCAACCTTAATACAAGTATAACCAGAAGAGCAATATACATATATATATATATATATATATATATATATATATATATATATATATATATATCCTTGATAAAATTATATATATGACCAGGATGGACTTGGCTAGCATCAACTAGACACAGATTGATGTCCTCCTCTTTCTATGTTTAAGGTGAGTGAATTTATTTTTCTTGTGTATAGTCTTTTGACATTTGATCTTTGTTCACTTAACAACTTTGCTAAACTCCTCTTTGCATTTGCTCTGAATGGACAATTAGATGCCAAGAAACCATCCACTAAATGCAAGTAGGCTTCCAAGTCATGACAACATGCCAGGTCTGCGTTCGGTTTCAGATACGGGGACATCTTCGTGTCAACTCTTAGTTCAGTTCCGACATGTGAATATGCCCATGGCATGTTGTTGTCTAAAATATTGAGCATCTCGTCAGCTCCTGACTTGCGTAACTTCTGGTCAAGCTTTTCACTGACGAACATGCCTGGGACTCTGGTGATTACGTCCTGGTCGTTTACTATCCGCAAAACTTTAACGCCGTTGATGTTTAATCGGTCAACGAATCGTCGATTACCGACTCGAGGACCGCCGAATGAAAAAACCGCCACCGGAGGCATGCTAGCAGCACAAGTACTCAGTTCATCCGCAACTAATAATGCTAAGGCAACACCAAGACTGTGTCCAGTCACGGTTATGCTAAGTGATTCACCTTTGTATAGTTCAATTAGTCTTTGAACTTCTTTAGCTCAGCTAAACTGGGAACGTGAGCTCCATGAGTCTTGTAAAGACTCAGAAATCCACATTCGACCTTGGGATGCCCATTGTTTTCATTATTATCGTTATGTTTGTTTTGATTATTTTCATTAGGTATTCGAACTAACATGTCTCTCAAGTTTTCCGTCCATTCAAGACAAGTGACGGTACCTCGCAAAGCAATCACGATGTCACGTCTTCCCATCCTTTGAATCTCCATTTTATCATCGCAAACTGCCACGTATCCAATCCGACTAGACTTCTGAGTTAGCCACGTATTATTACCCACCACATCATCAATCCACCTCGGAAGTCCTAGTGATGACGTAGCATACAAACTTTTGGTCACCTTGTAGGACTTATCAGGCAATGCCACCTGCCGAGATGGTGGAGCCCGATCATCTGACATGGCCGGTTCGGAATAAAAGCCATTATAAGCAGCTTGAACAAACTCACCGTACCTAACCACCTCTCGCCGGAGATTCTCATCAAGAGGGTCAAGTAGTCCAGCCCAATTATCACATCCATGGTACTGCCGCCACCGCAGACGAAGACTGTTCCTTGGTGAATATTCGGAAGACTTGGACGCTAATAGCCTCTGGAACCTAATGAAATGTCTGGGAGACATATCCTCCGCCGCCGTCTCCATTTCCGGCCAGATTCTTGTCAGCCACTGCATTATGCCTTTTCCCCTGTTTTCCTTCAACCCATTACCGGATTCCGGTAGAACCGGGTCTGGCTGAGGTGGGTTCGACTGAAATCGCTTCGACGGCAATAGTTCTTCAAGATTGTAAAGTTGCTGTCTGGTTTGATCAGTAGACTGGAGTGGGTCGGATTGGACACTTGAAGTGGGTCGGTTAGTGGGTTTAAAGGAGAAAGGGTGCTCTGAAACCGGGCACGTCTAGTTTGGAAACGGTGCAGGTTTTGAGCAGGAACCACTGACCCGATTTGCATTTTGATTTGTGTTTAACTTGGCTGAAGTTATGGAGTTTTGAAGAAAGAGTGATACACAAGTTTTAGCAGCCAGACAAGAGTATAAGACTAATAAGAAGGATAAAAGTACAGAAGATATAGTAGATTAAGAATGTAAATTATTTACAGTCTTTAGTCTATATACAGACTGCGGAAATTTTATTATGGTCCTGGAACAAGTATGATTTGGTGATCCAGGACCAATAGAAAATTACAAAAACGGATGGGGCTTAACTGTGTAAAATATATATGTCTAGTTTTTACAAACTTACCCTTACTTTAAAATTTTCTATTGATGGTCCAAGTATGACATGGTGAGTCCAGACCACCATAAAACTGTCGTATTGACGGAACCAAGAACTTATATTTTATAAGGAAAATGACGTTAAATCCAAAAGTAATTTCACTATTTTTGTTCTTGCCTTCTAAACGTACAACTCAAGTTATCGGATATCTTACTATATGTAATAAGAAGACAAGGAAATGAGTGACGTGTTCAGTTTAGAGCGCATGCTGCGTGATTTTCTTTTTGGGGTTAGTTTGTATAAATAATATATAACTAAATAATAATAAAATAAAAAAGGGGGATACGGGGGTTTATATGTTTTGGGGATAAAGATGAAGAGCAAACAAAAGAAGAGAAAAAAAAAAGTCATGCGGTGGTTGCGGTATACAGGGGTTGGGTTGCCGATTTTCTTCAGCCCGTACGGTGGGTTCCTCTTCCACTGCACGATCTGGATTTTGCAAACAGGAAGATCAGAGGGTTGTTGGCTGGATGAATGATGTTTCTCAATTTTTATGGTGGAGATGAAAGCAAAATACCGCTCAATTCAGACTTTAGGTAACTCTTGAATGGTCTTCCCTCACTTTAAAGAGGTATGTGGTCATGTTCTTTTTCCTCCTACCCGATTTTTCAGGGTTTTAATAGAGAGATGTAGAGGCTAGAGAGGAATTCTGAATTTGGGCATGCTTGGTTGGTGGATTAGCATTGCATGACTTACTGATTAAGGCTTTTATTTCCATTTTGATTTTGTACAATATTGATTGTGCTTGTAATCAAGTTGATTAGGTAGGCTGCTTTTGTGGTGGATTTTTTCTTAACGATAGTTTTTTTTTTTGAACAGCCAAGATATATTTATAATCAGCAAGATGCTAAAAAAATTACAAAATGTTCCAACAAATTTCCAAAAACCATCCCAACAGTACTAAAAAAAAATTCGAATTGCCCTCCATCCAAAAAAGATTATTCCGGTCCCCCCTAATCATGTGACAAACCCAATCGAAGATCCAAAAAGATCAATCAATATCCATTGCTAACCATCATGTGAAGCCAACACAACAGTCAACACACCAACATAGCAGCCACATATCTCATTTGCAGGAAAGCATGAGCAGGCACTGAACAGATTTGTACCGCCAGAATTAACTGAAATTTCTGCTGCATAATTCGGTTATTGCATCCATCATAACCACTGCATCCATCGCCTTCATTGATTTATTATCACTTCCTCCTATCTCGACTAGCCGCATTCATCGGATTCGCTAACCATTCTTCCCATTTCAATTTCTTAAGACCCTTCACATTTGAAAGCCAAGTGAATGAGATTCTCTGTACATCTCTAAACATAGACTCCGGGTTTAAGACAAGAAAGTTAAAGATAACTTTGTTTCTAGTATTCCAAATAACCCAAGAAGCTATTCCTACGATTGCCGACCATAGGCGTGTGGATAAAATCGAAGAAGTCGTCCCCGCTCTCAAGTTACATAGGTCCGAAAAGGAAAAAGCATTTAGTCCTATAATCTTACACCAATTTAAAATATGAGTCCAAATCAACAGAGTCAAATCGCAAGCATAAAGAAGATGATTGATCGTTTCTTCAAATTTATGACAAAGCGGACAAGAAGAGTCTTGAACCGAAATGACACGCCGTATAAGATTCGGCTTAGTTGGTAACCTTCTGAGACTTGCTTTCCACATGAACAAATTTACCTTCGAGGGTAAAAAATTATTCCATTTGACAGTCTGCTCATTATTCAAAAAGGAATTTTTGAAAAATTCCACTTCAAGTTTTTTTCTCAAAAGGGCCACCGAGAAGGTGCCATTCGAGCTGAGTTTCCATTTCAATTTATCCAAGGTACCTGCATTTCCACAAACAGGGTTAATTAAAAAAGACTCCAACTCATTTACTTCCTCCTCCTCAAATCCTCTCAACCTCCTTCTCCAATCCCAACTAAAAGAACATCTATCACCATCCCTAACCATTACCCCTGCAACGACGACACCTTTATCCACCGAAATCCTATAAAGTCTAGGATAAGCAACTTTTAAAGGAACATTACCCACCCAAATGTCCTCCCAAAACCTCACCCTACTACTAGAACGATAGTAGTGATTGAGATCTTCAGAAGACGGTTGAGGTATTTAGCTTTAATTTATTTATTGCAATTTGTGTCTATTTTTTCCTTATTAATAGAACAACTAATATTTGTTTGTCATTTGCAGATGCAAATATGAAGCTTCGACCCGCTTGCCTCACTCTATGGATTTCCAGTCAAATCAAGAATGCTAAATGTGGGCATTTTCAAATAGCGGTGTTTTTAAAAACTCAATCTTCTTCAGTATCTTTCGATTGTTGTGATATTTTTGTGATGTTTAATGTCTACATTATTGTCTGTCTTTTGGTCGTGCAGGCAATCAAGAATTGTGTATACAAAAGTGTCTCTTTTATGTAGTAAGTTTGATGCATGTAACAAGTTGGCTTTGGGATTTAAGAATCACTTCTTGGGTAAGCATGAATCTCTCAGGTTTTGTGTAAGCATGGATCTCTCTTGTTTTTAAGCATTGTTTAATTGGATTCAAACTTTGACTTTACTATGTGGTAGATTGTAGACTTCAAGATTAACGTTGTAGTTGGTAAGAAATAAACGTTTTTTGTATTTAACTTGGATATTATGTGCATTAGTTATCGTATGGATGAGTGAATTTTAAAATTTGTTCATTTTCACTGTTTTTGTTATCAACAGGGACTCAAATCAAATCATGAAGTTCTTGAGTGAAGGCAAAAGAGACAAGCAACAATACATATGGCTAGGACCATAGAAGCGCGAGCCTAGAGGTTAGAAGTTTGGTAGTTGTTTGATGCATTGATTCTCCAATCTTGTTTGATTCATCACCTTTGATTCGAGTTTACATGATTCAAAGTGATGAATCTGTCTCTACATAGTGATGAATCTTGATTCAAAATGATCAATCTGTAAACTCGATTCATGATGATATGACAATCTGTACTGTTAACATAGTGATGAATCATGAATCATGAATCATGAAAACTTGATTCATCACTTTGAATCATGTAAACTCGATCAGCACGGAGAGGAGATCATGTAGTCTTTTTCTCGTGTCTTTGTGCAAGGTAAATCTTTTTCCCAATACTCTCCGTTAATCGAATTTACGGGATGTTTATAAGGTTTTTCTTTGGTGTTTTTCCTTAGAATCTTCATCGTAGTAATCATAGATAGCCTTTGTTGTTTCCTGGACAAAATATTGTACCCTTTATCATAGGTAGTTGCTGTTGTTCATCTCTGCAATATATCTTACTATATGTATTAATAAGGTTTCTATGGATTTTGGATCATGAGATTTTGGGTACATATTTATATCTGTTGACTGACGCATGGTAAATATATACAGAATCGCCAAAGGTAGAAAGTGGGACTAATGTAAAGGTTTCTGGGGGTGTATTGAAATGCATAGGCTTTGGTGGTGCTAATCTTGCTATGAAATGTGCATAATATGACCATTAACTGATGGAATGAACATCTATTGATACTGTTTCAGTCTTCTCGATGTTCGTATTTTCAGAAAAGTGAGTTGATGCATATGTGTTTCTTCATGATATGTGTTTGTTATGTTTGTTTTGTGTGTATGGAATAACTAGGTTTTTGGTTGTGAAAAGAAATGTCAAGATTTGGGATATGTGATGTGGTGATTATGTTGAAGATTTTAGGTTTGTGTCCTGAATTTAATAGGTCATCAATCTGGAAGTTTAACCTAAGCAGATGATGCTTAATTTAGCCAACCTTGCTGAAGAGGTTCAAATAGCTTATCGACGTAGGATTAAGTTGAAAAAACGAGATTTCTTTGATGAAGCTTCGGCTACAACTGAATCAGATATTGAAGAGGCCTTTAAGAGGCTTGTTGAAGAAATCCCCACAAGACGTTTTTGATGCTTTAAAGAACCAAACTGTAGAATTGGTCCTAACAACACATCCGACGCAATTTGTTCGTAGATCGCTTCTTCAAAATCATGGCAGGTTTGTTTCTGATTCTGCTAAAAACGCTGTGATTTGGAAACCATATTCTGCCCAAGTACTTCATCTTGCTTGCTCCCTGAAACTGAACTCCATCAAGAAAATAGTTGTTTTTCCTTCCATTTGTAGTTATGTATTTATTTTTATTTCATTAATTGCAGAATCGGGAATTGTTAGACCCAGTTGAATGCCCCAGACATCACTCCTGATGAAATACATGATCTTGATGAGGCTTTACAAAGAGAGGTATGTATGTATATATGTATATATGTGTACTTTTATATACCAACCTTTGCTTTCTGTGTATCGTTATAATTAATATAAGATGCTTTCCATTATGTGTTGCTCAGCAATATACATGTTTTCTATCCTCTCTCCTGTTTAAGCAATTCAATCATCAAAGTGTGTTTTCATTATCACTTTGAGTTCATTATGAGTTTATTGGTACTGAAGCTCTAAGAAGTTGTTACTACCATTTGTCAATGCAACATGCAATAAGAGTTTTATAAATTTCTTGTCCCACGTCAGTTTTCCACTTTTTGATAGGCTCTAGATTTTAACTTCACATAGGTTTATTGTTTTTGCTTTGAAAGGTGGTGTATGAATAAGTTGGTTACATGCCAAGCCCTGTAGTTCTGTTTTGAAAGATGGTGTATTATTATTTACTGAAAAGCTGGTTTATAATTATACATATTTACGTACTGTTATTTCATCCTTGTTCATCAGACATCTTTGTTTGAGGATACAATCAAACAGGCAGTAGACGACAAACATGTTAGTTTCATCAAGGTTTACGATAGGCTTGTAAGAGGTGTTAACATGCTGACTTTTCCCATTAGTAAGATGTATGCGTATGATGAATTCTACCCCTCCGCGGATATTGTTACCTCGCAAGCAGGGGCGGCTCCACCCACAAGCTTGTGGGTGCGGCCGACCCCCTAAAATATATTTTTTTTTTTAACAACAGTGGAGATTTTTTTTAATAAACGCATATCTATGTGTAACTGACCCCCTTATTTTTATGCATTGACCCCCTATTTTTTATCTGTTACTCTATAATTACATGTACAGAGGTAAATATACAAATATATGTGTGATACGGGAAAAAATTGATAAATTTCCGACCCCCTTGTCAAAATTCCTGCAGCCGCCCCTGCTCGCAAGTGCATGCAGAAGCTTCAAATATTAAAATTCATGAATTGGATTGTAGTCAAACAATGGCCGAAAAAAAGATGTTCGCACCGACTTCTTCACGCCGAGTACAAAAAAATTGGTTGAAGAGCTTTCTCATGAAAATTGCTTGGAAGATACGAATTTATATGTAAAATTTCAGTAAGCCTAATTTTATTACAGTATCATTTGTTTTCGCTAAAATGTTGGACCGTGATATATTCTACCATATATACTAGCACACGGTTCGTCTAATAATGTAAAATAATTATTACAATCGGTTGCAGCTACTCAATGAGGTAAAAATAACAGCAACATTTTTTAATACTCATTACTAAACAGATGTTTACCGTCTCAATATAACAAAACAAGTCTTGTATACAAAAATAATACAAATACATGCTTCCCGTTCCTTAACCATGAACCTGGGCAACAATCGTGCGGAGCACGAATGTCACTTTTCCTAGTATATATATATATATATATATATATATATATATATATATATATATATATATATATATATATATATATATTGGCCTATCAAGAAATTTACTCTAGCAGGGTTACCGACGTCAATACTGTATTTTTTAACGACAAAGTTACATCATTGTAATACTGAAAAAAAATAATTTCAATAGAGTCATGTATGGCGGTCCAAATGATGGTTAGTTCGAGTTAGCTTTTTTATTTATTTATTTTATTTTATTTTATTTTTCTTTCTTTCTAGCGCAATAAAAAAACTTGAAATGAGGCCATATTGTAAAACACAATTCATGAAAATATTTCTGGATATTCAAATTACTCCACTCTTTTTTTGATTATATATTCATATGTTCTCATTGAGCTATTGAGCCGGTCCCTTCTTTTGATTACAACCAGTTTTATCACGGGACCCTTGTCGATATGCCACTTTTGAGAAGTGGTAATTGTTGGACTACCACTCTATTTGTCAAAATACTATTCCGTTTTTTGCGTTTCCATTGTTTCCGGCAGCCTTCTAAACCCTAATTAGGAAGGGGAGCCCTATGTTGTACAGACACGGACACGCCGCACGACACGACACGGACACGGCGATACGGCTAATTCCAAAATTTAAGGACACGACACGCCGCGACACGTTATATATATATATATATATATATATATATATATATATATATATATATATATAATTATTCGTAAACATCTGAAAAAATTAGAGAAAATAATATATGTATTACATAAACTATATGAATATCTAGAATAAATATTCTACCTTTATACGGTGCCAAAAGAAAATATGATTGACCTTCAAAATATTATAAATTGTAAAAATGATTATTTATCAACAAAAAAAACATATAAACTTGATCTGACGTATTATTTATTTAATTATTATAAAAATGAAAATCGGGTATTTTAGCGTTTCCATTGAAAAAACTTAAATAAAGAAAAAAAATTAAAAAATTCGGTTTAGGAGTGTTGATGCCGTGTCGGGGAGTGTCAACGGTGTGTCGCAAGCGTGTCGGATGTTTAAAATTTTAATAATATTAATTTAATCAGCCGACACGTGTCGGACACGGTGTCGGAGCGTGTCGTGTCTTGTCTTGTGTCGGACACGGCGCACGGCGACCTTATTGAAGTGTCGGTGCATCATAGGGGGAACCCAATAGGGGATTTGTGTACCTTAAGACCGTGTACATTCATGAAAAAAATCCCCGGATATGAACGAAAATTGCGAACCAAAATTGGCTTAAAGTGGTATATTGACAAATAGCACACATAATGGGTGGTATATTGAAAAAAATCCCGTTTTATCACCACCGCATTCCCGACTACGACCCCTCATGCACCCAAAACCATTACAGTATCTTTAAAACCGAGTGACATTCATTACATGGCCATGGGAGCCCTAGTGGTATTACTACTATGGAAGATCCCCTTAGAAGTGTCATGACCAAGTAGCTTGCCTCAAGTGGTAAGTGACTTGAGAATGCCTAGGGAGGTCACCGGTTCGATTCTCATCTGAGGCGTCATGTTGAAAGAGTTCTTGGCCAGACCTTACCCCTGAGTAAGAGTCAGACTCTGCAGGCACGCCTCGAGCCGAAATCCGGATTAGTCGGACCAGTGGGTTCCGGAGGGCTTTAAGCAATGCTTTTTGTGTTGGAATATTACATTTATGTTACTTTGAGGGAAATTTTTTGTGTGAAGTATGTGCACGGTGCAGATATACTTATTTTGGGCCTTACCCCTGAGTAAGAATCAGAGTCCGCAGGCACAATCCGGGCCGAACTTCGGATTAGTCGGAACGTGGGTTCCGGATACCGGAGGCTTTAAGAAATATATATATATATATATATATATATATATATATATATATATATATATATATATATAATGTTTTTTTTTTTTTGTGTTATTACATTTATGTTACTTTGAGGGAAATATTTTATGTGGAGTATGCGCACGGTGCAGATATACTTATTTCGTCTTTAAAACACGCGTGTATTACAAGGTGTTTTGTATTTTTGACTATTTATTTACACTTAAAAGCACGAATGTTTCTAAGTTAAAATAGATGTATTCATACGGTAAGGATTCACCATGCATCCAAATTTCCCTCGAGAACAGTAACATTGTAGTATTTGTTTCAGCTTCCTTACTTACAAGCTCATTGACATAAACATGAAAACTCTTTTTTTTTGTCTTAACAAACAAAGAAATGGAAGATTCAAATTATCATTGACAAATTCAATTTTTTTTTTTGGACAGGAATCGTTGACAAATTCTACTAGGTAAAAGCTTGGACTAAAACAATACATGGTGGATTACACTTGGCAGGTGACCTTGCAGATCCCAACAAACACATATTTTACGAGTGAAGTACTTTTACTACATTTCTTTTTCAGTAAGGTAAAGACTACATACCTATTAACCAAGTTGTTTGGTTCAATTGGTAAGTGATTTGAGAATATATATCAAGGGAGATCATCGGTTCGAATCTCTTCTGAGACGTCATGTTGAAGAGTTCTTGGTCAGGCCTTACCCTTGAGTTAGAGTCAGACTCTGCAGGCACGACCCAGACTGAACTCCGAATTAGTCGGACCAGTGGGTTCCGGATATCGGTGGCTTTAAGCCAAAAAAAAAAACAAAAAACAAAAAAAAGAGACTACAGACCTATTAATTAATCATACAAGCATAATCTCATACATACATACCTACATAAACTTAATCGTAGGATTATGTGATAGTTATTGGATTTGATGCTGAAACAAGCGTAGGATTTATGTCGATCGTCTGAAATTCGTGCTGCTTCATAGTAGAAATGAATATCCGGAAATAGTCATTTTATATAGGAAAAATTTATTCTCGAATGTTTTCAAAGTGTAATTGAAGTGTTCGCATCGAGAGAATATAATATTTCGTGATATAAGAAATAGTCGTTGATGTATGGCACTCGACAAACTACTATGCTTGATATTAGTTATGCAAGGACCAATTCATACGAGAATCGTTTCACATGAAATGTTGCAGTCAAAGTAATTACTCTTCCGACAACTGGAGATCGCAATACACTGCTAGGTGTCAACCACGATCATTAAATATAAGTTTATTAATAAAGTGTTATTAATGATAAATTAAACGTTTAATTTATCAAATTCTATTTGTAGAATTACAATTCATATTTACAGTCAACATACCTGGAAGCCTAATGGATCACACACAAATAAATGACGAGCCGAAATTAAAATGTGATTATGCAATAATCAAATAAAGATTGTAATAGTTATGTTTACTACAAAGAGTTATAGGGTAAATTGTAATACCCTACTCCCGACCCCTAGGTCCACTGGGTCATTCTAGGAGGGATTGCGAACCTCTCGCCGCGACTTCACTAACAATACTAGAAAACCCAAGATTATTCACTAAATCCACAAAATAAATTTACTATTACTTCAATAATGAACTTCATTACAATATATATTACCACAAATCAATTTTACATAAATCACTAACTTATTCCATTAAAAGATTACAACACATAAAATTACAATAGCTCTTTATAATAATTCAAGGTACCATCCAAAACATTAATTTCTTTTTCCTCGGAACTCGATCAATATCAATGCCTATACTCTTCAATCACCGCGATTATTAACCTGTATTTATAATTATACAAGAAAAAAAAAAACAAAGAAAACAAAGGAGACGAAGAAAACAAAGAAAACGAGGCGTCAGCAAAGCAAAGGGCTGGTATGGGTCACGTGTGTAAGTGTTATACTATATATATATATATAATAATAATAATTTATAAAAATAAAATATCTTGATCAACTTTTAGAAATAATAGCGGAAGTCTTTTATTAATTGATAGAACAAATGAAAAGTACAAATTTTAATATTGAAGTGCACGAGCATTAAGAAATCATGTCAAGTTTTATTTACAAGCACCAGCTTTGGCCGAGCCCTAACGCCATTTTTACCATGGATTTCAACCGCACTTCACGAGAACTAGCCATGCCTGGCAACTCCGGCCGATTGTCAGGGAAAAGAATCAACCTTCACCGTGCAAACCTCCTACACGGTTCCAGCCAACCCTATCCATGCCCTTGGACCCACGCACCAACCGTCAGCCCTTGCTTTCCCGGCTGTAGCATGAATCTTCGGGGAGAAGGTATCGTCCACACTCTTACGAGCGAGCACTCTAGCTACTGTCGGTAAGATTTCGAGTCAAGAGGCCTCGAGACCGGTGACTAGCCGTTCTCCTAGAGCAGTAACTCTAATCCCCCTAGCCACCAGAGCTTTGACACTTTCGTGCCACGAGCGAGCGAGCATTATCCGTCAATTCCAAGTGTCAATTTTTATAGTTTTCGAGAAAAATGTGCACTAGCTCAAAACTTGTTTTTAAGAAATCGTTCGAAAACGACTTCCGAGTTTAAAACACCATTTTGATATAAGTAAAATACTTGAAAATAATTATAAAACACACTTTGGCTTTGTATCAAAATAAAATAAACTCACAAAAGGTCCATGTCATGAATACCCCTAGCATCCAATTGTTGGTACAATCTTGGTCGATTTGTCCTTGATGATCACTTATATTTCGGAATAGTTTTCTCCACTTGAATAATTCATTCACACCGATACTTTGGTTTTCTTATTCATCCATCTTTCCATTGACTCATAAATTATTTCACAAGATTCGCTGAAATATGAAACCACTATTTTATCAACTATGATGATCATATATATCCTCCTGCTATTCTCTTTAATTTAATTTTCTCCACCATCCTCTGGTTTAAAGAAAATTATTTCGGCCAAACCACTTTCCAAATGCTTATGTATAGGTTTCTGCCGATAACAACAAAACTTCAATTTCAATTACCACTCATAAGTCAACCGATTGCGCAAGTAGATATTGAACAAAACTTCTCATCTATAATACGAATAAATAAATGTAATAGACCAAACCAAGTCATGTTTTCCCCGTCGGCGGCAACAAACGGCGATCGATCAACAAATATGCAAATACTGATTACTACTCAATGGCTAGATGACGACGGCTGTCGAAGAGATCGAGAGCATGGTTTATGCTATCACAGGTGTTCAATGGTTATTTCTTGTAACTAGGACAACATCGATTTGTTTGGATGCAATCTACCGTTTACAGAGATGATAAGAAAAACAGATTGTATAAGAGAGAAAGATATAGACATAAGGATTTTCATTGATGGATAAGTGTGACATGATAATCCTGGACCACCATAAAACCACTGATTTTTAAAATGATGTGCTTATCTTGGTTAATTATTGTTTTTAATGTCAATTCTATAAAGTTTAGAAGTTTTACCCAATTAACTCTATAGTTTTTTGTCCAGAAGGACAAAATTATCAAAAAAAGGGGATCGAAGGACATTGTAATTTAATAAGGACAAAAGTAACATTTATGAAGTAACATACATGAAGTAACATATGTGAAATAAAGTAAATATGAAGTAACAATTGTGAAATACAAAGTAACATTAACACATGAAATAACATTTTTAAAGTAACATTTGTGATTTTTGTCCTTTATAATCATGAAAATGTTACTTTTGTCCTTGCAGACCCATTTATCAAATTTTTTGTCCTTATGGCCCTTTCCCCCTTAACTCTAAAAAATATTAATCATATTTATTATGTTTAATTCAAACAACTAATGCACATTGTCTAATAAATTTGTCACGGAAAATTATTTGTAAATCTTTTTCTTATAAAATTCCATAGAGTCAAATATACAGAAAAGTAAATATTATTATTATTATTTTACAAATATATATATATATATATATATATATATATATATATATATATATATATATATATATATATATATATATATATATTGCTATACAAATAATTAACGTATAGTTACATGAAGACTAAATTTATGCAGGTACACAAATATATTTTAACTTGATAATGGTGAAATTAGTAACCAGAAATTGCAAATATTATATAATCCCGAAAGTACCCAACTCGGAAAAATTGGGGTGTTACATAAATAATATTTTATAGTATTATTTATCATGTATAAATAATATTATAAAAATACGACTATTTTCTAATATTGATTAGAAAATAATATCCCGGGGAAAAGAAATTTGCTAGAAAGTTACTTTTTTAATAGGGTTAAAGAAAGTAATTAAAAACATGACTATCTATTCTTCGGGGTGATTTTCAAAGAAAATTCTATCACCGTTCATCGGAGGCTGTTATCCAAAATTTAATAATAGTTCTCAAGTTGAATCATTTCGTCTGCTAGCTTTTGTGTTTATTACTTTTTTTCCTTTATTAAAAGACATAGAATTGTTTCTACTCTTTTTTTTTTTTGGTTAACTAATGTATGGCTCAAACTTATTAGGTGTATTGTCGGGGGATCTCTCCCTTTCATGTAACTCTCGCTTCTACAACACATTGAGATGAATAAAATTACACCCCCAAGCTCCCCCCATGAGGCACGAGCGTGTTTGTTAAAACCGTGTGATACTCTATCCTCCTCCGGACTCTCTACTACTAGACACAGCTATCTAGCTTGTTAATGGCAGCTAAGTGCCCCTCGATGTCAAGGTCCTCACGTACACAGCTATCTGACTTGTTAATCACAGCTAAATGCTCCTCGATGTCAAGGTCCTAATAGAATTTAAAATTCAAAGAAATGTGGATTGATGTCAAAAAAGAGATAAAATTGAGTTTAGATAAATAGTTTGAATAAAAGATTATTATTTTATTTTTAAATCACCTTAGGATAAAATAGTAGTTTTATATTTAGTTTTAAATAAATGAATTTATCTCATTCATCTCCTATATAAAGTAGTGGACATTGTATCAGTTATTTATCAATCCAATAAAACAACATCAGTTCAGTCTCTTACTTTTCTGCACGCATTTTGATTTTTTTTATGGTATCAGAGCCGGGGGCGAGGGTTCGAAAGCCTTAACAATGGTGAACTCTCGCCCGTTCCGTTCTTCCGCCTCAAAAAAAAAAAAAAAAAAAAAAAAAAAAAAAAAAAAAAAAAACCTTTTTGCAACTTTTAGCTTCGGCTGCATTATCATTTATCTTTTTGAGTAAGCAGTAGTCGTTATGTTATTTTCTTCTTCCACGTACCATCAAAACAAAAATCAGAAGTTCACTCTCATCCAAAATTTCCTCCTTCTCAATTTTTTTTAATATAAAAATCTACAAAATTCAAATTTCAGCCATGCAAACTCAATTCGACCACAGTTTTCCTTCAAACATTATCCAAAAAAAAAAAACCCAAGGAAAAAAAAAAACGAAAAGGCACAACACTCTTGCACCCAATTAACCAATGCTTCAGCATCCCCATATGACGCCTTTTTCTTTTCTTTTTTTTTTTCTCTTTACCCAAACAGCTTTGACGATACAGGGTTTCACTCCCTCCACGTGTCGTCTATCGGTTGGTCATCACACTATGAATGAGCTGCAACATACTCATGTCGAGACCCAGGACCGAGGCTAGGGCCATCCAACCGGCTCCAGGTTACGACTATCGACTACCGAAGCAAATGCGTGAGATGACAAGTCCATAAGGATAGAGTCCACACCGCCTAGCACCGTAGGACAATGAGTCTAGGGTCGATCACCGCAAGTCGGCGGTATCGACACCGAGGACAAGGTGTCCGCGCCAGTGTCTGTGCCCACCCACAAATGGCGATAGCTTGGGCAAGGGTCAAGGCCCATTTAAGGGTAAAGATGACAATAACGTGGCGACTTAACCTTAGGGTTTAGACAAGTATTGTCATTATAAATACCCCCAATCCAGGAACTACGTAAGGCTTGATTCCCGAACGAACGAGATACGTAGGCAATCCAAGATACGAGTCTTGGACTCAGCCGCATACATAAAATCCACCCCTTCATCCCTCTTTTTGGCATTAGGGTTCTTGTGTGTTCATCACTAGATTAAATTAGGGCTCAAATCATTAAGGTGACATAATTTGTCAACGTCATTGGCGCTAGAAGGAGGGCTTCTATTGATTGAATACGCAAAAACACGATGCCTCCCAAGAAGACTGCATCCAAAACTGCATCCAAAGCAGTCGATCAAGGCTCCCAGATGAACGAGCCGATCGATCCTGATATGCAAGGAGACGAAGATCCCGCCTTGGATCTTATTCAGCACGATCCTCGGCGGAAACGGGGGAAAAGATCCAGCCTTGAATCCTGTCCAGAAGACCCACCAACCGAGAAAAGCAAGCCCTTGCTCCGGAATATCGGGCGCTTGCGGATCGCCTGTTGCGGGGGCAAATTTGGAGGTAATGTCCAGGATAATAGCCGAGGCAGTTACAGCGCGAAGGCAGGCAGACGCCGCCCAGAAAGAAGCTATGGCGGAAGGCGGCCAGAGAGACGTAGTGGACAAGCCTAAACAGACTCCTGGAGACGAAATAAGCGCATCATCTAGCTCAGTGGAAAGGAAGAGACGTGAGATCCACCAAAAACACCGAGAGGGGGATGATGATAGCGCCAAGGAAGAGTTGAATGCAATTTTGGGAAAGAACCGGAGTTTCGTTGTGGCTCGAGTCTCCCTTCACAAAGGAGATCGAGAGCTTCCCTAAACCCAAGGGGTTTAAGATACCGAAAATAGAACCTTATGATGGCACCACCGACCCGGAGGACCATCTCCACAGGTATCTATCTCAAATGAGGCTGGATGGGGCACCCGATGCAATGCGCTGTCGGGCATTCGAGACGCTACTCGTAGGTCGAGCAAGAGAATGGTTCACGAAGCTACGACCAGGGTCGATCTCCAGTTTTGCCATGCTCGCTCGAAAGTTCCGAGATGCGTTTATAGTCAAAAAGAAGTTTCATCTGAGTGCCACGCACCTCATGAACGTGATGGAATATTTGAAGAGGTTTAATCTCGAGGCCATGCAGGTCAAGGACGCAGACGACCGACTTCTGATCACATCGTTCGTAGGGGGGCTGCGTAATACTAAGTTATACATGAAGTTGAGCAGAGACGTTCCCCATACCATGGACGAATGTGTCAATGTGGTGCACGATTCGTCGTCGGGGAAGAGGCGGTGCGGTGGCACACCCAATCCGACTGGATGGAATCCAAGAAGGACACCCGAGGTCCGAACAGGAATCAGTCCAAGAGGCAGGATGTCGAAAGTAAGCCATCAGTTTGGGACCGTATCGACACGTCCACCTCAGACCGTGGGGGCAAGAAGGGACCCTCACGTGATAAGGACTTTATCCCGCTCAATCGACCTCGATCCGAGGTGTTGTCGATTATGCTTTCAAAAAACTTGGCGAGGAAACCGCCACCGTTGAAGAAGCCTCGGGAAAAGAGGAATGCAAGCAAATACTGTGATTTTCACGAAGACATAGGCCATACAACAGAGGATTGTATCGACCTGAAGAGAGATATCGACGTCTGCATTCCAAAAGGAAAGCTAGACGAAGTTGTTGACAGATCTCGGTATGATGGGCCCAGAGGGCGTGGGGAATTTAAGAGGAAAAACTCCGATCAAGACAGGAACCGAGGTTGAGATGCCCAGAGACGAAGGGATCGGTCACCTCAGAGGAATCGATCCCCAGGTCGCGAAGGAAACAACAGAGATAACTTCGGTCGGGACAGATACGAAGAAAATCGACCTGTAAACTATGTGAATACGATCTTTGGTCCAGATGAAAGTGATAAGGATCAGACCAGTGAAGAGCCAGCTAGTAGCTCGAGAGAGCGCAAGCAGCTCAGATTCACGACGGAAGTCGGATACGGCCCTCGAGATGATATCCCCAAGTCGAGGAGTCATAGCGAAGGGTTAGTTATTGAGGTAGTTATTAGCCGAGCCCGTGTATCGAGATTCTGTATCGACAACGGGAGTGCAGTGAACATCATATATCACTCGGCGTTTCAAGCGATGAAGTTGAAAGAGAAAGATCTAGCCCCCATAGCGTCTCCCCTGTTCGGATTTACAGGGCAAACAGTCCATCCTATGGGCTCGATAAAGTTACTCACGACAGTTGGGGATGGCGAGAAAGGAAGGACACTTGAATTAAGCTATGTGGTGGTCAAGGCTCCCTCTGCTTATAATGTTATCTTAGGACGACCAGCGCTCTTCGACCTACGAGCTATAATTTCAACATTCCATAATAGCATGAAATTTCCTACCAGGAGCGGTTCCCACGAGGTAAAGGGAGATGTTGAAGTCGCTCGGAGTTGTAACTCTGTAGTCATGAATGGGAAGATGGCGGTTCAACAAATCTTAGTCGAGGAACTGATTCCAGAGGAAGAAGAGGAGAAGAGTTGGGTCTCCAGTGATGCAGTTGAAAACGTCCGACTCTGGAAAGGAGAGGACGATCAGTGTGTGCAAGTCGGGATTTGGATCCCAAGAAAAGAAAAACAGCTACTGGTCGAGCTTTTAATCGAGTTCGGGGACATCTTTGCTCGGAAAGCCACCGACATGCCGGGGCGTCCACCGACATCGCGGTTCATAAGCTAGAGATTGACCAGGCTAAAAAGCCAGTCAAACGGAAGAAGAGAAGTTTTGCGTCGGATCGACTTGAGGCCATCGAGTTGGAAGTCGGCAAGCTACTAACAGCCAAGATAGTGAAAGAGGTATTCTATCCCGAATGGCTAGCTAACCCAGTATTAGTCAAGAAGCCTGATGGGAGTTGGCGCATGTGTGTAGACTTCACAGATCTAAACAAAGCCTGCCCAAAAGACTCATATCCATTGCCTAAAATCGACAGGTTATTAGATTCGACCATCGACTTTGAAGTTTTTGGTTTTTTAGATGCATATAAGGGATACCATCAGATTCAAATGGATCCTCGAGACGCAGAGAAAACATCTTTTATCACTGAATTTGGCACCTTCTGCTATGTGACCATGCCATTCGGATTAAAGAATGCTGGGGCAACATACCAGAGGGCAGTCAATAAAATTTTTGCAAGACAAATTGGTAGATGTATGGAAGTTTATGTAGACGACCTGCTTATCAAGAGTCGATCTATGAGACAATACCTGGTCGATGCTCGAGAGGTTTTCGAAGTGTTGAGAGAAACGCGAGATGAGATTAAACACGAAGAAGTGCACTTTTGGAGTCAGGTCGGGTAAGTTCTTGGGCTATATGATTTCGAAGGACGGGATTCGAGCGAATCCGGATAAAATCGACACGTTGAAGAATATGCCCGCACCTCGAAATGTAAAGGAAGTGCAGAGACTCACGGGTAGAATGGCGGCCCTCAACAGATTTCTATCGAGATCAGCACAGCGTGCACTACCATTTTTCAAGATACTCCGAAAGGCCAGTCCTTTTCATTGGGATGATGAATGTCAGACAGCCTTTGAAGAGTTGAAGACTTATTTATCAGACTTACCGACCCTAACTTCACCTCGAGACGGGGAAAGGTTATTAGTGTATCTGGCAGTATGCGAGGAGGCAGTGAGTGCGGTCCTAGTTCGAGAAGGGGTACACGGGCAAGTACCGATATATTTCGTCAGCAAAGCATTACATGGCCCCGAGGTCCGATACTCAACAGCCGAGAAGCTAGCATTATGTCTCGTTCATGCCTCGAGAAAGTTGAGGCCCTATTTTCAAGCTCATCCTATTGTGGTAGTCACTGACCAACCACTAAAACAGATATTGGCAAAACCCGACACCTCAGGTCGATTGGCAAAATGGGTGATAGAAATGGCCCAGTATGACATCGAGTTCGTACCTCGAACTGCGATCAAAGCACAGGCCTTGGCGGATTTTTTGGCTGAAGGGATCTCCATCCAGCTCGATCAAGAAAAGCAAAGTCCAGTGGAAAAATGGACTCTTCAAGTCGATGGAGCATCGAGTAAGGAGGGGGCAGGAGCAGGACTCCTTCTGGTAAGCCCGAAAGGCGAGGAATTCCCATACGCCCTTCGATTCGACTTTCAGGCAACGAACAACGAGGCCGAGTATGAGGCTATGATCACTGGTTTAAAGCTCGCTTTGAAGCTGGGTGTCGAAGATTTGTCGGTTTACGTGTGACTCGCGGTTAGTGGTCAATCATGTGAAAGGGGAGTATGAGGCTAAGGAAGAAACCATGAAGAATTACTTAGCAGTTGTCCAAAGCCTGATACCAAAATTCAAGACAGTTCAATTCGAGCAAGTCCCCCGAAGTCAGAACAAGAGAGCCGATGCGCTCTCCAAGTTGGCATCAAACTTCATGTCAAGCAAGAAGGTTCTGGTCGAATTATTGACCGATAGGAGTTACATCGAGACGGAGGCCCAGCCGATTACTCAGCATGCCACGTGGATGGACTCGATCGCTCTATACCTTAAGGACGGAATATTACCATCTGATAAGGTGCAATCAAGAAAAGTTCGACTCCAATCCACTCGATATGCGTTCTTCGACGACATCCTTTATCGAAAATCTTTTGTAAATCCATGGTTGAGGTGTGTCTCTGAAACTGAAGGCGAATATCTCTTGGAAGAAATTCATAGGGGAGCATGTGGAAATCACTGCGGGGCTAGAATGTTGGCTCGAAAATGCAAGTTAGCTGGGTATTTTTGGCCGTCGATGCGACGAGATGCGAATAATCTTGTCCGTAAATGCAATGCTTGTCGGATCCATGATAATATCTCTCATCAACAAGCACAAGATATGAACGTCATCTCGTCGGCATGGCCGTTTGATCGGTGGGGGTCGATATTGTCGGACCTTTGCCCCGAGCTCCGGGAAATCTCAGATTTGTGGTCGTCGCGGTGGACTACTTCACAAAATGGGTAGAAGCTAAGGCTTTGCCCGACATCCGAGCTGCAACCATTAAAAAATTCTTGTGGGTCGACATTCTATGTAGGTACGGAATTCCAAGGGCTTTGATCTCGGATAACGGTACCCAGTTTGAAGATCGAAAAGTTAGAGAATGGTGCAGTGAGTACCAGATCGACCAGCGATTCACCTCAGTGGCTCATCCCCAGGCAAACGGTCAAGTCGAACAGACTAACCGACAGATCAAGCAGGGGTTAAAGAAGAGGCTAGAGGCAGAAGGTCGAGATTGGGCCATTCAACTTCCGAGCATCCTATGGTCATACAGGACAGCTCCTAATTCATCAACAGGGGAAACTCCTTTCTCTTTGGTGTATGGGTGTGAAGCGGTGATACCCGCCGAGATCGGAGTCCCCTCTCCTCGAGTTCTGGCCTACAATGTTGAGACAAATGATCCGAACTCCGACAGGAAAGGGACAATGTCGAGGAACGAAGGGAAATAGCCTCAGCCAGGATGGCAAGGTATAAGCAAAAGATCTCTCAGTATTACAACTCGAGGGTAAGACACAGGTACTTCAAGGTTGGCGATCTGGTTCTAAGGAAAAATGAAGCGAGTCGACAGGAAGCAGTCGGAAAGCTGACCCCGAATTGGGAAGGTCCATATCGATTTCGAAGGTTCACCCCAAAGGGTCTTATCAACTTGGTCGAGCCAGATGGAACCACAGTTCCTCGACATTGGCACGCCAACAATCTGAGGAAGTATTATGTTTGAGATAAGCTTTACTTTGATGAACTTATTTACTTTTCACTTATGAATCTTGTAATAAGTCCATGAGACAATTTTATGAGTATTCTAATAAATTTGTATCTTTTCGAGATGCTTTCTATGTTTGTTAGGATTTATAGCCAAAATGATACAAGTCCAATAAAGGCAAAACAATCGAAAACGAGTAGAGAAATCCGCAGGTCGGACATCTCGATAAAGCCAAGGCAAAGTTAGCCTAATGGGCGACGAATGCAAAGGCATAGAGACGGTTCGCAGGGTCGGGCCAAAGGTCCAAGCTAAGAGCCGAACGAGCCCAAGAGGCAAACAAGGCTAAAGCAAAGGACGGTTCGCATAGTCGGGCCACCTGTCCCAGTCGAAAGCCGAATAAGCCCGAGGGGCGAAAAAGGCCTGGACAAAGGACGGTTCGCATAGTCGGGCCACCTGTCCCAGTCGATGGTCAAAAGAGCCTAAATGGCAAAAAAGACTAAAACCAGGGGCAGTTCACATTAAAATGCTCAGCCTAAGGGGCGAAAGACTAAGGCAAGCAAGTCGATCTCAAGTGCATTAAGAACCAAAGGTTCATAATACACTTGGGGGGCAACACAATATCAACAACAAGTACAGCAAATAAAGCGAGTAGCGAGTATCGAGAAGACATCAAGAAGACGAGCAAAGCAATAAGATAAGCAAGATAAGAAAAAGATGGCAAAATCAAATCAAATCAAAATTCAGAGCAAAGTTGTCACAAGGCAAGGCCAGGTCGAAAAGACCAGCCAAAGTTAAAATAAATGTTATTACAAATTAGAAGTTCGAATATCAAAAGAAGAATTGAAAAGACAACGATCAGGGGTCGGCTTCCGGGGTCGGCTCAGTAATGGCGGGGGTCGGATCAGCGGCGGTCGGATCGGCAGTAGGGGCAGACGTGGAAGGAGCATACTTTATAGCCAAAGACTCTCCTTGCTGAAACTCTTCGATGTACCGATCGTACAGCTGCTCCGAGTCCGGATTATAGAACATAGGCATCTCGAGGGACGATACGTCGAATCCGGAGACGACGGCCTTCACCTGATCAACGGCCAGAGTGTAGCCCCCCATCATCGAGGCACGCATGATCACTTCTAGATCGTCCTCGAGGTTGGTCGACTACCGGTATTCCATGATCGCTTCAGTCTTAGCTTCCTCGACCTGTGTGTGCGCTCGATCCAGTTCAGCCTTTAGCACATCTCGATCGTGTCGAGCCTTCCTAGCTTCTTCGTCGGCAGCTTTCTGCCCCCTCAGCAACATCTCGTAGTCTTGAGCTAGCTTGAGCAGCTCCCTACCCTGATCATGCCTTTCCTCCCCGCAAGTCGGCCCGCTCCTTCTCGCAGTGGCCGCTTTTGTTTCGGCAGCCACCAACTTATCTTGCGGCTTCTCGAGCTCGGCGACCGACTCGTGCTTCAACGCGTTGTATTGTTTTTCCACGGCGAGAGAGGGCGCACTTTTGGCGACATTGTCTTGAAGCGACCGCCATTCTCCTTCTTGATTTCGTCCGCCGACTCCCCTGTGTCTTGGCCGGCCGTCGGGCGCCTCCCGACCAACAAGGGTATTCTACAAAACGTAAAGAGTGTATCGTAAAAGGGACAAGGCATAGGCCTCGAGAGAAGCTAATAGGAAAAGAAGGATCGACTTACAAGACGATTTAATTTTCGCAGCACGAAAGACAGGTTCTTGTCGTCCACGCCAGCGTAATCGTCGGCAACCCGGTCCACACCGATCCCGACTCGGCGCAGAGGTCTCGGCAACCTTCTTCCTCTTCGCCTCTCGAAGGCGTTCCCTCACCACCTCGGCGACAGTTGGCCTTTTCTTTGTTCGCACCGCCGGCTCTTCGACATTAACCTCGACATTCGAGGTCAAATCGACAATCTCCTCCTCGTCCTCATCTCGAAGAGAACCAAATCGGACTGTCAAGTTGCCAGTTGTCGGGGGTGGCTCAGTCGATTCAGCCGCGGCAGTCAACTCAAGAGCAGCAGGGGTAGGTTCAGTCTGGGAAGCACCTCCCTCTCGGGAAGCAGAAGGCACCCTAGTCTCAGCCACCGGCAAGTCGGGGGTGGCCTGATCCTCGAGAGGTGGAGCCGCTACGACCGTCGACTCGGGGATACGCTTGGGATCGGTAACCTTGGAGAACCTTCCCACTGCAGAGACAGAAAAGACAAGTTAGTTTGATCGATAAACAAAACAAGCGACAAGTCATCGAACACGACAAATGACAAGCATGTAAAGACAAGCAAACAAGGAACATCCTACGGTTCTCGTGATCTGGGACATTAAGACCCACGTATGGCATTGGCCCAACTTCCTCCAAATGGGCCAGGTGATACAGGAGACTCAGGTCTCGAGTACACACCTCGAAGTTGTGTCCACCCAGGAGACGAGCCTCGTGTAGAACCGGATCTTTCCCAAGCTTGTCCTGTTTTCCGTCTCTCGACCTCCACTGCCCTATGTAGGGGTTATCCAGGCCATGACGGAGAAAGAAAAATCGAGGCTTCCACTCCCCATGAGAAGAAGGCCCCTTGGTTATGAACTCATGCCGGTTGGCTCTTCTTTGAAACGAATACCATAACTTGTCAGGCGTAGCAGCTATCTTGTAGTAGTACCGGAACAAGGGCACTGAGAAGCAGACCTGAGCTACTCGACACGCTATTATGAACCCCATCAGAGTCCTAACACCATTCGGGGCTATCTGGGAAATACTGACCTCATAATGCTCGAGGATCGCAAGAACGGCAGGACAGAGTGGAAACCTTAATCCACTCGCCAATTGACTCTCGTAGACAGCACAAAACCCCTCTGGGGCTCGTCGGCAAACTTATGAAGGCCAGATGGAAGCCGAGCCTCGAATGGAGGGATAGAGATGTTGTATCTTTGACACGGTCCGGAGACCTCTTCGGGGAGAACGTACTAAGACACCCCTTAGCACCCTTTCCGTCCATCCTAGTTACTAGTTTTTTAGGGTCAAGTTAGGGACGGGAGGAGGGAAGCGACGGGTTCACCAGAGTTTCCCCGGAGAGGAAGATCGGAAATAACAGGTGCCGGAGATGGGCTATGAACGGGCGTTTCACTACCCCTATCTGATTCAGTTGCGCTACTACTACTAGACATGAACAAAATCACAGAAAAGATTAATGCTAAGGAAAAGAAGGAGTCTTACTTGGTGTTTTGGATTTTGGAGATGGTGATAAGAAATAGCAAGCAGGTTTGCAGCGGCGTCTATCCTCTCTCCTTTTATATGCTAGTGAAGAAGTTACAAATGATTTGAGGAGACGTGGGCAATGGGGGTTATAACCCCTGAAAATCGCGACAATCAAGGCAGTGACGCGTCCTTTGCGGGATTCGAAGCGTTTCGTATGCTAGATATCGTGCCACGTGGCTACAAGGCAGTTAGGGTTGTGAAAAGGCGGGCTTTCTCCCACCCAAAGAAAAACCCAACTCGAAGACGATTCAAGTAACAGACCCGACCTCGGACAACGGAAGTCGCCTCTCTCAAGTCTGGGGGGCTTATGACGATACAGGGTTTCACTCCCTCCACGTGTCGTCTATCGGTTGGTCATCACACTATGAATGAGCTGCAACATACTCATGTCGAGACCCAGGACCGAGGCTAGGGCCATCCAACCGGCTCCAGGTTACGACTATCGACTACCGAGCAGTGTGAGATGACAAGTCCATAAGGATAGAGTCCACACCAGCTAGCAGTGTAGGACAATGAGTCTAGGGTCGATCACCGCAAGTCGGCAGTATCGACACCGAGGACAGTGTCCGCGCCAGCTGTCCAGGCCCACCCACAGCGATAGCTTGGGCAAGGGTCAAGGCCCATTTAAGGGTAAAGATGACAATAACAGAAGCCGACTTAACCTTAGGGTTTAGGCAAGTATTGTCATTATAAATACCCCCAATCCAGGAACTACGTAAGGCTTGATTCCTGGAACAGAACAGGATACGTAGGCAATCCAAGATACAGTCTTGGACTCAGCCGCATACATAAAATCCACCCCTTCATCCATCTTTTTGGCATTAGGGTTCTTGTGTGTTCATCACTAGATTAAATTAGGGCTCAAATCATTAAGATGACATAATTTGTCAACGTCAAGCTTCTATTTATATTTTTTTATATTCATTATGCCGTGTGCAAATTAGTTTATATGAAAAAAAATTATTTGTTTCATGTTTCATCTTTCATCTTTGTTTCCTTGCGTCGTCCATTTTTCATCTTCAAAAGAGTGTATCTTCTTAGATTTATTTATATTAGTAATAAATTATTCTATATGAGATCTTCTTTTTGGCATTCTTTCTATGGCTATTTGTCCAGGTGACAAAACAAAACAAAAAAATATAGATCTATTGCAGTGGTCACAATTGGAGGCCGATATCTAGTCATTCAAGATTGAATCAGAATCAACAATCCACAATCAATGCAAACTCTCGGAGGATCCGGAGATACGTGCGCCGAGAGGAAGTCAAACATCATCACAACTATGGACTTCGGAATAACAACCGGGGTGGAGATGCCCTCCAAAATGTCACAATTATGGACTTCGGAAAAACAGCCAGAGTGGAGATGTCCTCCAAAACATCACAACTAATGGACTCCGGAAAAGCCTCCGGAGTGGAGATGCCCTCCAAAATATGCAAAGACAAACTCGGCCTCCAAACCCGGTCTCGTTTGAGGGAGGGTAATAGAATTTAAAATTCAAAGAAATGTGGATTGATGTCAAAAAAGAGATAAAATTTGAGTTTAGATAAATAGTTTGAATAAAACGGAACAAATGCAGGAAAAAAGCCAAAACAATACCCGTATCTCGTTAGCTTTGAACTTCTGGCGGAACAAATGTTGAAATGCTGTCTGCCAAAAAGAACAATAATAATAATTATTATTATCAGGACACTCAATCAACATCCAACGTAAAGAGCGTAAAGTAATGCAAAGTAATGGGGAGAATGTAAAGTCCCACATATGTAAAGTAATGTTCTGCTCACCCTTATATAAGTGTGAGACATAAATATCTTGTCAACTAGGTGAGCCCTTTCAGACCAAGCAAAGACGACGATCTAAGCAGTTGACTGGATCATTTATGACTAATTTAACGCTGCCAGGTCTGGGCCGTTATACCATTTTTGCTTTTATTTTGGGAACTTGGTCATGTCAATTACACTCTTCAAATCACTCAGCTAACATATGACCCGATTGTATTACGGTAAAATAACCTCAATACTTTAACGAGCTCACAAAATACCTAAGTTCCCAAGTTATGTTGAGTTGATTCTCCTATTACCTGTACAGTTTTATCGTAGGTAAAAGCCACGACGCTATTCATTTCGTCCTGTAAAAACTTGATGGCCTATCATACTCAACACTTGAGACCAGTTGAGAGCACCAACATTATCAATGAGCTCAAAGTGTCAATGTCTAATAAAACGAAAACAATAAAAATAAACACAAGCACTACTAAATTTGAGAGGTAAAGCATATCACTACCATATATATATATATGCTAAAAAGTGCATGAAGGCAACCACGGAGATGATTGCTAGCCGAGTACCTCATGACCACTTCCTTTATGAGAACCTGGAATCACAGAAACTGCAAGAAACAAAAGCAAAAATGAGTAGAAGAGGAAGATGGATTTGCTACATGTCATAGAAAAAAGGTCTTACAGATATACCAACCCCAAAAGGCTTCTTGATGCTCTGGTCAGAGCTTTGACTGGGTCTTACATACATACCAACATGATGATACTTCTTGATGCTCTGGTCAAGCATTGGGTTAGCAAGGTCTGCTCAAACAATGCATTAGCAATTAGCTAAATGGTTCAAAAGAGCACTCATCTAGAGTGCTAACAAGATCTTTAAGGAAAATGATGATGGACGAATCAGTTATGTTTCAGTTAAAAAAAACACACGTTATTCCCATATCTAGAAGTCCAAGGAGGACTTGTCTAGAACGTGCTAATAATAACTCAAATGAAGGGATTATTGTTTAATATATAACACAAAGGAATCATATGTGCGTATATAAAAACGAATCAGGTTTAGTGTATAGAAAAGACTGGCTATACTACAAACAAAGTCATCACAACAAAAGCTCGAAAGAACGCTAAGGAATCAAGCGCACCTTGAACTTTATAGATTATACCCTGCATGAACACATCGAGGAGATCCTTCTTCATCATATCAAGGTCTAAGCCTCTAAGGCATGCATACATTGTGTCATTTCATGTTCCTATTATGATTTAATGGAGTAAATTAAACATCTGAATTCCATAGAATTATGATTTAATGGAGTAAATTAAACATTTTGATTCCACAGAATAAAGAGAAAAGTACTCAACCACTCAAAAAGTATACAAAATTCTTAAGAAACAAAGAAAGAGTCAACGCACCAGGTCTTCATTCCTAGTTACCACACAAATTGAGTTCATGCCGTGCACAGCAACCCATATGATTCCACACGATTTGTCTGCCTTTCAAAAAGAGAATGTTGTTGATAATGCGGTTATTATCACGGTGGCTGAGCGGTTGTTTGTTTAACGGATATCTGGCTTATTTGATGTGTTTGTAGTGATTATGGCCGGTGGTGCACGGCGGCGATTTGGAGGTGTGTATGAATGCTTGAGAGAGTAGGTATTTTGACAGAGTTTAGTTCTCTTTATCAAATAGCATGTGTCTTCTTTAGTTACACAAGCCCTCCTTTTATAGGGAGGAGGGAAGCATGGGGCTTAAGCAAAGACAAGTAAGCAAAATATCTTAAAGACAAGTAGACTAAATATCTTGGCGGCACGTCTTATATGGTCGCTAAGATCGCTATCCGCAAGGTCGCCTACTCTTCGTCCCGTCTCAGCTAGCTCCTCTGCTGCTCCCTCCTAGGACTCGTGCGGTCTCTTATGGACCCATTGTTTAAGGTTGCAGGTCGGCCCCCTGAGCTTCTAGTGACGTTAAAGGTTTGAATGCTCTTGGCGGGGACCTGAATGCCGTGACCTCAATTAGATTGGCACCGCGGACGCTATGGCCACAAGCCTAATCCAACCTGGTGGCTAGATAGGCTGTTTCCGAGGACTCATAAGTGGTGGTACTATTTAGACATATCAATGGCCCCCTATACTCCATGTCTTAGGCATTTTCAAGAAATGTCAATCGTGGAATAAAGTGTGCTCACGGATTGCCCACAGCTGATGCTCTTTTGTATTTTGATTTTTGGCGACCTTGTCGTTTTGTCCGACTTGTGACTTGGGACCACGCTATCAAGCAGACGATCACCAAGTGTTTTTGGTCTTTGGCGACCTTGTCGTTTTGTCCGACTTGTAACTTAGGACCGCGCTATCAAGCGGACGGCCTCAGAGTGTTTTTGGTCTTTGGCGACCTTGTCGTTTTGTCCGACTTGTTACTTAGGACCGCGCTATCAAGCGGACGGCCTCAAAGTGTTTTTGGTCTTTGGCGACCTTGCTTGGATGGCGTAGCTAGGGAGGAACCGTTGTTCTGTGTGCGGTGAGCTGTCATACTGGGGTAGCGGAGCAGTTGAAACGTTAGATCGTGGGCTATCGTCAACTTTCTCGATAACTGCCCACGTACCTACGTGGGCATTGATTGCCTCCCCATTATGATGATGGTTTTCGAATTTCGAAATTCGAAGTGACCGCCCTAATCTGAGCCGTTAGATGGACAGATCCTTGGCCGCACGATCAATCTTTCCTTGCTTATATAAAGTTCCACTCCTCAAATCCTCCAACATTTTCCCCTTATCCTATTTCCCTAGTTTTTCTCTCTCAATCTTATGTGCTTTCTGTGAGAGTGAGAGTTGTTCGTTGAAGATTTGAGGATTCCGGTGAGGATTTTAGAGGAGACTTGAAGATTCCGGTTGCTATTTTGAGGCTTCAGGTGAGGATTTTGAGGATTGCGGTGAAGATTTGAAGATTCCGGCTGCAAGTTCAAGGTTTCCGGCCTATTTTTCCAGTTTCCGACTCGAGAACAGGTAAATCTTCCTTCCTAAAGCCATTTTTCCTTGTTTTCCTCTTGTATATCGATTCTTTTTCCAAGTTCGTTTTGTTTCTCAGCAATGTAGGCCTGATTAGGGTGTTTGTGGGGTTAAAGTTTGGGTTTTTTGAGTGGGTGTTCTTGTTTTGTTTTGGGGTTTCTTCAAAGTGGTATAAAATAAAGATGTTTTTGCTACCAAAGACAGGTTTTTGGATAGATTTTACCTGGGTATTTAGCTTAAAGACCCTTTGCAATCCTTTTTCCTTTTGCCATTGTGTTTCGATTTTCTCCTGCAAGAACAGAGGGGGAGGTGTCGAGATGGGTGCGATCGCCCATCTGGTTTAATCTTTATTATCCCAGGTGACTAAAAGCTCCGCCTTTCCCTTTTGTTTTTCAGGATGTCAAATGATGAGTACGCTTTGGGAGGCACTTCGGATGAAGATCAAGAGGCATACGAATATGCACAAGATGAAGGGGATGATGATCCTTCTAGCCCTGACGTGCCTGCTGGGGATGACTTGCTTGATGAGTTGACCGGGAGGGAAGACGCTTTTCAGCCCCAGGATGATCCCTTTGGCTTAGATAGTATCTTTCCCGATCCAGCGCCGCGGCGTAAGAAAAGTCGCAAAGAAGCCGCTCGGAGTCAGGGGAAAGAACCAGTATAAGCGCTGCTGGGGGCGATGAGGATATTTTGGTCGAGGAACAGACCGTTGAAGAGGTCGCTTAAGTGTCTACCCATGCTGTTATTGTAAGAATTATCCTTTAGTAAAAGATAATTATATGTGGTCCTTAAGTTATTTAATAATTATGTTGGTAAATATATTATTGGTTTATTATCTAATTAAGGGTATTATGGGAAATCCTATGATGGTTAGGGTTTTCACTCCGGAATATTCCATAATGCTTTAGGTCCCTAGTCTTGCCTATATATATAGGCTATCGCTCGCGTACCATCGATTGGTGATCATTCAGAAAATTAGGCATAGATCAGAAGACCTAATAGTACCATATGTCATCACCGTGCATATGGAGTTCTCTCTGTTTTAGGGTCGGATCCTGACGGAAAACAAAGTTGGAGTGACGGAATCGAATAACAATGGAAATAGGGAAACGATCTTCAGCTTCCGCTTATTCAGGTATTTTAGATCTGTCGTTTTTCTATCATGTGGTATCGGAGCGTGCTTATTATCCGTGTTGTTCGATCTATTGTTGATCATATTATCGTTGTTAATTGAACGGTTGTTTCATTTCTGAATGATTGACCGAATGGTCTGTTTCCGTACTCTGTTCGTACATTTGGGTGCCACGTTTTAAGGTCAACCATGGTGGTCGTGTTGTGGCTTTTGATTTATTCCTAAAAAAAATAAAATAATATATACTCTCTGCATATCGTTCCCGTCACCTTGTATTATGGGGGCTGTGAAATCGATGGCCATATGAAGGCTACGTTGGTAGTCATTTTCACCGCACCACCATGGCACCACCATCACCGCCGCCTGGGATAAGAACTGTATTGGCAGTCATTAAAAATATATATATGGAAACGAAGCACGATCTGCTTCATTTAGCAGCGTTGCATTGTGGATATGGGTTGTGGTGGCTTATTTTGATGTTGATCTGAAATTGGCCACCATAGATTGTTGTCCTGGTGATACGCGTGTGTGAGGTTTCAAGGTTGGCGGCGCTTTTGCAGAAAGCTAGGGAATTTGTGATGGGAAGAAGTAATACACCAGGGTTATACATGTCATAATACTTAATAGTAAAGTGGAACATTCCTTTGGTGAATTATGCTTTTACATGTAGTAATATTTTTCGGCCTGTTATTTCTCATTGAGTAGTGCCTGTTGGTAACATTAATATAAGGTTAATGTTTTACGGGTTAAGTCACATTTTATAATTGTTTGATCAATTCCTTTCCAAAAAAAAAATTATATATATGTATATATTGGATGACATATTCTGCTCAGCCATTTGACGGTGGGCCCAGTATAAAAGACGTGATTTAAGGACTCAATTGTGAGACTAAATTGGTTTGGTTATCAAACTTCCATGTGAGGCTAAAATTGATCCTTTATTATCCAAATATGTGACCTATTGCGAGGTCCATTTTGATTCCTTTTATTTTTGAAAATAGTGTTTTGGATTAATTAATTTTGACGGGAACATCTGTTGAGAATTGTGTGATTAATATATTGTGGCACCGTTCTCCTGGTTTTGGATCGACTTTTATGTACTTTAGTGTAATTTTGTGCTACATACTTTCATATGTACATAATTTGTGTCATTGAAGCAAATGTGTAGTGTACCGTATGAACCTCATTCTGAGTTGTTAGATTAATTAAAGTAAATATTCTTTTGGGTTAATTTGACCGTGAGCAATATTGTTTGCTATTTTACGTACTATTGTACGTCATGTGCATAGATTAATGTCTTATCATACTAAATGAGTGATACATAAATAGTTAGTCACATGTAGATAAAGTGACATGAAATTATTAAACTGATGATTATTGGTTCATGTAAAGGTATTATACATATCATTAAGTATATGCCCTAAATTTTATTATTGATCATTTGCAACATTGAGAAATATGTCGTATAGTTGTGTCAAGTTTAGAGTTTACTCACTGAGGCTCAAATTCTGGACATATAGAGATTAGTCGCATTGTATTTAGTGATCGAATCATGACATATTAATGTTGTAATAATATTAGTGGGGAAATAGATATGCATACTTAAACCATATTTAAGTATTAAATTGCACATGTTTATGTCAACATAAGATCTAGTTGACTTATGTAAAGTTGTCTATATTATGAATGTCAATGGTGTCAAATGTTAGGTGTAGCCACAGCAGCATGACGTGATGATGCATAAAAGTATTGATCACATTATGTGAAGTGATTGAAAATTCATCGATGTTCAGTTGAATTGACAAATGGTTCGATTAAATGGTGCGTCGATATAAGAAATACATTTGTATTTACCCTTATTAAGTAGCTTCGAAAAATATGCCATGTCATACGGTCAATTTTGAGTGTAGCCACAGCAGCTCAATAATTGACAAAAGACTTGATCACATATTGTTGGTGATTAAATTGACGACAATTGATCGCATCATGTTTAGGGATCAATTTAATGCATATTTTAGCTACAACCAAAGGGTTGGTTGACATATATGAGTGAACCATATCTTATTTGTGCATTTTGTGGAACTTAATAATTAACTAGTTTAATTAATTAATGTTGTAGTATTTCCATATCGTTATTGATATACATAATTTGATTGTTTGCATTAAATGAAGACTATATAATCAAACTGTACGTGTCACATTAAGATATTATTTCTCGTGCATCTCTTGGAGTAGCCACAGCATCCGGAATACATGAGAAGTAATGCAACCATTAATCACATAATGTTTAGTGATTACATGAGTGACTCATACATTTCAGACCAATTAGTTCATTTAGATAATGCTCGGCCCCACAGGGAAGCAATTATCTTTATGAGACTAATTGAAATAAGATGGAAAATTAGCATAAAGATGAGGGGATTTATCTTATGCCCACAGGTACAGATGATCTCGCTCCACATAGTTAATTCTCTAGTCTTATTATTTATGATAGTAAATTCTATGTAGTGATTACAGCCTCTACCCACAGGAAGGCCTTGAATTTACTTTTAAAAGAATTAACATTGGTTGATTCTATCTAAGGCAACTCATATGATTAATTTTGGAATGCATTGGTTAGGATCTTGTAATTCGTATGGGTGCTCCACCACTCACTACGGAATCACATTTATCAACTGATGGGTTGATTTATGAGCATTTTAGCGAATCAATCGCTTATGCAGGTGCTCTTAAAATAAAATTAGACCATTTTAGATATGCATTTCAATTAAGAATAAAGTTTATATTGACCACCCTAATGTTAAAGTTGTCCTCAATGACATAAAATTGTTCAGTACGTACTTCTCATAATAAAAATTGGGTTATTAGTGTTGGTTTGTAGATCATTTTCGATTACTAATATTATGATTTTCTTATGGTCTTGGGTGATTTCTATTTATGATAGTGTAATTAAATACACTTTTCATGTCCAGAGTGTTCATAATTTTATGAGCATAGAGAAACATGTGGTCTATAGTGTATTTGATCATTTGTATTCTGGCATGATGAGTGAATTTTGTGAGACATATAAAGAATATTGTATTGTCTCATTTTTTTTTGAAATTACACTTGGAGGTAATCTTGTTTCTATTAGTTAAATGCCATCTTAATTTTGGTTAAGGACATTAAAGTATGTTACCTCATCGGTACGGAAATTGCTATGTGTTAGATCTCATATTTAGTTGTGAGCTAGGTGAAGTGTTTTAGATGTTTACTTCACATTGTCAATTATACGTAGGTAAAATTTTCATCATTAGATGAAAATATGAGGCTATCATCTTTTGGATAGTGAATCTCTCGTGCTCAACTTAAGATTTCAAATCTTTATTCTGCAGAGCACGATAGCCTATTAAGTTATACCTAACCTACATAAGATAGTTGACATCATTGAATATATCACCTTCGACATTTGAAGTTGCAAAATACTTCTTTACATTGAAGTAGATTGTGGTGAGTTATTAAGGCTTAATATCTTTATGTATAGCCATGATTGATTTGTGGGGTTTGTATAATGTTCATGACAAACCATTAAGTTCACTCTTTATGTCGAATTTTCGTTGAGATCATGATATTGAAAGTGTCTTTTGTTCAATATTTTGGATGGTTTGAGAATTTGTCTCATATTTTGATATCATCTATTATTGTGGCTTCTTATCCTTATTAAAGCTTATATTGTTCACAAAGCTTTTATACTTGAGGATAGAGTATGCTATTTATGATAGTATAAAATGAAAGACATTTATGGCAGGAAATATATGTCATTTTCTCCTTGAATGATCCAATCACACTTGTTTGTACTTTCGTGTGATTGAGTGGGAGAATCCCGTCGAAATGACAATTATTAGTATCCCAAGGAGTTAAAATCTATTTGAACATTGTGTAATATTGTTAGATTCTCTCCAAGGTTGTCATTTTGACAACATTGTGTTGTGGAAAGAATTATGTTGAAATATTATACCATCGGGTTTGACCTTAGTGTGCCTAGAGCTTATGACTCTTGATGTACAATTTAGGTCAAATGAAGTGTTCATGTGTAAATAGATATTTTGATTGATTCATTGGAATCGCAAGAGGTTGATCACATATTCTAACATAATGTGAAGTTAGAAACCATAAGGATTTTGGGAAATGCTGATTGAGTGGGAGTGAATGTTCTAAGTGATTAATCATAAAGTGAATTGCATCATTCTGCTTTTCAATGAAGAAACTTAGTTGATTCTAAATGGAATATGTTATATTTCATATTAAGAGATTCAATTATAGATTGATCACATGTTGAGGACGATCACATATGGTACCTACTCATTTCTAAACCACCAATTACGTAAAATAGTGGGAGTAAATTTCTCAATTATTAAAACCTGATTCTATTTTGAATTGTGTGCATGAATTGGTTCTTTTGAATATTGTGGGCATGAGTTGCATTGTTACATCCTAAGAAAATTCATGTTTGTACTAGTACTTTGTTGTTTATTATAAAGTCCCATATTGATGATTTAATAAATCACTTGGGAGCTTATTATTGTTATGATGAGCAAAATAATGCTAGATTTATTGTTGAGAATTTTCCTTAGGAGGCACTTAAGATTATCAATTCTTCTATACGATTCTGAGAAGAATATTGTGTCCATTTTGTTGATTGTAGCTCATGATAGTAATATGGTTTATTTAACCATTATAGTGGTTGTCATTTGTGTGATAAACCACTGAAATGTACACAACATGTGTTGGAGAACAAAAGCACTGAATAATTGTTTTCGGTTTGCAAGTATTTATATGGATTTTGTAAGCTTCTGATTTTGTTATACTGGTTTACATTGTAATGATGTTTTCATCCAGTGGGAGTATTAACCATAGTTTCGAATTGTTCACTTGCATTTTTGTTAGAACTATACTTATGACAAATAGTTTCCTTAAAAGGTTATGTTGTATGATTTGGTGAATCTCATATCGATATAAGAGGTTCGATGAGATCATCTATGTCAGGATCTCGTTAAGCTTGCATCAACTACCTTTAAAGGTGAACTTGTGTATTGATTGGAGTAGCTCATTATGGATGACCGAAAATTTTGTATAGTTAAGTCACAGGCTTTATGAGTTTTGGCCTATGGTTGTAGGTCGATGTTGCTTCTGGCCAAATTTTTTACTCATCGCATCCTCACTCATATGAGGAATAAATTTGATGATGAAATTAGCAAATCGACATTTATGGGACACGTTGTCAGAGGTAAGCTAACTATAAGACGAGTGTCAAGTAAGTAGAATAATATGAGAATAAGATTGTGTATTTTGCCGGCTTATGTTATCTCACAATCATATCGTACTCATATTTGACTTATTGACACATAAAGATGATTCGTCTGAATTCTCTGAAATTTGTCAAAATAGACATCATAGTGATGTAGCAATTACATGAAAGTGCACCGAGTTCATGTATGAGTGAATCCATTTGGATTCGGGACCAAAATGACATTTTGATTAGTTCATTCATAAAATGTTTACTTGGCTTGGTTGATATTGCACATTGTAATTTTGGAAGGGAGTGTTTGTTTTTATTGAGCATAACCGCCATAGTTCTTGTGTTAGTATTGATCGGTTGAAGTTGTGTTAATAAACCAAAGATTGACATTTTGAGCATGCAAATTCGTTGTCACTCATTAATGATGTACCGACATAACTTTTCGGGCCAAGTGGGAGAATGTAAGAATTATCATTTAGTAAAAGATAATTATATGTGGTCCTTAAGTTATTTAATAATTATGTTGGTAAATATATTATTGGTTTATTATCTAATTAAAGGTATTATGGGAAATCCTATGATGGTTAGGGTTTTCACTCCGGAATATTCCATAATGCTTTAGGTCCCTAGTCTTGCCTATATATAGACTGCCTGTGTACCATCGATTGGTGATCATTCAGAAAATTAGGCGTAGACCAGGAAAGGCACTAATAGTACCATATGTCATCACCGTGCATATGGAGTTCTCTCTGTTTTAGGGTCGGATCCTGACGGCAAACAAAGTTGGAGTGACGGAATCGAATAACAATGGAAATAGGGAAACGATCTTCAGCTTCCGCTTATTCAGGTATTTTAGATCTGTCGTTTTTCTATCAGTTATTGCATCCATCGGTGCAACTCCTGTTGGTGAAGAACCTTTGGAAAACCAAAGCATCGTCGAATCTAGTTTTCCTCCCAAGCTCAACTGATTAAAAATAAAATAAAACAAATCAGCCTTCAAACAAGATTGAACTTGTCTTAAAGGAGAAAGATGTTTGAAGCACATCAGTGGCTACCAATCGGAGCGTCACTCATGTCACGGCGCTGGGTAGAGAAACAATTATCATTGCCAAGTACGGCCATATCGTTGACAGGAGCAATACACGGTGATGGATATGCACCAAACTAGTTGCTTCCGCTTTCAAGATATTCCTTTTCTGATTCAAAAGGTAAATTGATTCCGGATTTCAGATTTATAGCAAACACAGGGGATCATCAAATCTATCAATTATACTGAGGAAAAAAAATCATATGCTTGATAAGAAAAGGTATAACTCATCCTAAACTTCTTATGGGGCAGGAATTGATAAATACACGCTTCCCAGGGAAAATAGAAAATTTCCGGCTGTGCCTACAGATTCTTTGATATGTTTGAAGATGGCTTCAGAAGATATTTCAGTATTTGCACGTCCCAAACAACTAAAACATAGAACTAAAGGGAATTACAGCATAGAACTACAGGGAAATTCAGTTTTCAGCACAGGGACACCGGACACGCAGGTAGGATGAGACAGTAATTTGGTTTGGGTGTGGAATACTACCAAAGCGATTTACCAAGGGCACAAACAAATACCACAGGACAAGATGAAGTTTTTTTTTTTTTTTTCATGGCACCAATAAACATCAAAATAAATAAATTGAGATTAACTTTTTTAAGCTCATATTGACAAAGCAAGATGAGTTTAAGTGTCTACCCTGGTGTTATTGTATCAATCGTGAAGTTTTTTTCAGAACAGTAAGGCATCACATTGTGGTTCAGACCTAATAAGCTTAGATGATTAAAAATAGGAATAAAGCAAATGAAAGAAATCAAAACAACTTAAAGGGGATAAATGGCTACCAAACATTTCATTTGTCAAACCATGGCACCAGTCCCTGATTACGACCACCTGTGGAACCTCATCAGCGGGTAATGGTTGGGGGACATACGGTCCATTGCCGTTAATCCACGAGAGAAACTGACTACTTCCACTTTGGATATTTTCCATACCTGAGTTAAAACATAAAATTCCGACCTTTAGATCTATCAATAATATTGAACAAACAAGCAAACAATTAAAACAAACAGAATAAAAGAGAGTTATAGCATAGAACACTGAGGAGAAGGTCGGTTTTCAAGCATGTCATCATAGCTATGGTGAGAAAGTTACTTGGATTGGGTGGGGAACACTACCCGGCCAGTGAACAAAAACGACGAAAGCAGAAGCAAGTTTTTCTTTCTTTTAGGATTGAATTTAGGGGGAATGAGGGAGAAGGACAGAAATATTTCATCAATTGAGTAGAAGGACGAGTTTTTGAAACTTTTGCGTAAAGACAAAACTATTTATTCACCGTCGAAATTCACTTGTGTTCGAAATTCACCGTTTAAATTCACCGACGAAATTCAACTCGTCGAAATTCACTAATTTTCAAAATTCATCGTCGAAATTCACTAATTTTCGGGATTCACCGTCGAAATTCACCGTCGAAATTCACCGATTTCGGGATTCACCTGGGAGATTCACCGATTTTCGGGATTCACCGTTTGTCCTTCTCGCTATAAAAATTATGCGGTTGTCCTTCTTCCTATAAAAAATATGTAGTTGTCATATTCTTAAAAATATTTCAGATTGTGTCCTTATCCCTAATTTTCCATTGAATTTAAATGTACTCAAGCTCAAAATGAGCTAGCAAAAAGGATTTTAAGTGTCTTCACATGCTGATATTGCTTCGATTTTAGGTAAAAGTGAGACATCACCTTGTTGGTTTCAAATCAACAAAGCTTAGCTCATCAACTAAAAGCTAAAAACAGGAATAAAGCAAATAAAAAGAAATCAATCAAATGAAATTGGCTGCATCCCCTTACAGTAACTGATTTAGAAAAATTAATTTTCGATCTTGAGATCTACCGATTATATTGCGGGAAAACAAATCATATGCTTTTAATAGAAAATCTTCAAATCTAACGAATCATATGCATTGATAAAGCTTCGTAATGGCCGGTAATCTGAAAATAGAGGATTCAAGGAGATACCTTTAGGCATTCTCGTTGAGGATAGCTGTCAGATGATCTAAAAGATCCATCGGCATTGTCACGTCTCCAAGCGAGGAAATCGGGGAAGTTTGGAGAGGCTTCGAGTAACTTCTACCGCCAGGCGCCAACACCACCACTGGTTTATAAATATTTGAATCACAAGTAAGAGCAATTTCAATAGTATTTTTTTTCCCTTTTTACCGATTCGAAATACATGCAATTTATTTATTTATTTATTTATTTTAATGAATATTAGGTTTTAATTCACTTTCTCTCTGTATATAAATTTTAAACCAGTTTTCATTTTTTTTTGTTGATTTAAGGGCAAAATAGTTTCGTTCGGGCTAAACTACCCCTACTAACACAATTCAGAAACTAATCTCGGCTTGATAGTTTTTCTGGCGCTTGGATCTGCGAACTGTTAAGTTTTGTGACTTGATCTCTAAAACGGATAGAACAAATCTGAAAGCTGTAACTGAATTTTGTGAAGTGAAACTGAGTTTTGGGAAAAGCTGAGAAAACTGAATTTTGGAGAAAACTGAGTTTTATGGAAACTGAGTTTTGGTGGAAACTGAGTTTTGCTGAGTTCTGCATCTGAGTTTGTTTATTACAAGTGAGTTTCAAGAAAAGTGAGTTTTCTGGAAAAGTCAGTTTGGAGCTGAGTTTCGTCTAGTGGATAATAGCTGGAGTTGGGGTCCACATCTGGGGTATTTATGTCAATTCCGACAAAGGTCTTTGGCGGTTAGGGTTTGGGATTTGTGTCTATAAATACCAAAGTTGTAATCAATGCACAGTGTGTCTTTCAAAGGGTTATTCACACACTTGTGAAAACCTTGTAATTCTGTGCATAATAAAATATCTCCTTTTATTTCCGTGGAGTAGTCGGCACAACGCCGGAAACCACGTTAAATCACCGTGTTCTTTTTGTTTCTGTGTTTTATCAATTTCCGTCATTTTTACTGTTAGATTGCATCTGTTTTATCTTTCTTCAAGTGCAAATTTCTCATCTGTGTTTCAACTGGATCTGCGAACGACGGCGGTCACGTTAAATCACCTTGAACCACTCTTGATTGCTCTCTGTCTCATTTTCCGACGACTGTGAAACATTTCCGTTGGTTTTCTGCTTCCAGGTTTCTTTCCTTCGAGCATTTGCACCGTAATGGCATTTGAGGTAAAGTCTTGTGTCTTATTCAGAGGCATTTGAGTTTTTCCTTTGCTAAATATTTTGGGGATTTCCGTTTCTAGCATTTCCCGTTCATGGATCACTTATATTGAAGGCAAGTTCTCATTTGGCAGGGATAAAGATTGGATGGCCTTGGATTGGAAATTCTGTCTATTGCTTTGCCTGCGCACTAGCTTTTGCAGCAGACCCGCTTGCTAATTTAGTGGATACTGCTTTTGGTTGGCCATTTGAGTAATACAAACACCAACTGACTCTTATTTTTCCCAACTTAATTGAGATTGATGTATAGGTTTATCTGTGGTTCTTAAATGCCTTGAAACCCATCTTTTGTGTAGGATCTGTTGAATTGGAAGCTGTGGGAGTTTCGGTTTCGGTTTCGGTTTTTAACTTAGTTTCGAAGTTATTCAACATTCCTTTGCTCTGTATTACAACGTCTTTTGTTGCAGAAGAGAAGGCATTGAACATCAATGATTCTAATGCATCTGGGACATGTTTCCAGGGTACTGATTTCTGCAAAAGATGGAAATGCAATTTGTGTTTTATTCAGAGGGTCTAAAAGGGCCAACCCAAGTTGACAAGACATTTATGTCTCACACTTATATGGAGGTGAGCATTCTACTACTTTTCCAATGTGTGACATTACATTCTCCCCCCTTATAAGGGACTGGCGTCCTCGTCAGGACGGCCAAGACTGTTCCCGGATCGTCCCTACCAGAGGTAACTAGAGGCCATCCTTACACTTGTCTTCTTGTACGGTGCGCGCATAGTTCGTCTGATAGTCGGCTCTGAATACCATTCTGTAACGCCCCCAGACCCCGGGCCTAGTAGCGCTAAATGAGTCATAAATGTCCGGTCAACTGCTTAGACCGCCGTCCTCGTTTGGTCTAAAAGGGCTAACCCAAGTTGACAAGACATTTATGTCTCACACTTATATAGAGGTGAGCATTCTACTACTTTTCCAATGTGGGACATTACATCTTTACTCTCAATTTGTGATTTTGGGTGGTTGTTACAATAGCATTTTTGAAGGATCTGTTTAAATTTTCTCTTATACTAACTTGCATGGAAACCATCAGCTTAATGTTCAATAAAATATTTTAATTATGCATGAGTAAACAAAATATGTTGTTTAAAGTAGTATGAATATTCTGTTCGTTGTTGTTCTAAATTTGACTTTGTGGTGGATATTTTTTGTGCTTGGCTTATGTGGACTCCAAAGTCACAAAATTGTAAATATTCAAAAGAGCAAAATAGAGATGAATTTGTTTAGAATTTTCACTGTGAGAACAAAGTCTCAAAAATGACACTTTCAGAACAAAGTCGGGTTTCTACGGGAGCTGTTGCTAGTGGATATAGAAATTCAGAGTCTGCTATGGGTACAATTTGACTAATTCAAAGGTAAATAATACTTCTAATGTTTCTGTTTTGGACATTTCAAGTGTTATAAATTCTGAAAATTCACGTATCGAGTTTGGAAATTCTGGAAATTCGCGTATTGAGTCTGGGACCGTTCCTCGGGCAACTGGGGTTGAGGGAATCCCAAGGCAGGTATTGAAACTGCCATGGTAGATATTGAAGCTACCATTGTCAACTTTTTTGATAACCATGGAGTTGAAACTAATAGTTCTGTTGAGAACACAAATAATGGTAAGTCTGTTATGGTTGATAATATTGGTGATCCCATAGTTTAGGGTTGGTTTAAGGATGCATCTATGATGTTTTAAAGAAGATTGATTGTGTTGTTCACTTGGTTCATATCATTAAGCTTTCTAATACACTAGTTTTGAGGGGTGTTACTGTTAATATCGCTATGTATTCTTCGTAAAAGGTGTTATTGCAGGCATATGGTGTCTTTATTTGGTTTCCACTATTTGTTGTGTTTGGTTTTGGCTTAGGTGATTGAAGGTTGTTGATTCAAACGGTGAGGCAATGTTGGTGTTTTTTGTCTTTAGAAAAATGGAGGAACTTAAATTCTCTATTGATGAGGCCGAGCTGCTGCTATTTAATGCATTTTCTGCTTCATGCATCTTTCATGAAGTTTGATGTGGTGTGGGTTTGAAGGATAAAGGTCTATAGATGGTAAAATATACTGATTTGGTCTTCAACAACTTGAAGAATTATTTACTTCCCCTGATATGCTGTTTGATTATATTCAATAGTATTAGGCTATAATTCTCTTGATTCCCTGGGAGTTGCATTTTCATAATGCTTTGATAGACTGTTTCATTACGATATCCACCATTTTTTGATATATTGTTGTATAACGCAATGTTAATGATGATATTTTGTCTCATTCTTATTCTTGTGTTACTATTATCTTATTATTCTGTTATCATGTTTCTTTGTGTTATTGTAAACGCTGCGATAAAATTCGGCTTTCAAATACTACCTCGAAAAGGTGTCAAATGAGGTCTCAAAATGAAGATAAAAAGATATGAACTTTGGTGAAACAATTTTGATGATCGGTGTTCTAAATCAAAAGTTACGGTCGTTTATAAGAAAAATGCTACGGTTAATGTAAATATTTTTTTGGCATTCAAGATTTACGTCGGAAGGGTATCGTATTTGGGCTCAAATTAAAGATAAAAAAATATGAATTTTGGGGAAAAAATTTCGATGATCGTAGTTATAAATCAAATGTTACGGGTGTTTGAAAAAGAAAAAAAAAACTACGTGGCCATGTTTTTTTTTTTTTTCATTTTATGATAAGTCATACATTTAATGATGGTTTTAATGTTCAGCTGCAATTACTTACAAAAGAACATTTCATTAGAGGTGCACATGGTCCGATTTTCGGTTTCCAACCACTTTCAAAATCAAACCATTTTTTATGGTTTCAAAATTTACAAACCAAAACCGAACTATAGCTAGGTAAAACCATTTTATCCGGTCCGGTTTGGATCGAATTGGTTACGTTTTTTTCCGGTTTTTAGACCTCTTTTCTACAAATAATTCCCTGAAAGGGCATTATCACGGTTCAGCGAATTCATGTCATTATTTATACGATAATCATACAATATTCTCGTTCTCCATCTACCATACACCATAACTCGAATGTCACTTTGGGTCCTCTTTCTCTCTCTCTCTCTCTCTCTCTCTCTCTCTATATATATATATATATATATATATATATATATATATATATATATATATATATGTGTGTGTGTGTGTGTGTGTGTGTGTGTGTGTGTGTGTGTGTGTGTGTGTGCGCGCGCACAACATTCTATTATCATATTTTCCAATTAAGATGATCATATAAAACCATGTAATCTTTTTATTTCATCTTGTCATAGGTCCTATTAGGATGGGCAACAAACTACGTGTGTCGGGTAGTTGATTGAAGTATTAATACATCATGAAATGAGATATTAGTTATTTACATGTAGTGATAATTGGGGGGGGGGGGGGGGGGGGGGGGGGCGACGAAAAGTCGGTTCACCGTGGTGATCAGTTTTCACAATGTACTGACGAAAAGTCGGTTATTCTGTGGTGCACAGGTAGAGTGGTACACGAGTGGATTAAAGGCGAGAGATTTTATGGTACAACGGTTGTAGCAAGGTTATACCAACTGTCATACATTAGAGCCTCTTATTTTTACTCTCTCACATAATACACTTTTATCGTGTGTGAGAAATTAGAAATGAGTGGTTGTAATGTATGCCACTTGGTAAAACCTTCATACAACGGTTGTATTTTAAAATTTCACATTAAAGGCCCCTTTAATTAATAGTGTCGATATTCACACACACACACACACACACGTATATATATCCGGTTCCGGTTTGGTCCGGTTTTTATCTTGGAAAATCAAACCAAATTGTTTTTCAAAGTTTGGTTTTTTACAATACAAAAACCAACCAAAAAATCATGGTTTACGCATTTTCGGTTTTGACGTTTGGTTCGGCCGGTTGGTTTGGTTTCCGGTTTTTTTTTTCACCCCTACCTCTCATGTCTTCTTTAATTTATCCCTCAAGATGGTTTAATACTTTCAGCAGTCATACAATCTATCTTTGTTGTAATAAATTAAAAACCTCACATGTCTTATTTGAAACATTATATAATGGTGGTGTGTTTTTGTGGGGAACCTACAGGTTGGTTATGAAGCTGATTGCGATTTGCTAAACCTCCCAAGTTAGTTGTTGGAAATTAATCTTAAAACAATAGTAAAATATATATCCTACAAATCCAAGTTACACATAAAAACCAGATCATTCATATTCTTCAAACTCCATGATAAACAACTCCCAAATACATTAAATTAAATACTAGAGTATTAAACATACTATAGTCTTAGGGATATTGACCCTCCCGGCACGCTCGTGCGATACTCTCCTCAAGAGTATCCACCCAGACACGCCTACCTGGCTCTTCAATGTCAAGGTCGTCCTCACGTACATGTACAGCTATCTGGCTTGCCATTAATGGCAGCTAAATGCTCCTCGATGTCAAGGTCCTCACGGATATGAGGCAATGCCTTTGCTTGACCACCGCCTTCTTTCAAGACAAAAACCTTTGATAAAAGGTGATGAAGTTAGAGCTTAATAATAGGTAAAAGAAAGTAGGCATTGCAAAACACTACATTAAACCACCAGCATCCAAAGAAATGGTCTCTCTCTCCAAACAATACCTGTATCTCATTAGCTTTGAACTCATGACGGAACAAATGATCCAGAGCACGAATTGCTGTCTGCCAAAAGAACATTAATAATTATCATCACTACACTAAACCCTTTTTGCCAAGTTTAATTTGTTGAGTTGATTCTCCTTTTATCTGTACAGTTTTTTCGTAGGTAAAAGCCACGCCGCTTTCCATTTCGTTCTTTAAAAACTTGATGGCATTGTCTTCATCATACTTAGTACTTGAGGCCTGCTGAGAGTACCGACATTTTCATTGAGCTCAAAGCACCATAAGACTAGAAGAATAATAATCCTCGTGCAAATCATCAGCAGAGCAAGCTCGTATAGATGGCACAATACACTTAAGAAATGGTCTATGTAAGAAGGAGAATATATTCACATAATAATAATATGCAGTCACCAGGCTCCAGATTGGGGGGGGGGGGGGGGGGGGGGCAAGTAATAGCAGAAACGCACATCAATAGCAACTCTACATATGCATCAACTTGCATATGCTAAAAAAAAGAGCAAGAAAGCGATCAAGAAGATGAATGCTAGCTGAGTACCTTATGAGCACTTGGCGTACGAACAATTTTAGTGTCTGGAATCACAGAAACTGCATGGAACAAAAGCAAAAACGAGTGAAAGAGGGGCATAGATTTGCTACGTGTCAAAGGAAAACAATCTATCTTATAGACATACCAACGCCAAAAGGCTTCTTGATGAACTGGTGAAGCTTTCGACGAGGTCTACTAGACGGGTCAACAAAGTCTGCTCAAAAAATGCATTAACCATTAACCAAAAGGTTCAAAGGACTTATGACTAGAATGCTTAGAAAAAAGACTACAGTAAACAAACCCATTACGCCTCTGTACAAGAAACAACAGTTGTTATCGTATCAAGAAATTCAAGCAATATGAGGTATTTTATAGGCAAAACATGCACTGTTGAAAATGATGCATAATTTCATGAAACGTGTTATAAAGAGACATACTTCACACGGCTATATATGTCCTCCTTTTTTTTTTTTTTTTGGCTCTTTGTTCCTCATTGCAGCAACGTTTATTAGGGCCGCAATTCAATTGCAATCGATCACTAAAATTTTTTTAAAAAAATTAAAAATATCCAATATCCCACACTAAAAAGGTTGAGACAATGAATTTGGTAAATCGAATTAACCCTCTAGCCAGGCCAAACTGGCCATGAATTCCTAGGCATTACATATTGGACTTTGTTTAGTGACACATCATACATACATTTACAACATTGCAGTAGTTCAGGTTTGTTTAGTGACACAACATACATTTACAACATTCCAGTGGCTTCGATCATCATTGATTATGCTAGAACGCGTATCAATCAATATCTTCTTAACACTAACAATTATTAAATTTGATTAATAATAACTCGGATATAGGGATTGCTATTTACTATGACAAAAAGGAATCCGATGTTGTGTATGTAAAAAAGAATCAGATTCGTGTGTCAATAGACACACAAACAAGCAAGTAAAAGGGTCATTACATCATCAGCCAACTCAGATATCTCCCTCCCCCATTAAGTTTGAATTCTACGTTTACATACTGTTCTGGCAGCGTATGTCTAAAAAAGAATTTCTTGTTCTCCAAGATTGAGAACAATACGTATTACAATGGAACTACAAGCAACCATACTAAGAGAACATAACTATGAAGTATTCGGGCATAGTGGCTACATTACAAACATAGTCATTACAACAAAAACTAGCAAGAATGCTAAGGAATCCAACCCACCTTCAACTTGACCGATTAAACCATAATTAAAGCTGCGGAGAAGACACTCTGGCTTTTCCTTTAACATAGCGTAACGTAGTGCTATTTCATATTCCTGGAATGAAAATTAGAGAAAAACTAAACGTCAGAAATCTAGAATTAGGAGAAAAATACTCTTTTCCCAAAAAAGTATATAAATTTACTTAAGAAACAAAGAAATAGCCGACACACCAGATCTTTGATCCTAGTTACCACACATATTGAGTCTATCACATGCACAGCAACCCACATGATTTCACAACTACATGTATCTGCCAGACATTGTTACCAAATGAATTATCCACAACAAAAGTATACAAAGATGTTCTTTAAGCACACCAAACACAACATACTGCCACATCAAACCTACCACAACAAAAAGTTGATCATGACAATAAACTTTGTAAAAAGTGGATTCGCAAAACACCCCGATCTTTAGGTAAAGATTGCATACTTCCATTCATCTTTGATTTTGGCGTTTTTGCCATCTACATTATCTAATTTTTATTGCAAATATTACATTTTCATCAATCTCCCATCGATTGGATGGAATAGTAGCGTTTAAACAGCACACACATAGGTATTTCACTGAAAAAGTGGAGAATTTGTTTGGGGTGAATTTTCCAAGAGGAATATACAGCGACTTAGGAGAAACCGAGGGTTTATTTTGGGGAGAAAGAGTGGAGGGTTAAAATAAAAATAACTTTTTTTTATTTTTATGTAAAAAAAACCCAGAGGATTCAATGCACGATAAAGTTGACACGATGAAGATGCATGAAATCCTTACGAGCGTGATGTTCATGTCTGACTTTTCCGTCTCAATTGACGAATAATGAGAAAATTGCAACGGACAAAAAAAACACACACACACACGCACAACATAAGTGGCAAAAACACAACAAGAACCTTGAGCTAAAGATTGGGGTGTTTTACGATAATCACTCGATTCTAACAATTAAGAAACGGACGATGTATGAGAAAGTATGCTTGGGTTGGATAAAGAACACTGCCAATTACGAAAGTGATGGAGTGCTTACCCGTCCAGGAATGAGCACCACCGGACCAAATACAAGTATTTTGCTGTTTCAAGCAAGCTATACAAATACAAATTAAAAGAAGAAAATCAGGATGAAAAAAAAAAAAAAAAAAAAAAAAAAAACTGAGAGATTGTTTGTTTTAAGCTGAAATTGACACATCAAAAAGGGATCAAGTGTCTACTCTTGCTGTTATAGCCATAGTTGAGGGGTCTTGGGAGAAGCATAACATCTTTTTGTCGTTCACATCTCTTTAGTTTAGCTGATTAAAAAAAAGAACAGAGAAAAAAAAATCAAATTAACCTTCAAGCAACATTCAGCTTTACATTAGAGAAAAACAGACGTTAGATAAATAAATACGTGGTCAGTACCGTTCATTACATCGGTAATATTACAGGGGCTGATATACGTAGGCATGTTACTAGATTCAAACCATGGGCCAAACTGGCTTCTTCCCCTTTCAATAATTGACATAACTGATTCAAAGAAAAATAAAACTTGAGATCTAACCGCGGTGAAGAGGTTTTGACATTTGTCTGCTGGCTGTGGGTTAGGGTTTTGTGGAGCTTGATGATAGATTTATTTATGCGTATAAATAATATAAGTTAAATTATGTGTCAGTAAAGTGACTTAAACTCTATGTTTTGGTGGAACCAATCTGAAGACTCAGCTGAGTGATGGTCAGCTGAGACGTGTATTCAATTCTGTGCATCAGTAGGGTGGAGTCTACTGAGCTACTGTCAGCAGGGTGACTATCAGCAGGGTGATAGTCTGCTGAGTTCTTGGATACAAGCGGGTCCCACATCTAATTACTTATGTGACGGCTATACGGTGTCATTAAAAGGAGGACACGTGTAGGGGTATTTATGGTGCATCGTACAAAGATTCCCGGCGGCTAGGGTTTAGGGATTTGTGCCTATAAATACATTGTTGTCTCATTATCCGAGTGTGTTGAAATCAGTAAAATTCAAAGTGCATAATAAAATATCTCTTTTACGCCCGTGGTTTTTTACCTCTCCCACCGAGGGGTTTTCCACGTTAAATCGTGTTCTTCTTGTTTCGTTATCTCCTTTGATTGTTTATGTTTGATTGCTTCGTTTCGTTTCTTGCATCCGAAGTTATCTCCATCGCTTTCTAACAAGTGGTATCGAGCCGGTTCGGAAAACAATCCGTACGATCAACTTCATCTTCACCAAGGCCTTCAAAGAAGGTGCTAGGATCCGTGATAAAGTTGTGATCTTTAGCAAGAAAAGATGTCGGCAGAAAACGTAAAAATCGATAAATTTACAGAAGGAACAGCTTTGGTCTCGTGGCAAATTAAGATGCGTGCACCGTTGAAACAAAGCGGGGTTTGTGGAATCCTCTATCCGACAAACCAAATACAAAAGTGCGACAGATTATGCCGTCCGGGAAGAGAAAGCACATTCAACCATCATGTTGTGCTTATCTGATGATGTTATCACTGAGGTTGCTGAGGAAGACACCGCAGCCAAGTTGTGGAAAAAGCTTGAAAGCTTGTATATGACCAAGTCACTGACCAACAAGTTGTTGTTGAAACAGAGGTTGTTCAGTTTGAAGATGCATGAAGGGAGTCCACTGAGGGAACATCTTGACCAGCTGAACACAATATTGCTTGATTTAAGGAATATTGATGTTAAAATTGAAGATGAAGATGCAGCCCTAATCCTGTTGGTGTCATTACCGGCATCATATGAAAACTTTATGCAGTCTTTTATAGTTGGAAAGGATACAGTAGCTTTGGAGGACGTGAGGTCTGCCTTACATGCCGGGGAGCTTAGACACAAGGCCGCCGGAACAGACAACAAGTCCGTCAGGCTAGTAGCTAGCAGCAATAGTGGAAAAGGATATGGACAGAAGAAGAAAAAGAAGTCAGGGTCCAAAGGTCCTAAGTCTACTGATGTCTGTAATTACTGTAAGGAGCAGGGACATTGGAAGTCCAATTGTCCAAGGAAGAAGAAACAGCAGGAAGGCAATTCTGGCACAGCAGCCTTGGCTACTGAGCAATCTGATGAGGATCTGGTTCTAGTTGCAGGGGACTCTACACACCATAATGATGTGTGGATACTTGATTCTGGAGCATCCTACCATATTTGTCCAAACAGGGAGTGGTTTTCTACTTATGAGCGATAGATGGTGGTCAAATCTATATGGCCAACAAAGAAGGTTTGCAAAGTTGTGGGAATTGGCTCAGTAAAGTTAAGGACAGAGGATGGTAAATTTTGTACACTGAAAGATGTAAGACATGTTCCACAGATGACCAAGAATTTGGTATCTCTTAGTCTACTGGACAGCGAAGGGGTTCAATTTCAAGGGTGAAGGTGGACAGCCGAATGTCTTCAAAGATTCAGTTGTAGTCCTCAAAGGCATCAAGAGGGAACCTTGTATATATTACAAGGATCTACTGTATCTGGCACTGCTGTTGTTGCATCCTCAGCAGCTTCACCGGGCCTCAAGCAGACTCACCGTGGCACATGAGACTTGGTCACATGGGTGAAAGGGGTATGCGGTGTTCTTTCTTCAAGAGGTTTTCTTGGGGGATATAAGGTCAAGAATCTGGACTTTTGTGAACATTGTGTGTTTGGGAAGTGGCATAGAAGTAAATTCTCAAGCAGGTTGCACAATACAAAGGCAACACTTGATTATATCCATTCAGATCGCCGGGGTCCATCAAGAGTTGAGTCATTGGGTGGTCACAGATATTTTGTGTCATTCATAGATGACTATTCAAGGATGACTTGGGTGGTGATGATGAAGAACAAAAGTGATGCATTCAAGAACTTCAAGCGATGGGAAGGCCCTAGTGGAGAATCGCTTAGGCAAGAAAATCAAGAAGCTTCGTACGTATAATGGTCCGGAATTCGCCGGACGGATTTTGATTCATTTTGTGCACCGAGGGTATTGCCGTACATCATACCGTAAGGAATACACCTCACAGCGAATGGTGTAGCCGAAAGGATGAATCAAACTCTACCGGAGAGGGCAAGATGTATGCTTTCTCAAGTCGGTTTATCAAGGAGATTTTGGGCGTAGGTCGTTAAGACAACCTTGCTACTTAATCAACAGGAGTCCTCACACAGAATCAATCTCAAGACACCATTTGAGATGTGGTCGTGCAAGCCCGCCGACTACTCGCCTAAGGGTTTTTGGAAGTACAAATGCTTACTATCATGTTAGTGAAGGGAAGTTGGAGCCAAGAGCCAAGAAGGGAGTGTTTGTGGGGTATGGTGATGGAGTGAAAGGATATAGGATTTGGTCATCGCAGAGTCCGCAGTAATCCTCGCAGGGACGTTGTGTTTGATGAAAATTCTATGTTAAACTCATCGGTAGGGAGGTCTACCGAATCCGAAACCAAAGGTCTTGAATCCGATAGTGTTGAGAAACAAAGTGGAGCTTCAGTGAAGTCTACCGATATGCAACAATCGCGGATCCAAATCAACACTATACCGATCCGGATAATGAACCGTAATCCGATCCAAGCCACCTACCGAGACCTCGGCAGGCGTCATACAAACATTGATCGGCGAGTCTAGGCCCACGCCACAGTGCCTAGAAGATCTAATGTTGGGATACCTCCAAGGAGATATGGATATGATGATTTGGCTGGATATGCACTCCAAGTTGCGTAAGAGGTAGAGGTTGCGATCCTACTACTTACAGGGAAGCAAATGACATGTACGTAAGCATCTCGGTGGCATGCAAATTTGCCATGGGAGATGAAATGGAGTCATTATTGAAGAATCGTACTTGGGAATTGGTCAAACAAACCCTACCGACAAGGGAGTTGTGACTTGTAAATGGATCTTCAAGAAAAAGGAAGGAATAACTAAGGCGTAAGGGGTCAAGTATAAGGCACGTTTGGTTGCAAGAGGATTCAAATCAAAAGGAAGGGGTTGACTTTGATGAAATATTTTCACCAAAGGGTCGACACACTTCAATCGTGGGTGTTACTAGCAATGGTGGCACAAAGGATCCGGAACTTGAGCAATTAGATGTGAAAACCGCTTTTCTACATGGTGAGGTGGATAAGGAGATATACATGACACAAACCGAGGGTTTTCAAGTTCCCGGTAAAGAAAATTATGTTTGCAAGTTGAAGAAATCTTTGTATGGTTTGAAGCAAGCTCCAAGGCAAGTGGTATAAAAGGTTTGACAGCTTTCATGCTTCACAGGTTACAACGAAGTCCATATGACCGTTGTGTTTACTTCGTCTGTCGAAAGATGGATCATATATCTATCTTGTCCCGTATGTGGAGGACATGCCGATAGCCGCAAAAGAAAGGAAGTCTGATGTTCAAAATCTAAAAAACCTTCTTAGTGCTGAATTTGAAATGAAGGATTTGGGTGCAGCTGATGTATAACATTTATATGATAAAAATTACGATGTTTTATATACATTATCGACTATTTTTATATAAAATATAAGTAATTATAACGATAATCTTATAAAATATTAATAGCTATGAATAAATCTAAATACTATAAAAATCTAGTAAAAATGATAAAAAGTTATAAATTTTGTACCGGGTTAATAACCGGAGTGTCGTGTCGATTCACGTGGGTATTTTTGGTATTTTACGTACTTTAGGTAAACCAAGACCCCGAGTGATGACACTTTTTGGAGTAAAATCATATCTTTTGAAGGAATTAAGGAAGTGTCACGAGATTTAAAGTTCAAGTGGATCAATGGTTCGTGACGCCGTATCAAGTTATATTTTCGACGAACAAATGGCCCAGCAAAAAGACATTTTCTGAAAAAGAAGTCTTCATGGAAGTTATAGATCTCCTCAAGAGCTTTCCAACGCATCTTGAATTATGTCATTTGGAGATCCGAACTCAAGTTATGATTTTATCAAGTTTCGGATTAAGATTGGAAAAAATCTATCCGGATCGATCCGGATTTACCTCGGATCGATCCGAGGAAACATCATGATTAGACCAGCATGTGGCCCCGCAGAGAAAATCCAGGGGATAAGATTTTTTGTTCCCGGATCGATCCGGCCCTTTCTCGGATCGATCCGGCTTGAAAAATCTGCCTATAAATAGAGAAAGATTGCAGTACATAGGGAGGTACCAAATATATTTTCTTCACCTCTTTTTAGTAGTAGTAGTATGTATATATATAGGCCTTATGCCATAAATAAAGTAGTATCGTTATAATGCTCGAGAAATTATCGAAGATCAATGTTGTTGAAGTTGTTGTAGCATCCGGAAGAATACAAATTCGATTCAATCGTTGTAATCGGGTAAAATTTCAAAAGTATTTATGTTTGTTTTGTCTTTTTATATTTTCGTATAATGTTAGTAGGCTAAATTTAATAACTAGCCAAAGTTATGTAATCGTTTTATTTCGATCTTTTCGGTAAAGGAATGTTGTCTAAGTAAAATTGAATAAAATTGAGTTAATTGAATCTTTTCCTATTGATAAAGTTTGACTTGAAAGAATTCATAATCTAATTATGAATTGACACCTCGTAATTAAGTTATGAACTCGTTAATAGAAAAACCGGAGGGTAAAATTGGCCGAGTGAAAACGTGACAACGGAACCCGCTTTCCTACCCGGGGGCGATTTGTCCTAAAAAGATGAATCTTATTAAAATTTGTACTCAAGATCGTAATAATGTTAAATTCATCGGTTTAATTGAAACTTAAACCGGAAAGTTGAATCGCCCGGCTTTGACAACCGGAGCCTTTAAATAAAATTGACCGTTTGACGAACGGAATGACTCCTTTTTATTCGGAGGTAGAATCGTACTCGGGACCCGTTCGTAAAAACCGTAATGCTTGTGGATCTTGGACCGATGACAATGGACATATGACAATTTCACACACTAATGTGAGGATGAATTGTTAACCTTAGGAGTGCACCGTTTCATTTACTCAATTGAACCTAAAGATCGAGCACATTCCATTCACTGAAAAGATCGTATAAATCAATTATATAAACTTTGGCTAGTTCTCTAATAATATATTTGGCATCTATATATTTATATCTATATATATACTTTGCAACTTATGCACATCTATATATATTTATATATCTATATATATTATATTATAATAAATTTTAATTTACGCATTTATTTTATGTTAAGTAAAATAGTAGTTATCTGTGCTATAAAACTGAGATTTAGATTGAGTTAATAATAGCTCTTTGGTGTTTAACCACACTTAAAAGAATTACAAAGTTCCCTGAGGATACGATACTCTGACTCACCATACTAGCACTACAGTTTGACCCGATACACTGTCGGTTAAGGACTGGTATTAGCACTAGAAAAGGCCACGTCTATTTTTAATTTCGTCGGTACTTACCTTATAGGTAAGTTACCATTTTTTACTACTATTAATTTCGTGTTATTTTCTATTTTCGTTAGTTGATGACCAGAAGTGGTAAGGCCCCACTCACTCCTTATAAGCCCGACATAAACACTTACGAAAGGCGCTTAAGAGTAGAGAGAAAACGTGGTCATACTAGTCGTGGAAATCCCGACGAATCATCTTCAAGCGTAAATACGAGAATGGTCGAAATCGTGATGAAACACCCGAACAAGGGCCGGAACATGCTCTAGGGCATGGACAAAACCCCGTTAACCTTAATAATCAAAATAATAATAATAATAGAAATAATCGAATCGGAACCGAATAATCGTAACAACCCAAGAAACCCAAGGCCTATCTCGTGACCAAACTATAAGAAGAAATCGACTAATAATCCCATACTTTTACCTAATGAAGGAGCGAATAATTTCGAGATTAAATCTCATCTTTTTGGTTTAATTGACGCAAGAGCCCAATTCCTAGGAGAAGATGATGAAGATCCGCATCATCATCTCTATCTTTTGAAGAACTGTGCAATACAAACCAAAAGTCAAGGTGCTCACAAGGAATTAACAAGGATGACTATGTTTCCTTTTTCTCTAAAAGGACGAGCCCGAGATTGGTTTATGTCTCTTCCACATCATTCACTTACTAGTTGGGAGGAGATTCAAACTGAATTTCTGAAACAATATTTCACTCCCGGACGGAATTTGGAATTAAAAGTCGAGGTTGCTAACTTTAGACAAGGATCCGAAGAAACGCTCGGGAATGCCCGGGAAAGATTTAAAAAACTTGTTAAGAGCTTGTCCCGACCATGGTTATTCCTTAGATATGCAAATTCAACTCTTCTGTCGTAAATTAAGAAAAGATTCACGTGCTGATGTAGATCATGCATGTGGTGGTTCGTTAATGATGAGTGAAGCTCAAACAGTTTACGATGCTATAGAAAAGATTTCCAAAAATAACAGAATGTGGGAAACCGGTTCTAGCACCAGAAAAGTAGCTTTTGCAGGAGAATGTACGTCTAATACGGAAGTTCTAGCACATTTAGAAAATTTGAGTAGGAAATTTGATGGTTTACAACAGAATAAGAACCAAAGTTCAGAAAATAGTACACCAACTGAATACTCGAATCAGGATAATATGCCATCAGGGATCGAAGAACCAACAGGATACTCAAGAGAGGAGGTGAGTTTTCTTCAGCAGCATAGGAATTTAAACAATGCTTACTCAAACTCGTTTAATGCTATTAGAAGAGATCACCCTACTTATCGATGGTCTGAAAACCCTAGTAAGCAAGGACAACCGCCGTATCCAGTTCCATATAGGAACATGAATAATAATCAAGTTTATCAAGAAAACACGTCTAATCAGAATTTACAATCATTACCTAGATCCTATCCTCAACATACCACTCAAAGTATACCAGTAACTCAGAGTTCAACTCAACTTGCAGAAGGAGTTGAAAAATGGGAAAAACTAATGGAAAATATGATGGGTGTAGTATCTACTCAAGCTAAAAATATAGAAACGATGGTGACTTCTATTGGTACAATCACTAAGGACATGAGTTCAATGAAAACATCTATGAGTGGACATGATACCGTGATGAGAACGATAGAAGCCTCATTAAGGAATATGGAAGATCATTTGAGTAGGGAAGGTGAACGTAATAACAACAGACTCCCCAGGAGGATTACCAAGTAACACTGAAAGGAACCCAAGAGAGGTAAATGTTGTAGTTACGAGAAGTAGGAAGCTCAGTGGAAGTAATGGAGTTGAAAACTTTGGGAATAATGAAGTAGAAGATGACTTAGATGGTAAGAATGATAAAACTAAAGATGAACTTGAATTTACAGATGAGGAAGAAGAAATTATAGACAATTTCTTGAAAAGAAATAAAAGTTCGGAACCTGAAAGTGAAAGGGAAAATTGGGTAAAAATCCCTAAGATTCTGAAAGACCCCATGGATAAAGATTTAAGGACTTTATTTAAGGAACATGTTAGAATGGAAAATAATGAAAACAAGGATGAAAAACAGGAAGAAATGAAGGAATCTGAAGTAGAGATTGATTCGTGGAACAATTTAAAAGAAAGAATTCAAGAACCTGAAACATGGCGACCGAATAATACTCGAAGGTTTAAGGAAAAAGGAAAAGAGAAACTGACAAAGGAGCCAAAGGTCATAGATTTAGAATCTTTACCTTACCCTCCTAAAGATCAAATCAAAAAGGCAAAAACCGATAAGAAGTATGCTCGTTTCCTTGACACTTTTCGTCATATTCAAGTTAATATCCCCGTTATCGAAGCTCGATTAATATACTCGCTTATGGAAAATTTCGAAAGAAATTCGTCAAACAAGAAAAAATTAGAGGAATATGAGAACATATGCCTAAATGAAGAATGTTCCGCAATTCGTTAAAGATAAGTTACCACCTAAACTAAAAGATCCTGGTAGTTTTACCATTCCGTGTGAAATTGGAGGATTTCGTTTAAGAAGGTCTTATGTGATCTAGGAGCAAGTATAAATCTAATGTCTTATGAGGATTATAAAAAGCTAGGCATAGGAAAGCTTACTACGATCGAAATGACTCGCAAATGGCGTATAGATCGATTAAGTACCCTAAAGGAATTATTAAGGACGTATTGGTTAAAGTAGACAAATTCTATTTTCCAAGAGACTTTGTAGTTATGGAAATGGAAGATGGTTATTCAAAGACCTCTTATTCTAGGTCGTCCATTTCTAGCTACGGAAGAACTTTAATCGATGTTCGAAAGGAGAATTAATCTTAAGAGTCAATGAAGACGAAGTTACTTTCAATATTTTCAAAGCTATGAATCATGCATCATCGTAATCATGTTCTTTTATAGAAGATATTCATTCGTCTACGATAATCGCTTACCAACTTTTGAAGACAGATTAGAAGAATGCTTAACTCTGTCTATCTATAAAGAAGATGAGGAAGACATTGAAATGAAAGAGATAATTCTTTCTTTAGATACGTAAAGTTTTACCTTTAAACCACCATGGCATAAGTACTTGGAATTAGAACTAGAAGGACCGCTCTTAAATCGTCAATAAGATCCGCCGAAGAATCCGGAATTGAAACCGTTACCTTTAAATCTAAAATATGCTTTTCTTGAAACTAATAATCTATTACCGATTATTATTTCATCGCCTTTAACGAGCAACAAGAAGATCAATTACTTAGAATGTTGAAAAAGCATAAGAAAGCTTTTGGATGGACAGTTGCTGATATTCGAGGTATTAGCCCTGAGATTTGCGTTCATAAGATAATTCTGAAGGAAGATGCTAAGCCTTGTATTCAACCGCAACGCCGCCTCAACCCAAATTTGCAGTTAATTGTTAAGAAAGAGGTCATTAAGCTATTAGAGATGGGAATAATTTTTCCCATATCAGATAGTGAATGAGTAAGTCCAACTCAAGTGGTACCAAAGAAAGGAGGTTTCACAGTGAAAGAAAATGATAGGAATGAATGGATTCCAACAAGAGAAATTACAGGTTATCGAATGTGCATTGATTTTAGAAAACTAAATGATCATACTAAGAAAGATCATCATCCACTTCCATTCATAGTTCAAATGTTGGAACGGTTAAGTGGTCATAAATATTACTGTTTCTTAGATGGTTATTCAGGTTATTTACGATTTTCATTGCGGCGGAGATAGGGAGAAGACTACTTTCACTTGTCCTTATGGAACTTTTGCGTATAAAAGAATGCCGTTTGGTTTATGTAATGCTCCAAATACGTTTCAAAGATGCATGATGGCTATATTTTCCGATATGGTTGAGAAATTCTTGGAAATTTTTATGGACGACTTTAGTGTTTACGGAGATTCTTTTGATAAATGTTTGTCGCACTTAGAAAAAGTGTTACAACGCTCGTGAGGATACCAATTTAGTTTTAAATTGGGAAAAATGTCATTTAATGGTATCGAAGGAATTGTCCTAGGCCATAGAATCTCGAAATAGGAATTGAATTTGATAAAGCTAAGGTTGAAGTAATTGAAAAATTACCACCACCGCTTAATCTAAGGACTCTAAGAGGATTTCTTGGACATGCAGGGATTTTATAGGAGATTTATTGCCGATTTTTCAAAGATAGCAAAGCCTCTAAGTCATTTGCTTGAAAAGGAAGTACCTTTTAACTTCGATAGTAAATGTAAAGAAGCTTTTCGGACCTTAAAAGCGAGATTAACTATCGCACCGCTAGTAGCACCGCATTGGAATTTGCCATTTGAGATTATGTGTGATGCCGTGATTTAGCCGTAGGAGCGCTTTTAGGACAAAGATATAACAAAATTCTCAAAGCTATTTACTATGCATCTCATACGTTAAATGCGGCTCAACCGAACTATACAACTACGTAAAAAGAACTGTTGGTCGTAATTTTTGCCTTAGATAAGTTTAGATCGTATATTGTTGGTTCTAAGGTAATAATTTATACGTACCATTCAAATTTGAAGTATTTACTAAGTAAGAAAGATGCGAAACCACGTCTTCTTAGATGGATTCTCTTACTTCAAGAATTTGATATTGAAATTAAAGATAAAAAGGGAAGTGAGAATGTAGTAGCGCATCATCTAAGTAGAATGGAAAATGATGAAGAAAAGGGAATAGAAATTAAAGATTCATTTCCCGATGAACAACTTTTTAGAATAGATACTCCTTCAACCATGCAAGCTATTAAAGAATAGAATTCCTTCTAAGGAAATGTCACCCTGGTTTGGAGATATCATTAATTACTTAACCCGTGATTATATTCCGTCCCATTGGACTTGGCGTGCAGAAGAAGAAATTCTTTTATGACTTAAAATTTTATTACCGGGAGGAACCGTACCTTTTCCGTAAATGTTCGGATGGGATAATCGAAAATGTGTGCCCGATAATGAAATTTTAAGTATTTTATCATTTTGTCATGATCGTGAGGCAAGAGGTCATCATGGAGGTTGGAAAACTCGCTTTTAAAGTTTTACAATGTGGTTTTTATTGGCCTACGCTATATAGAGATGCTTATAAGTATGTCAAATCCCGTGAATCTTGTCAAAAATGGGGAAATGTATCTAAAAAACATGAAATGCCTATGCAACCTATTTTAGAATGTGAGTTATTTGATGTTTGGGGTATAGATTTCATGGGACCATTCCCTATATCTTTTGGAAAAAGATTTATTCTAGTAATGGTAGATTATGTTTCGAAATGGGTAGAAGTCGAAGCTCTTCCCACTAATGATACCAAAGTTGTCATACGATTCCTTAAAAAGAATATATTTACACGTTATGGCATTCCGAGGGCTATCATTAGTGATAGAGGTTCACACTTTTGTAATAGACCATTTACCAAGATAATTGAAAAATATGGTGTAACGCATAAGTTAGGAACGCCCTATCATCCGCAAACCAAGGTGGTCGTAGCAGGTGTCTAATAGAGAGATCAAAAGAATTGTAGAAAAAACAAGTGGATTCAAATCGAAAAACTGGCGCTTAAACTAGACGATGCATTATGGGCATATAGAACGCCTTTTAAAACACCAATTGGTTGTTCTCCCTATAAGTTAGTTTTTGGTAAGTCTTGTCATCTCCCAGTTGAGTTAGAACACCGAGCCTTCTGGGCTATTAAATTTTTGAATTTCGATCCTAAGGCTGTCGGTGATCATAGATTGCTTCAATTGACAGAACTCGAAGAATTCCGTCTCGATTCTTATGAAAACGCTCGAATCTACAAGGAACGCACGAAATCCTTTCACGATAAGAGAATCTATAGTCGTGAGTTCCATGTAGGTGATCGAGTGCTCTTGTACAATTCACGTTTAAAGTTATTTCCAGGAAAGCTTAAATCAAGATGGACAGTCCATTTAAAGTAACGAGAGTTTACAAATCTGAGTCGTTGAACTAACTGATGGAAATACAACTTTTATAGCCAATGGCCATAGAGTAAAGTTATTTGTGGAAGGAGAAGGAACCGCACTGAAAGAAGAAATAATGCTACTAACTGATCCTCCGACAAAGTAAAAAGCAGAGAAATCAAGAAACCGAAAAGCGTAGAGTTAAACTCAGCCGAATACCAGGTGCTATTTATCTTTACTCTACTTTTCTGTGTTTTTTATTTATGTTTAAATTAGTTTCGTCTTTTACCGGATAGACGTAAAAGAACTGGATGTCTTTTTTAGATAGAATAGGAGTTTTTATGTTGCTTTTGAAATTAGGCTTGGATAAAGATATCGCGTTTAAAATAGAAGCTTCGGTTTTTGAGAAAAACAAGCAATTGTTGAGAGAGATCAGACTGAATGAAATATGTAATGGAAAATCGAGAAGTTCGATAAAGAGAAGGACAAAGTTTTTAAGAAGGTGTAGAAGCTGTGGAAAGAGTGAGCATGAAGGGAAATGTAGGGAAAGCACAACCAAATCCCAGGATGAGTGTTTGAATGTTGTTAAGAAGGGAACGATTAGGTGGTTATCCGAAAATCCCGATGGAGATCAAAGGGAAAATTCGAACGCCTCATTTCTTAAGGTTAGGTTGATAGAACGTTACGTCAGAACTCTGGAAGATTTAGAAGTATTGGAATTAGGACCCTCGTGAATTTTGTAATATTTATAAAAATTTTATATAACTTTTGAAAATTTTATAAATAGGATCTTTATGAAATTACTTAAAAGTTTTATAAAGTTTTTATAAAAAGTTTTTTTTATTTTTGTAGAAGTTTTATTAAGTTTTAAAAATAAAAAATAAAATTTAAAAATAAAAAAAAAAAAAAAAAAAAAAAAAAAAAGTGCTCGGATCAATCCGACCTAACCCCGGATCGATCCGGAACCTGAAAAACCTAAAAAAAAGGGACGGGGTCCCTTCTTCTTCTTCCTCTTCCATTTTTCTGAGAAAACAGCCGCCCCTCCCCATTTCCCCCTCGATTTTTTTTCTTCAAAATCATCACTAAAATTCACTCTCACATCACCCCAATCCTTACACTCTTCTCATTTTCCTCTCTTCTCTTCAAATTTTCAATTTTAAATTGAAGAATTTTCAAGGGAAGCTTCAACTTTTATTCCGGCGAAATTTCCATCTTTTCCGGCCAAATTTCAACCTTTTTAAGCTTTGTAAGGTAACATTGTAGTCACTTATTTTCTTAATTTCGTTTTTTTTGCAATTTTTTATTTTCAACTGTTTTGTCACTCACATTTGTACTGTTGTTTTGTGTTGTTTTGTTGTTTTGTGTTGTTTGTTATTTTGTCATTATCGTAGAATGGCCGAATCATCAAAAGCTAGTAAAAAACGTAAACCTAATATCCCAACCCAAATTCCAGTCATCGAAACTAGGCCTTTAACAGAAGAAGAATTGACTGTTAGTTTTGATAGAACCGCGTCGCTCGCGGCCTAAGAAAGCATTGAAAAATAAATTTGGAAAGTGTTTAGTTGCGGTCGAGAGGGGTTTGGATTTCAAAGATTTGGGAAGAGAGGTAAAAGAGATTTTTGAAAGGCGACAAAGGGTTGGAGTTAGCCAGCTTTAAGGTCGGGAGAAATTAACACAACCTTAGTAGCTGAATTTTATTCTCTGGTAGCAACTCATAATGCTACGAGAAGATGGTGAGTTAACTTCGTCAACCTAAGAACTAGGACAAGTGCCGTTTACTCCTCACATTATAAATGCTATTTATGGTATCCCCGATATACCGAGAAATGAGGACTATTATACAAACTTTGGAATTTGGATGAGCCTGCAGACTTTGATCATATTGTTGCGGTAGCCCGTAATGAGTTAGATCCCACTGCCGTCTGGCATGAAAACAGGTTTTCCTATGGGAAATGTATCCGGGATATGAAAGCCATTAAACGTTTTATTAGTCACACTCTTTACCCGACTCGGCATTTTACATCTTTTGGTAAAGAGGATTTGTGTATTGCTTGGGCTATAGTTAATGATGTACCTGTGGATATAGGCAGAGTAATGTGTAGAAGGGCCAAGGAATTTGCCCTGACTGCTAGACCAGGCAGTCACATGCCTTTTCCGTGTTTTATTTCTTCCTTGTGTCGTCAGATAGGAGTCCTTGAGCTCCCAAATGATAATTTGATGATGGTGGATGACACACTTATAGGTCCTAGTTTACCACTTAGGCCGGCAGGAAGAATAAACTTTTTGGACCCTAACCGTCAACGACCTCAGCTTACTCCATCCACTCGTCCCTCCTTCATCCAAATCAAACTCAAACTCAATTTCCGAATACCATCACTTACGACATGTTTCAATCCATGGCCTATGATGTTCATCGTGCTAATGCCAATATGGTCGTTTTTGCGGAAAGGAATAAATTATGGTCAAGATTTACGTCAAGGCATACGAGGTTTATATCAAATGAATTTACTACGTAACCCTACCTATGCCGAGATGGATATTCCGCATTGCCAAACCCAAATTTATACCTTGCCCGATTTCATTCCACCGATGCCACCTCGCTCGTACTTCCAACAAATGCCACATTCTTTTGGATTTCAAACTAGTGGTGTAGGGGATTTTTCGACAGGTACTACGGCAGCTGCGACATCAGAATGGACTGGATCTGGATCATTTGGCCATACCACGACGGGATGGGGAAGCACTTTTTCTGATATTACGAGAGAAATGAGCTCGATGGGACTAGATAGCTCGGTACGGATGTCCACTTATTTTCAAGATCCATCCCAAGAATCGACCCGTTCTCAAGCTATGCCAAGTTCAAGCCACGTCGAGCCGAGTGATGAAGAGGAGTGATTTTTAAACATTCTATGATTTTTCACATTGAAACATTTTATTTTTCGTACAATTTCGTTATCGTAAAATTTTAGGTTTTTTTGATTTTGGTAGGATTTTATTTTATTACGATTTTCATGTTTTCATTGCATGTTATAGTATTACGCATTGTGTAGTAAAATTTATCGTTATAATAAAATGAAAATGAACAAAAAATAGGAAGAAAACTTGTCCCCTAGAAAAATCTAGACATTTTATAAGCAAAATCAACTCTGTCCGTGAACAGTAGTGTTCCGGATCGATCCGGCCTTTTACCGGATCGATCCGACCCGAGTGTACCGACCGACGCGCATTACTAGTTCGGAGGCCGGATCGATCCGGCCCTTTCTCGGATCGATCCGGCAAGTACAAAAACGCGCGTAAAAGAGATCTTTTCTACTTTTGCTTGATAGATTTATTTCTATAAAAGGAAAGAGCAAAGAAATTGAACTTTGCTCATTCTTTCTTTCCTTCTATCTAGCTTAGTTTAAATCTCTTTGTCGAAATGTCTAACCGCTCCTCTCCCTCGGTTAATAGTTACGAACCACATACGCCCGATGGTGTGGTTCCCGAAGGGCATGCCTCTTGTTTTCATAATAACGTCCCGAGACATCTAAATTTCGTCCGTTCTCCTATTCGATGGAGAAAGGCTTAAACACCGAAAAAATTGATCGGTGGGGACGTAATCTAATCCGAGGTTGCGGGTGGAAAAAGTTGATAAGGACTCCCGAGAGGTCGAATAAACATTTCGATTGTTAGAGATTTCTTTGCGTCTCTCACCGAGATAACGACATAGCCTCATCTCAACTTATTACGAGTTAGGGGAATCGTTATTTCATTTTCACCGCTCATCATAAATCAAATCTATCAAATCCCACCATGTACTTTTGATCGAAACCCACACTTCGAGTTTCTTTGGGAACTTGGGGATGCGTATAATGTTGTAAATCGTACCGCTTGCGAAGCCTTTCGCTCGTATTTCCGTTGTTTGATCATAACTATGATTCTTCAACTCTGGCTTTACCCCCTCATTTAAGGGCGTGGAAACGCTTCATTAATTCTCGGATCTATCCAACTAGAGATTTTTATGGGGTTACGGATGATGAGATGCTGCTGTTGTATGCATTAACTGTGGGAGCATACATTGATTGGGGAGTTTTGATTTTTAAGACTGCAATTAATTTTGCAGTAGAAAGACGTAATAGGGGAAGACCGTTACCGTTTGCCTGGGTTATCTCTCACCTTTGTATCCAACTGAATCATGTGCCTGAGTTTGCTACTGACGAGATTTTTCCATCTCGTGATTCTCGCCAGGATTACTTCCGGTGGATACTCCCGGATGTTCATCTACGGTTTGATAATCGGTTAGAAGTTATGTTGTTAAGTTGGTAGTTGTTTAAATTAGTTGTTTTTTTTGTTGTCTCGTTACTTTTATTTATAGTTTGTAATAGTGTTTAATATATATGTCATTTTCTTTAATCAAAATAAAATATGGTTGCTAAAAATAATAAATAATAATCAAAATCATATAAAATTTTAATTTTATTTGCAAACTACTTTTTATTTACTCACTAAACATCGGGACGATGTCATTTCGTAAGTGGGGAGTGGAAGTAAGTTAGTAAATAAAAATTAAAATTTTCTTATATAAATTTATACTTAATTGCTCAATACTTAGTTTAATTTTTCTTGGAACAAAATAACTAGATAATATATAATTAATATGGATAAAAATAGTATAATTTGGTAAGAATAGATTTCAATTAAGTAAAGTAAATTTCATATATTATAATTATATTATATATGTCAATTTTAGATTTTTATAAGATTTTAAGTATATGTAACTATACATAAATATTATCAAGTAAGTTTCATATGAAATTTTAGCAAATATACTTATATTTATAATGAATTTTTTAGAATAATTTTCTTTGTAAAACGAAATATGAATATGGAATCGGATTAGGAATGATGAGATTTTTGACACCATAAAAAATTACCTCAACCTTGATTAGAGTGATCAAGACCTCACTCGATATAGCCATTTTTTGATCATAACCAACCCTTGGCTTATTTTGGTCTACATTTCCTAAAAATCCCACGAGTTTGTACGTACTTATGAAAGGAGATGATAGCACAGAAGCTAAGGATGGTGTATGCTGAGGTGAAAAAAAAAAAAAAAAAAAAAAAAAAAGAGAAAAGAAAAAAAAGATATATATAAGAACGAAGCACCATATTTACAGAGAATTAATCAAATACCAGTATCTTCCTTATCTTTGATCGACGTATATCGGTAGTAGCTTCCAATGATTTGAGTGCAAGTAGGGTGTTATCTAAAACGTCCTATATCACTATGAGGTATAAAGCTCCCGATAAAAATTCGAATCATAAGATCTCAAGAATGATTACGAGTTTAAGGAAACCGGACTCGTAATTTTAGATCGAAAGAGTATTACTCCGATCAATCTTGATGAAGCAATGCTTGTAAATTTGATTTTCTACACACATTCACGCTTTTAGTTCTTAATATTGAAAAAAAGAAGAGAGAAAATCTGAAAAATAGTTGGAAAAGGAGATATTATTAATCGAAATCGTTTTTGATCAAACGTGAAGGTGTAAGTACGTACGACTTGCCTCTTTCTCTTTTTTTGATTTCTTTTTCTATCTTTTCGATTAACCAATGTCCTATCCTAAAAAGTATTAGCCATCTTGTCAATTACTTGACTTAGTCTTTGATTCCAAATATTTCATATAAGTTGAGATAGGAAAATAATTCTAGAATTTTAATTATATTTATTGAGTAGATTTTGTGAAATTTCATTTGAATAATAGTTGATAAATAATTTATCAAAGTTATCTACACTTTTTATCTTATTAATTTCTAAGAAAGATATAATTAATATGTTTATAATATTGAATTGATATTTTACTAATTTAAAATTTTTATCTACCACTTATATTATTTTTATCGTAATTTTTATATATTACCGCTTATTTTGCTCGAGGACGATCAAAGAGCTAAGTGGGGAGTAGTTGATGTATAACATTTATATGATAAAAATTACGATGTTTTATATACATTATCGACTATTTTTATATAAAATATAAGTAATTATAACAGATAATCTTATAAAATATTAATAGCTATGAATAAATCTAAATACTATAAAAATCTAGTAAAAATGATAAAAAGTTATAAATTTTGTACCGGGTTAATAACCGGAGTGTCGTGTCGATTCACGTGGGTATTTTTGGTATTTTACAGACTTTAGGTAAACCAAGACCCCGAGTGATGACACTTTTTGGAGTAAAATCATATCTTTTGAAGGAATTAAGGAAGTGTCACGAGATTTAAAGTTCAAGTGCAATGGTTCGTGACGCCGTATCAAGTTATATTTTCGACGAACAAATGGCCCAGAAAAAAGACATTTTCTGAAAAAGAAGTCTTCATGGAAGTTATAGATCTCCTCAAGAGCTTTCCAACGCATCTTGAATTATGTCATTTGGAGATCCAGAACTCAAGTTATGATTTTATCAAGTTTCGGATTAAGATTGGAAAAAATCTATCCGGATCGATCCGGATTTACCTCGGATCGATCCGAGGAAACATCATGATTAGACCAGCATGTGGCCCTGCAGAGAAAATCCAGGGGATAAGATTTTTTGTTCCCGGATCGATCCGGCCCTTTCTCGGATCGATCCGGCTTGAAAAAATCTGCCTATAAATAGAGCAGCATTGCAGGCACATAGGGAGGTACCAAATATATTTTCTTCACCTCTTTTTAGTAGTAGTAGTATGTATATATATAGGCCTTATGCCATAAATAAAGTAGTATCGTTATAATGCTCGAGAAATTATCAGAAGATCAATGTTGTTGAAGTTGTTGTAGCATCCGGAAGAATACAGCTTCTGATTCAATCGTTGTAATCGGGTAAAATTTCAAAAGTATTTATGTTTGTTTTGTCTGTTTATATTTTCGTATAATGTTAGTAGGCTAAATTTAATAACTAGCCAAAGTTATGTAATCGTTTTATTTCGATCTTTTCGGTAAAGGAATGTTGTCTAAGTAAAATTGAATAAAATTGAGTTAATTGAATCTTTTCCTATTGATAAAGTTTGACTTGAAAGAATTCATAATCTAATTATGAATTGACACCTCGTAATTAAGTTATGAACTCGTTAATAGAAAAACCGGAGGGTAAAATTGGCCGAGTGAAAACGTGACAACGGAACCCGCTTTCCTACCCGGGGGCGATTTGTCCTAAAAAGATGAATCTTATTAAAATTTGTACTCAAGATCGTAATAATGTTAAATTCATCGGTTTAATTGAAACTTAAACCGGAAAGTTGAATCGCCCGGCTTTGACAACCGGAGCCTTTAAATAAAATTGACCGTTTGACGAACGGAATGACTCCTTTTTATTCGAGGTAGAATCGTACTCGGGACCCGTTCGTAAAAACCGTAACACGGTTGTGGATCTTGGACCGATGACAATGGACATATGACAATTTCACACACTAATGTGAGGATGAATTGTTAACCTTAGGAGTGCACCGTTTCATTTACTCAATTGAACCTAAAGATCGAGCACATTCCATTCACTGAAAAGATCGTATAAATCAATTATATAAACTTTGGCTAGTTCTTTAATAATATATTTGGCATCTATATATTTATATCTATATATATATACTTTGCAACTTATGCACATCTATATATATTTATATATCTATATATATTATATTATAATAAATTTTAATTTACGCATTTATTTTATGTTAAGTAAAATAGTAGTTATCTGTGCTATAAAACCGAGATTTAGATTGAGTTAATAACGTACTCTTTGGTGTTTAACCACACTTAAAAGAATTACAAAGTTCCCCGAGGATACGATACTCGACTCACCATACTAGCACTACGCTTGACCCGATACACCGTCGGTTAAGGACTCGGTATTAGCACTAGAAAAGGCCACGTCGGCGGCCAAGAAAATCTTGGGGATGGAGATCCGAGAGATAGGAGTCGAAGAAGTTGTTCCCCGTCTCGGCAGGGTTATGTGCGTAAGATATTGGCCAAGTTTGGGATGTCTGTCACGCAAAACCAATAGATACTCCTATGGCATCAAATGTTCATTTGTCTATTTATGCTTCACAAACCGAGAGAAGGAGTATATGTCAAAAGTTCCCTATGCTAGTGCAGTTGGCAGTCTGATGTATGCCATGGTTTGCACTAGGCCTGATCTGGCTCAGGCAGTCAGTGTTGTCAGCAGGTTTATGGCTCAACCTGGAAAGGAACACTGGAAAGCTGTTAAAAGGATATTCATGTACCTGAGAGGTACAGCTTGATGTTGGTCTCATTTATGGAGGTGATATGGGTCGGGTCACAGGTTACGGTGATGCGGATTATGCAGTGATGTTGACAGTAGAAAATCAATGACTGGTTATGTGTTTACGTTGGGAAATGCAGTGGTCAGCTGGAAAGCCACTCTTCAGGCTATAGTAGCCTTATCAACTACTGAAGCAGAATACATGGCTCTTTCTGAAGCAGCAAAGGAGGGTATCTGGTTGAAGGGACTTGTCAGTGACTTGGGGTTGCATCGGGATCAGCCGAGATATATTGTGACGCTTTAAGTGCAATATGTTTGGCCAAGGATCGTGTTCATCGTGAAAGAACCAAGCATATTGATATCGTGTATCATTTTCTGAGGAATGAGAAGAGGGTTGTAGTGAAAAAGATCAGCACCAAGGATAACCCTGCTGATATGTTCACTAAACCAGTTCAACAGAGTAAGTTCCAGCTTTGTCTGGACTTACTGAATATTCAAAGCTTATAATCTGTTTCTGGAAACTCTACTGAGGCCAGATCAGTGGAGTGGATGTTAGATGTAATATCGTCGGATCAATTATGGATTGACCCGATTGCGCAGCGGAAGGCATCAGATCTAGATCTAAACGAAACAAAATACATAAATAAAAGATCTAAACCTACAAGGGGGTTTAGGAGCCTACCTTTTTTATGGTGCTTAACTCCAAGAACGATAGATCTCCAAGAACACGTATTTTGAGAAGCCACAGCCTTCCAACGTGTGTCTCCCAACAACACCAGGTGGATGGTGTTTCCCGCCGCCGGACCTCCTTGATATGCTACCGGAAAAATCCCGAAGATTTTTCCAACTCGAACCCTAAGAATAGAGGCCGAAATTTTCAGCCAATTTCTCTTGTGAATAGTGTGTTTCAAAAGGCTTGGAAGAACTCTCTTTATATAGGAGAGTAAAACTTAACCTCCAAGGATTAAATAATTAAGAGATAATTATTACATTAATCCTTTTTCCAAATAAAAGATAAATAAAATAATTATCCCAAACAAATTAGGATAAATCATATTATTATCTAATATTCCATGAATTATCATTTAACAAATAAAAGATAAATCACATGTCAAATAATTATCCAAGAAAACTAATTTCCTAATAATTAAATAATACAAACAAAAAATGCGCCACCAACCTTTAATCAAATAAGGTCACACGCATCTTTTGATATTTGACCAATTAGGTCAAAAGGTCAACACACCAATTTGGGCCGAGTCCACGAAAAATATCTTTTCCGTGTATTTAATTATTTAGTCCAACTAAACAATTAATCCACATATCAATTAAATAGCCCAATCCACTATTTAATTATAATTGAGGTGCAACGACGAGAAACCTATATGCTATATTAGGAGCCACGTCGGGGACCATGGACCCATATTCAGTAGCTACAATAAATCGAATAAAAATTACTCATCCGACGTAATAATTATATCCAACCTATTAATTCCGGGATTACACCACCATAAACCCGAAACTGAACTCTATCGAATATAGATAACTTACACTCAATTTATGAGTCGAAAACGTCCACTGATATAATCATTACATACGGATAAACCCTCCATAGACTGTTCATTTCGATTCGGGATATTTCCGTAAACCCTTCTCGAAACATATTATCCTTATTTACCATTAACCCCCTAGTGATCAATTAGTTCATATTCAATACAATATGAACTCGGCCGATCGATCAGTTTCTAGGGTCAACAAATAAGGGAACTGTCTCTCTACTTCCCGAGGGAAGGAATGGATTCCATATCTGTGATAGCACAGACCACTCACTCATTCCAGAATAGAGCCAACGAGAAGTGTTGGACCACATACTTCGAAGTGATCCTTACTAACACATCAAACTCTACCCTAGTCTAAGCGATCGTCGTGATCACCTCGGGATTAAGATTAATCCATACATGATCATCTTATGATTCGATAAGACTTCCCGATTACGGAATTATATCGAGAACTCAAATCAAATCGGTCCACCCCTATATGATTATCATCATACATAAATGCCCCACTAGGTACCCTATTACCGACAAACCGGATAAGACTGTCACACCTAAAGTGTTCGGGCGCATCAATAGCAAATTAATCATGAGACCCATACTCGCATTAATAAACGCTACGGACTAAGTTAATTTTAAGTACATCTCACTAACTCAATCCTCTTGTGTATAGGCATACACCGAGTTATGTGATTACATAAACGAGGTACTTAGGGTTTTCGGTAGTGTCTTAATATAAGCATAACCGCATATAATTAAGATGAATTATTTATTCTCGTCCTAAAACAATTAGATAATTGTCTTTCGGGCACCACACCTTACAATCTCCCACTTGCACGAAAGGCAAGTGGATTAATTGTTTTAGAGCACACCCTTATTCATCTATATCTACAACATTCTCCCACTTGCTCAAAACAAGTGAGACGTATCCCTCAAATCTGTACCCTCCAAGCGCATCTTAGTAATTCATCCTTCCAAGCACGACCGGAGTGTGCCGCCGCAGGGTAGGTCAGTGACCCGGCGCATACTTAGAATCCGAATACCATGTGACCTGGTACACTAATCAGGTAGGGTTGCGGCTTGAGTCAATCTTTGGGATCGAAACGTCGCCTTTCCATCTAATCCGGTGGTACGATGTCAATATGCCTTTGATTCAACACTGAGGACGAAATCGACTTAACGATCATCCTTAATCTGACCTAAAGTCAGAATTAGTGTCATCACTTATATTCTAGTTTGCACCTGAATATACTAGCATATTATTCCTCATTCTCCCGAAGATACTTGAGGATTCACTAAACATCCCATTTCGTATTCATCCGCGAGTTTAGATAATCATTCCCGAGAGGTAGGGTAGACTACATCGTTGAATGTTGCATAAATGCAAGAATATCTTAGCCAGGTGAATGGGTGGGATTGCCAATGATCGATTCTCGTGGATTTGAGCGAATCAACTCCTTTAGAATGAATCCCGATGGCATGTCGACTTTGACTTCGATAACACACCCATGTTGTTTCCAACTGCGTTTCGTTGTTACCATTCACAAACACTAATCTACATACTACTTTACCAATATTGATGCCCGCCTACGAAAGACTTATCAACATTCTCGGTTAAGTCCACATATTAAAATATATGACTTTGAAATGATCTCGAGGTTTGCTTTAATCCCCAAAGGATATAAGCTATGGCGGGCATCCCGCCAAAGGTTCTTTCGAATAAATTAAGATACCGTTAGTCTCGCAAAAAGGTCCGAGGGAATCACCCCTATTTTCTCGCTTTGTAACGAATCCGCCATTTGTTCTTAGCTAAAAACCCTTCGTTCGAATGAATTCGCATTCCGTTGTTCGACAAGGAAGTCTTAGGGAATCACCCCTATTTCCCGCTTTCGACGAAATCAAGCAAGACCGAGTGGTAAGAGAGATCACGGTCCGGTTAACTCTCTACCTTTTAGGGAATCACCCCCGAATTACTCGCTTTGCGTTGAAAGTTAAACTTTCCTATTCATTCGACTCTTCTCCATGTAGTTCCAATTTCTCCCATTGGGCCCGAGATACTCGTGGTTCTACAAGAGTTTCAACATGAATTGGAGTATCAAACTCCATTCACAGGGGTTATGGCTTTTAAACCAACCTCTATGATCGGGATCCCATACAAATTCCACGAAGGACTATAGGTCATCAATCTACCCTATAGACCATAAGGTCCTGCAATGGGTAATGGACAAATCATACTCCTACTGCGTTCGGGGTGGAGTGATATACTGATCTAGTTTAGTAGTTTTTATTAGTGTTATCACCAACTGCCGGTGTTGGATGTGGACTGAACAAATCAGTTAGTAACATCTTGAGTACAAATACTTCAAGATCTAAGGTTGTTATTTATAGACTCTATCGACCGAGTTTGACAGTATTACCGTCATTCTCTGATTTTACGAGTTTAATAACCAACCTTTACTCAATGCATTAAGATATTTCACGACCTGAACGTGTACGCAAAATTGCCAGCCCTACCTTCAAGCACTCGGTGCTAAATGCCTCTATTTACGGAAGTGGCGTGAACCGAATTCACTTCTTATCCACAAATGCGTAGGCATCTTCTGGGTAGACTTCTCGGTTTTTCAATACAACCGTTATTTTGCAACCAATATCTTAAATGAGTTCGACGGCGTATCGTAGCACATCAATAACTATGTAAGGCAAATTTGTGGTGTATCCCTTAGTGAAAACATTTCACCGGGAGGCGTGTGCCGAGCATCGATCCCGAAGACTATGCAATAACCTATTTCGAGTATGGAATACTCTATCTCTCGGTGAAATCGTAGATTTCCTCCAAATATTTTGGATAAACTTACGGAGTTTCGAGTAGTTATCGTACAACTTGTCACTACTCGAAGCTCCCACTAGCTTGTATCTTTCATATGACCCCGAAGGTCGATATGAACAAAGCTATGTAACTTCTTTAAATCTATTACCATTTCCCGATTGAAAGGAAACTTAGGCATTGTTCCTTTGAGACATGGTTCCTTTGACTGGGAGATAGAATCACCTTAAGCCGGTCTTCAGATCTTGTCTTTAGGGAATATGCACTAATTAATAGAATAGAAAGAAGCGTTTATCGAAATACGGAAACCATTTGCGTTTATATATTTTAAGATGTGTTACTAATACCTTTTAAGCAATGATTAGTGGTTCTGACTGTATCAAACAAAAGTCGGAGTCTTGGATTCGCGCTACGAATGTTATATTCATCGTCAATAAGACAAACAAATTACCCTATTGAAAATGAATACGTTCGTTCCAACGAATCCGAAAACAGAAAATGAATTTTCTGTGATACTCAAGAATTGAATCCGAGATTCATTTCCTTATATCACTCCCACTAGTCTATCTGAAATAACTGCCCGTTGTCTATTTTGTTTATCGTTTAATGCAAAGCTACCTAGTTCTTCCAAAGAACTTAGCTTTCGAGAAAATTGCTAAGGATGCATTGGTCAGTGATCCGAAATCACTTTCCTTATCCTCTAATTTCCAATTCATTAATTTTTCGGTTTAGCCTTAAAACTACTTAGTTTAGATGACTAACACGTATAAACATTCTTTCCCATTCTCGACTTTCCTTAGATGAAAACAGTCTTGAACTAGCAGTTCATGTGAGTAGACACTACTCTTGAACTGTGGGACGTTCAGTGTTACTTGCTTGGACTATCGGTTTTTCTAATCGTCAAATTATAAGACCAAAGCTCCGACTAGTTTATCGGTTCCAAATACCGTCTAACTAGCAACACTTTGTATTTATGATTTTTCAAAGATCAGAAAATCCCCAGAACTAAGCTCCCACTAGTTTATCAGTTCCCAGCAACACCAGGTGGATGGTGTTTCCCGCCGCCGGACCTCCTTGATATGCTACCGGAAAAATCCCGAAGATTTTTCCAACTCGAACCCTAAGAATAGAGGCCGAAATTTTCAGCCAATTTCTCTTGTGAATAGTGACGTGAATAGTGTGTTTCAAAAGGCTTGGAAGAACTCTCTTTATATAGGAGAGTAAAACTTAACCTCCAAGGATTAAATAATTAAGAGATAATTATTACATTAATCCTTTTTCCAAATAAAAGATAAATAAAATAATTATCCCAAACAAATTAGGATAAATCATATTATTATCTAATATTCCATGAATTATCATTTAACAAATAAAAGATAAATCACATGTCAAATAATTATCCAAGAAAACTAATTTCCTAATAATTAAATAATACAAACAAAAAATGCGCCACCAACCTTTAATCAAATAAGGTCACACGCATCTTTTGATATTTGACCAATTAGGTCAAAAGGTCAACACACCAATTTGGGCCGAGTCCACGAAAAATGTCTTTTCCGTGTATTTAATTATTTAGTCCAACTAAACAATTAATCCACATATCAATTAAATAGCCCAATCCACTATTTAATTATAATTGAGGTGCAACGACGAGAAACCTATATGCTATATTAGGAGCCACGTCGGGGACCATGGACCCATATTCAGTAGCTACAATAAATCGAATAAAAATTACTCATCTGACAGAATAATTATATCCAACCTATTAATTCCGGGATTACACCACCATAAACCCGAAACTGAACTCTATCGAATATAGATAACTTACACTCAATTTATGAGTCGAAAACGTCCACTGATATAATCATTACATACGGATAAACCCTCCATAGACTGTTCATTTCGATTCGGGATATTTCCGTAAACCCTTCTCGAAACATATTATCCTTATTTACCATTAACCCCCTAGTGATCAATTAGTTCATATTCAATACAATATGAACTCGGCCGATCGATCGCCTTTAGGGTCAACAAATAAGGGAACTGTCTCTCTACTTCCCGAGGGAAGGAATGGATTCCATATTCGTGATAGCACGGACCACTCACTCATTCCGAGATAGAGCCAACAAGAAGTGTTGGACCACATACTTCGAAGTGATCCTTACTAACACATCAAACTCTACCCTAGTCTAAGCGTCGTGATCACCTCGGGATTAAGATTAATCCATACATGATCATCTTATGATTCGATAAGACTTCCCGATTACGGAATTATATCGAGAACTCAAATCAAATCGGTCCACCCCTATATGATTATCATCATACATAAATGCCCCACTAGGTACCCTATTACCGACAAACCGGATAAGACCGTCACACCTAAAGTGTTCGGGCGCATCAATAGCAAATTAATCATGAGACCCATACTCGATTAATAAACGCTACGGACTAAGTTAATTTTAAGTACATCTCACTAACTCAATCCTCTTGTGTATAGGCATACACTGAGTTATGTGATTACATAAACGAGGTACTTAGGGTTTTCAGTAGTGTCTTAATATAAGCATAACTGCATATAATTAAGATGAATTATTTATTCTGTCCTAAAACAATTAGATAATTGTCTTTCGGGCACCACACCTTACAAAGGATGCTTGTGGAGATAGTCTGGTACAAGTACATCTGGCATTGACGAATGCATCTGGTACAAGTACATCTGATTATGCAATCTGTTTGACTCTAGGGAGAGTTGAAGTCAAGGTGGAGATTTGTCAGTAAAGTGACTTAAACTCTATGTTTTGGTGGAACCAATCTGAAGACTCGGCTGAGTGATGGTCAGCTGAGACGTGTATTCAATTATGTGCATCAGTAGGGTGGAGTCTACTGAGCTACTGTCAGCAGGGTGACTATCAGCAGGGTGATAGTCTGCTGAGTTCTTGGATACAGCAGGGTCTCACATCTGCTAATTCTGTTATGTGACAGCTATACAGTGTCATTAAAAGGAGGACACGTGTAGGGGTATTTATGGTGCATCGTACAAAGATTCCCGGCGGCTAGGGTTTAGGGATTTGTGCCTATAAATACGCTTGTTGTCTCATTATCCGAGTGTGTTGAATCTGTAAAATTCAGTGCATAATAAAATATCTCTTTTCTGCCCGTGGTTTTTTACCTCTCCCACTGAGGGGTTTTCCACGTTAAATCTGTGTTCTTCTTGTTTCTGTTATCTCCTTTGATTGTTTATGTTTGATTGCTTCTGTTTCTGTTTCTTGCATCTGAAGTTATCTCCATCGGTTTTCTAACATTATGCGAGTATAATTGTGTGAAGAAGATTCTATTTTATGTGGATTCATTAATTTGATAGGAGGAATACTCTATTCTATTCGTGTGAAGTGATCCACTAATAATTTTTATTTCCATATTCATAACCGGTTTTCCCAGATTTTTTTGAATATATAGTGGAATACCAACACAACGTAGAAAAAGACATTAATCAACGTTTACCTCTTCAACTTCCCCCGATTGATTGCTTGGGACGTGCCAATGGCGGCAAATCGTTGGGAACAACTGAAAGCTAGCACTAGCATCAACAATAGATCTCAAGGTACCACCGTCGATTAATTATTATCTGTTTTTTTCCGGCAAACCTCTATTTTCCGATTACCGGCCATTACCAAGTTCAGTAGTACTTATTTGTATCAAAGCATATGATTCTATCGATTTGAAGACTGTTAATAGCATACGATTTCTTTTATTTGATTTTATTTTTTTTTTTTTTTTGGGGTACTATATTTAGCTGATCACCTAAGCTTGCGGCAAACACTCTACCAATCAATCACTTTTCCTATTGAAAAAACCTAACTGATAGAAGCGATAGCAGCATTTTTAGACACTTAATTCTGTTTGCTATGTCAATTTGAGCTAAAAAAAAAAATTTAAACTCAATTTATTTATTTATTTTGATTTGTATTGTTGTCATGAAAGAAAAGAAAAAGAAAAAAAAAACTTGCTTCTGGTTCTGTGGTATTTATTCAGTGGCCTGGGTAAGCACGTCATTCCTTTGGTAGTGTTCCCCTCTTAAACCAACTGACTTTCTCACCATAGCTGTGTGATTCGTGACACCATCCTGAAAACCGACCACCTCCTTAGTGTTCTCTGCTATGTAACTGTTTGTTGTAATTGTTTGTTTGTTCAACATTATTATAGATCTAAAGGTCGGAATTTCATGTTTTAACTCAGGTATGGAATATATCGAAAGCGGAAGCAGTGATCAGTTTGTCTCGGGGATTGACGGTAAAGGACCGTTCGTGCCCCTAGCATTACCCGTTGATGCCGTTCCACAGGTGGTCGTAACCAGTGACGCGTCCTATGGTTTGAGATATGATGTGGGAAGCCATTTATACATTTCAAGTTAGTTTTGATTTCTTTCATTTGCTTTATTCCTATTTTCATTTCAAGTTAGTTTTGATTTCTTAAAACTCATTTTTGCTATAGATCTAAAGTTCGGAATCAATTTACTTTTTCAATCAGATGATGAATATCTTGATGGCTTTGGTCCACATCCAGCACCGCTTATTGCTCCTGTCAATTATTGGGCTGTTCCTTACAACAATTTCCTTACCCAGTACCATGAGACGAGTGTCGTTCCGATTGGTAACCACTAATCTGCTTCAAACATCTTTCTTCCTTATGACTAGTTCAATCTCGTTTGATATTTTATTTGATATATTTTATATTTAATCAGCTAAGCGAAGTAGAAACAGCTATGCCTTAGCTTTCCAAAGTATCTTCATCGACAGGAGTAGGACGAATGGATGCAATAACTGCATGGGTAGACACTTGAATCCTTTTGCTATGTTAATCTTGAATATATATATATATATTTCTTCACCCTGATTTTTATTCTGATTTATTTTGGTGAAATTAAATAGAAAGGAACTTGCATCTGGTCCGATGGTACTCTTCCGTGGTCGGGTAAGCACTTCTTCGCTTTGGTTGTGTTCAACACACAAACCAACTTCCGTTGCCACCATACCTATGTGACACGAAAACAGACTTTCAAAATGCTGATTACACCATATAAACCTAATAAACCATACAATCCACCCTCAAAAAGTTGATTCTCACAATCGGCTTTTTGTTGTGCATTTAAAGACCATCTTGGAACATGTATGTAATTTTTGTGCTTGATGATAATGTCTTCTTGAAAGGTAGGCAAATCGTTTGGAATAACGTGGGTTGCTGTGCACAGGATGAACTCAATATGTGTGGTAATTAGGAATGAAGATCTGGTGCGCGCGTCGGCTCTTTCTTTCGTTTCTTAAGAATGTTGTATACTTTTTGAGTGGTTGAGTACTTTTCTCCTAATTCTATGGATTTCAGATGTTAAGTTTTACTCCAATAATTCATAATAGGTTCAAGATGTGACACCACGTGTGCGCTCCTCCGTACAACATACGATGGAGGATCTCGTCCACATGTTCAGGCAGGGTATAATCCAAATTAAAGTTGAAGGTGCGCTTGATTCCTTAGCGTTCTTTCAAGCTTTTGTTGTAATGACTTTGTTTGTAGTATAGCCAGTCTTTTCTATACACTAATGCGTCGTAGTTATTACTCTTTGTATGATTGATTATAGTGCCATTGTATGGCGGATATACCAATGGAATACTGTCTCAATCTTGTGGGAGAATTATAAATTCTTTTGTAGACATACATTTTCAAAACATGTAAGCGTAGATTTCAAACCTAATGTGGAAAAAGCAAGTACTACTGGTAGGGGGAGAGGGGAGAGGGGAGAGGGGGGAGGGAGATATTTATTAATTTTTTTTTTTTTTTTTTTGGGTACTGAAACATTATTGATTTGTCCATAAAAGAAAACTAAAACATCATTTCCCTTAAAGATCTTATTAGCACTCTAGATGATGATGTAGAAGATCTACGAAGCAAGAGCTAAATCCAAGCTCTTTAAATTTTCATTCTCAAAAGAGTAATAATAATAACACAACCCCCAACATTAGATATGAAACATAAATAAAACATAAATACTGTTAATTTAGTAGTTAGCACATCTGGCTAACTACTAAATTAAAACATAAATAATTACTGTTAATTAAACTAGATATGTATGCTACATCAGATGAGTGCTCTTTTGAACCTTTTAGCTAATCGTTAATGCATTGTTTGAGCAGGCCGCCAGAGCTTGAAGAAGCCTTATGGTGTTGATATGTCTGTTAGACACTTTTTCTCTGACATGTAGCAGATCCATCTTCCTCTTCCACTCATTTTTGCTTTTGTTTCATGCAGTTTCTGTGATTCAAGACACTCATGATAACGCAAGTGGTCATGAGGTACTCAGCTAGCATTCTTCTTATTGGTTGCCTTCTTGCTCAATTTAATTATTAGTGCAAGCTCGTGTTTGATTTTTTCATTCTTTTTATTTTATATTTTATATTAGACATGATGCTTCGAGCTCATTGATACTATTGGTACTCTCAACAGGCCTCAAGTGCTGAGTGCAATGAAGAAAAGGCTATCAAGTTTTTAGAGGATGAAATGAAAAGCAGTACAACTTTTACCGTCAATAATAGGTATATATATGGAATCAACATAACTTGGGAACTTGGGTATTTTGTGAGCTCTTTAAAGTAGTGAGCTGGTGATATAGTCAAGGATTTGCCCAGACGTTATGACCCTTCCATCGAGGAGGTTGTAGCTGTCATTAGAGGCCGTTAGATGAGGGCATGCCTTGAGTGTCATCTCTAAGACTGTTAGACAAGCATTTTGGATTTGGGATTTTATTTATTATATGGAGTTTTTGAAGAATATATATGTATGGATTTGGGATTTTATTTACGTGCCAAGGAATTTAGGTGTAACTTGGATTGAAGAATATTTATTGGGCATTAATTAAAAATACCATATCTAATTATCTAATTTATATCTCTAGTCCTATTCTTGGCTCAAATCAATTATTTCATGGCTTATGTATGCACCCGAATTTCTCAAAACCATTTAAGTCCTCTAGTCAAGGAAGGATAGATGTCTTTCTTTCACCCTGTAGGTTATAGTGTAGTAGGTTATAGGAGATGAGAATAATTTGATTTATCTGATTCTTAAGCTAGTTGTTACCCAGGATAAGAAGTTTGGTAGGTAGAGACTAGGTGTTGTCGTTATAGTGCTCCTTGATGGCAAGAAACGATTGCGTGGTGATTTTCCAATCTTATGTCTTCATCAATAAGGTTCTCTTTTATAATCATCTAGTTTCCTACTTGGTTATTCCGATTTCAAATGTTTCTCATCCATACTAATTGTAACTCATGCTCTGGTTAAATCCTCCATTTGAAACTTCTGAAACTCGGTAAAAGTCTCTTATTACGCAGTTTTGTTTTCCAAGTGTGTACATTCATTTGATGTGCCTTATTTTTTGTAAAGATGTTTTCATCGTGTCAAATGCTTGATTTAAGAAAAATAAGTTTCTCATCCTTCGAACTATTTGAACTGACAATTTCATATCCTTCAAACTATATCACGTTTAGCTATTTTTGGGGCAACACACTTTTGCATCCTAGTGATTACCCTTAATGCATCCCCTACAAGATGTTTTAGTACATACAAATTTTTGTTTAAAGACTCGACTCTACAAAGCCTCCGTTTTCTCTCTTTGCTATCGCTTGGTTTATGTTTACAAAAATTCTTTGACCTTTGCTTTGCTTGAGATGGTTCTACACTAACTCCATGTGTAATTCTATTCTTTCCAAGTACTCCTCAGTCGTTTCAACTAATAGTGTTAAAGGTCTCTTACTTTGGCACATACTTTTCATCATCCTCGTGTTTGGCTTTACCCAACATGAGTGAATGCTTTTGTTTCCGTGTTTTCCCTTCAGGTTAAACAACTTACCGTGTTCCAAAAATTCTGCAAATTTTCAGCAAAGTAGATTACTGTCTTATCTACAACTTCTCTTTTTACATCAACTCGATAATCGTTATGGATTGTTCAGAAAAATCATGTTTATGCTGGACACTCTGTCCATAAAATCTGCAGCAGCACCTTCACTTCTTCTTCCGTTTTGAATTGGTTAAGCACCTTCAATTGATCTGAATTTTTGATATGTTGTAGACAAAACTTTTATCTACAATTTTGCTTTTGGAATTAGGTTCATATTCTTTTTTGTTTGATCTCGATTTGCAATTCAACTCAGTGTTTATTAATCTGGAAATTCTGACAGCTTGTGCAATCGTCAGAAATAACTGTTTTTGACCAACTTATTTTCATTCAAAAATTCCAATATTTTTATATCACCTGGAAAACTCAAGTATCTAAATATTTTCTCTTTGGATCGTGCTCAAATTCCTCTTCGTTTGTTCTGTACAAATTGATAATGTCGATCCGGAGTAAATTTCATACACGCAACCTAAAAGTAATTTTCACCTCTTTGACTTGAGTTTGGGCTAAGAGGGTAGTAAGTTATGATTGTCCCGTTTAGGAGTTCCTCGAAGTTTGATCTCCTACCGAGTTAAACCTTTTAGTAGGATACTTGTAAAGCTAACGTTATAGTTTCTTTTGCGAGTTTTAAACAAGAACCAAGATGCTATCCTCCAAAGATGCCATGTTTGATGTTCGGACCCTTTTCATGCCCTTTTGTAATTATACCTAATCCGGTATTTTATTTCTCATGTAATCCCTCATTTGAGATCTTTAAGCTCAACAAATCCTTTTCACATGTTGTCATGAATTACTTAAGAAACATATCTCCATAGGCCTTTCTTTTGAACAAATCCATGCTTCCTTACTTGTCAAATCAAGGAACAAGTTCCCTCTAACTCTGCATTGTTGCACCCCCATTCTTCTTTTCAAGTACAAATTTGACTGAACCTTTTAATGTTAGAACATTCTTTTTACTTGTGTTTATTTTCAGCTTCCCTCATAAGGGTAGTGTTGATTTTGTAATCTTTTCATCTAATGCTACTTGTTCTTTCAAGGTATGCATCTCATCTTCTTACCAGTTGGATCTTTAATCCTACTTTGACATCCATCTTCAGTTACCTATCTTTAACCTTCTAGCAAATTATGCTAAACCAGTTTCAAGCAAAAGGTAGTCTTTGCCAAGGTGCCTTCTGAACCTATTTAGCAAATCAACTTTTGAATTCCTAAACTTCTGATTTCAAATTCAGATTAATGTACCTTGTACCCTTCAGTTTTAACTCTCTTTCAGGCCATTTAGAGCCATGAACCGCTAGATACAACTTTTGATATTCCCTTACAATTCCTTGAGGAAATTTCTATTTCTATTAAATCTTGAGATAACCTCTCTTTGACTACTGCAAACTTGGACACTTCTTGACAAGTGTTTATTTTATTCTGAGATCTTTTGGTGTACTCGTTTTGTCTCCATGGCTCCTTCATGTTGAGATTCTTGCTCTCTTTTAATTTCTATCTTTTTAGTCCTTCTGGTGCTCGACCTTGCACCATTACCTTGATTTCTATTGTGTGATGTTACCTTTAACGTCTCCACTTTCTCAAGGCTTATATGAAAGCTTATTACCATCCTTTCAAGTTACCTCTGAAGTCTTTGCAGACCACCATATCTTGCAGAATTCCTCTCTCTCAATAAAAAGAAAATCATCTGCAAGGTGTCCTTTTGTTTTCCTTTTTGTGGCTATCCCTTGTATTATGATACAATGTCTCATTCTTCAGTTTGGAACCACCTTCAACTTTTCCCCAACACGAAATCATCTTGTATTTCTTGTAACCCAAGCAACCTTTCTCATTTCAAGTGCATTGTATCATTCCTTGGCTTACCTAGTTGACATGCCACCCTGGTAACCAACTTGCACTTTTCAATTTTATTTATTCTCTAAGCTAACTATTTTTGGCATAAGAATTGGATCAGACCGTCAGAGAGAAAGTAGGACAATGCATGTTCCCCACCCACAGGGAGTCTCAGAAGTCCTTCGGCTGGGATCCTTGCAGTTCTTCATCAAGCTTGTGGTGCCATGATGGAAGTTGGGATCGAAAGATGTCAAGTGTGCCAGTAGTGTGGTTTCGGCCTGGGAAGATTCGGCTTTCCGGGTATAAGGCGGCGAAGCAAGCAAAGAGTGTTGAACCGATGATTTCAAGATTCGAGGCGATTGATGAGTTCGTGAAGAAACAAGACAAAGACCGCTTGTCTCCGGTTACAAGTGAGTGGCTGGAGCCCAACCAGCCATTGGTCACGAGTTAGATGAAGATAGAAACCGTCGGCATCGGAATCAGCTTTGGGTTCCGAATGCGGAAGATTGGGAAGGACAATGAAGAATGAAAACCACGGGATGGAAATTGCAGTTCCTCTCGGAGCGACCAACAAGTACAAGAGTTGGAACAGTACTGCTGATGATCTTTCATGAAGATAGAGATAGAAGAACACGAGTTTCTGGGATGAAGTGGAGCGACAATAGAATACGAGACCAGATTTGATACAACAAGTCAACGAGGAGATTGAAGTAGATCGTCGCAACCTCAAATTGGCTCAGGACAAGCAGAAGAGTTGGAAGATGGAAGAAGAAGACGGTAAGAGTTGGAAGACGAAATGCTTCGCAAAGTCCAGAGTTCAAGTACCTCTCGGTTACATTCGAGTTTCGAGGACGAAACTCCTCTTAAGGGGGAAGGAATGTAACATCCCGAATTTTCAGAAAGGGTAAAATAGTAATTGGGCATACCCACTACGACCTAATTATTATTTATCCTATTTATTTAATTAAAAAGGATTTAATTAAAGGGATTTAGTTAATTAAGGGATTTAATTAAATGGCTATAAAAACAAAATAATCCCCCAAAATCCCCTTTTATGTTTCACGGCATAATTCGAAAAAAAAAAAAAAAAAAAAAAAGAAGAGGAACGCTGGCAACAGGCAGGAAGAAAGCGAAATAAAAGGGAGAACCGTGTGATCAATCCGTTCATCTGTTCAAGATGCCGCAGGAGAGAAAAGTGATCAGCGCGAGGAGACGCAACTTTGGAAAATAACATCTCTCAATTTCGTAAGTTTTCAGTTTAGCCCTAGTTTTCGGTATTCGTAGAGTTTGATTCTTGAAAAATTCGTATCTTTCAATCCGTAACTCTGTTTTTCAGCCATGAGTAGTCGAAACGATCGTCTTGAAGCGTAGAATAATATAAAAATAGTTTCACAGCAGTAAACCTAGGTAATCTTCAGTTTTACAGGCTTTTTCAGTTTCGGTTTTCTGCAAAGAAATAGGATTTTAGGGTTTCTCGTTGATCAAATAGGTTTTGGGGTTGAGGATCAACAGTTGTTGCAGTTGCTTGACATTTTGCTTTTGGTTTTGCTGGAAATTAAGGTAAGAGGCTCTTCCTAATGAGTAATTATAATTTTATAACGATAGGTTGAGTTTTGGTGAGTCTTGATGTTATTTGGTGATAGAATCCATGCTAAGTTGTAATTAATAGGATGTGATATGTTTTGGTATATTTGTGTTGAGTTTTAAATTTCTATTTTTTTGATTCAATAACATTAATTAAATATGAACAAGCTTCGATTGAACTTCTGATTCGTTCAGTTAAAACACCGAATGTACTCTTAAAGGGAGTTGAAGTTCGGATCCGTCGGAAGAGCATGAAAAGGCTTGTGCTTTGATGAATTAGCATTCATCAATGTCTGTGTATTTGCTAGGCTTTGTCCGTGTCTAGTGGTATAGGAAAGAGAGTAGTGTATGTGAGGGAGCTTACTTGAAAACACTTAGGTGGCTAGTTAATTCACAATAATAAATACATATGTGTAGATAAAAGCTAAAACGTCATTTATTCTCGGTTAGGCACTCTTTCATATCGGCGATGTGATACGTTCATAAAAGGTGAACAACGCTACTGGCCTTAAACGGCTGAAGGGTAGTGGAGGAAATTCATCGGACGTATACGCATACCGGGGAGACCCCGGAGCTAATCGGTGCTAATCACCGTTAGTTAGCAAGTATATCTTCAGGCTGATGAACGCCATGCGTAGTGTCCTTGAGTGATGACGTAACCAAGATAAGCTAAGCTAGAAACGTTTAGTCATGACATGTCGATGGGCATGGATTGAACCTTAAATTGAGTCGGTCTCATAAAGATAATTTAATAATCATAATAATAACCTTTCGTTGTATAACTTAGTTATTCATTAGCTTCTCACTTTTACTAAGTACTTTGTACTTACCTCCTTTGCATTTTATTTTGTATGCATTGTGGGGTGAGAAGACGAACAGGTTGATCAGGTAGATGACGACTTTTGAAGGCTTTGAAGTCTTGACGAAGTTTCTAGTTCCTTTTTTTTGTAAAGGTTGTACTAGACTAGTTGTATTTATTTTCTTAGACTTATTGTATTTCTACTTTTAAGACCTCGTATTGTATAAGTCTTTGGGTTTTCCGTCGTTGTATTTTAACTATCCATCTTTAGCTAGCATGGTTACTTTCTATTCATAGTAGCATTTATGTTTTTACTCGAGTCTTTTTAGCTTCCGTTTGCTTTTATTTGATACGACGACGTAGAGGCTTGCGTATAATATTAGATTTATTTAATGCTATACGCGCCGAACGTTTCTCTTCCAGATAAGGGCTCGGTATCCGGGAGCGGGGCGTTACAGGCAGTCATCTGACGGTTCGTTCCAATAAGGAGTCCCTACATCAGAATTGCCCCTGATTTCTCTCCGCAAACTCTATTTAAAAAACAACATTTTAACATTGGATTGAAAAGTGCTTTTCAAATTTTCTTTCCTTTAATCATTAACCGTTTTACTTAATATACGGTAAGAAATTCGTGATTTGCCTCCCGGCTTTTGGTAAGCTTGAATTCCGCTTTACAGTCTGAAATGCTCATTCCTTCCTTTTTGGTTGAGGCATATTGATGGGTTTTTAGGAACATGTTGATATCTTTGAAGAACGAGCACATGATTGATTGTCGGTGTTCTATGATGATGCTTATGCATAGGTTTAGTTTCCATTCAGTATGGCCTACGGACCAATATTATGTTTAATTGTTCTTTTCTTTGACATGTGGTTTCTCATAATTTGTAGTATTGTTTCAGTATATTTAAGACAATAGTTTCCAGATCTTTCTAGCTAGTGTGTGTGATTTTCCACCACTGTCGTTGACCGCAGTGAAATTAGTACTATAAACTATATCATTATTTACCCCGAATCATGCTCGATTGGTTAGAGATAGCACGATTATTGTATGAAAAACGTGTCAATTCTTAGAGTCTATTCCTCGGTTAGTAATTATGCATCTATATGTTTTATCCCACAATTTGGTACTGTTTTGTCGCGTTTTATGTGTTTTTCAGTTGTACCGTAATATGGAGCGAGAGACAAGTGGATCCGGGTTATGGAAGAGTATTGGGCCGAAGTCAAGAAAGTCCGTGAAGAGTCTGGTGGGACAGAAAAAGAAGGAAAGAAAGGCCCTCTCCCGCAAAAACCCTAGCCGCGGAAGCGAGACTTGAGGAGCAAGAAAAGAAGTCTGCCGCCTTTCACATTAAGTCGGTTAGGGTTAGGAGAAGTTAAGTCGGTTTATGTGGCTATATAGAGCCTATGTCAGTCAATATACACATGTACTTGAATATGCAAACATTTTTATTATCAAGTTATATGAAATAAAGGTTTCTTTGGTTTTTTGCTTTGCTTTTCTTTCGGTTCTCCCCTCCAAGCCATCAACTAGCTTGAGTAATTGATCAAGCTAAATCCGCCATTGGTAAACGTATGAAGCTTTGAACGTTCCTTCGTATTTTCATCATGGTAGATTAGCTTAGATCTACGTGTTGTAATCAGCCTGCATGTCTAAATAACCCGTAATTAACCAGAATTAATCAGAACAGTACGACGTATTCCATAAGTAGGAACCACCGCTCCCACAGTTGCGGCGATCTTTACCTCAATTGCGAGGCATAACTAGGTCACCCTAAATCTGGAGATTCAGCGTCAGCTACATTGACCAACAAGTTTAATTAACGGTAGGTTATATCTGGCCAATCTGCTTATTGTATTCGTAAATTAACATGAAGAGTGAAGTGTTAGTTAAGACATAGTTGGATCAATCCATAGGAACATGCTCGTCAATCCACGATAGCTTCTTAGGGAGGTTCTCGGTTCGACCTGAAATTTCTAGTTCTTATTTGCGTGTGAATTAATACAACCAATGAAGGAGGTTAATTGCACTAGACACCTACTGTCCTTTCCGTGGAAGTAGCGTAACACTAAGAGACTGCACCCGTAGCTAAAACTGAGTTCAAACAACGTTCTGGTTAGATCTGGGGAATTATTGGGAAAAGTAGACATAAGTGTTGGTTACACAAAATTAGGAGATCGGTGAGGTAGGAAGAAACCAATATCTTTTATGTTTCCTTTATGTTAGTCAAGGGACCATTATATGTGTTCTTAGATAGAATGATTGATTTATTATCTACGTTGCATTGTCTCTGTGTGATCGACCTTGACTCGCCCCTACTATACTACGATTGATCTAGTACTCTTGCTAGTATTTCATGCGTATTGGTGGTTGCACGTGGATCAAGTTGTTGGCGCCGTTTCCGGGGACAAAGGCCAATACAAATGATAAATCCATTAAATCTAATTATGAACAGTTTGTTTTCTATTCGTTATTTTAATTTATCGAGTCTAGAGTCTGTTCAGTTTGGATCCTGCACTGTCAAACGATCAGGAAAGAGGAAATCAGCCTCTATTGCGACAGTCTCTGCCGCAATTGCGAGACTCTGGAATATTCGATTCTGATATTTTCTCCGTGTTTCTGTGTTCACCCTGTACGTTATTAGTTAGTAGGTCCGCAGCAGTTGGGTTCGAACCTTCACGAAAAGAAAAAGAAAAAAAAAAAAAAAAAATTTCTAACCTCCTAACAAATTCTTGATCTGTTACTTATTTAAATTATTATACCCGACTACGAACAATACGCAGCAGAATTATAACAAACATAAAAATATGTAAAATGACCAAAGAGGACATATTTCAACAAAGACCCTTCAAAGTGCAAAAGGCTTTTAATGGCCGATTCTTCACCAATGATAATCCCAACCAACCAGAAAGAGGAACCACCCACTCCATCATAGCTACCTAATATTTTCAATAGCATAAAGATACATATATCTGAAAGAGATAACATGGGGTACCGTATATTCAACTAAAAATGCGCCTTCATTCTTATAGCCTCCAAGGTCAGTCACATAAGGTCTCAACAAGAGACAAGTGACAGGGCTGCCTAAAAAGAAAACTGGATTGAGTTTCCAAAAACACGGCAAACATCAAGAAAACTAAACAAATAAAACCCTTTATTAAAGCCTAAGTCTTCATGCCCGGTTCTTCACCAAGGATAATTCCAACAAACCAGAAAGATGAGGAGGCACCACCCTCTACAACAACATGAGATGCCAAACCTAAAGAAGACTAAACAAGTCTGAGAAGGAAATTAAGATGTGAAATGATATAATCAAATATCAACAAGCCTGAAAGTGAAAGAGCAGCCCTCATAACTTCCAAGATAAGTCACTAGCTAGGTCAACACCATTTCACTTATGCGGCTGCAAACAAGTCAAGAAAAGATATACTGTAATCAAAGATCATCAAGAAGATGGAGAAGCCTGAAAAAGCAGTCATGATAGCCACCAATTCCCAGTCGCAACATCAACCATACAACCTACATGTCCGAAAATAAGGCATATTGGATTGAGCTTCCTGAAGAAGTCGAAAATGTAAAGAAAGATGGCTAAACAAAAAAGGAACCCCTTTAAAGGCCAAGGCTTCATATCAGATTCTTCACCAAAAGGATCTCCCAACAAACGAGAAAGAAGAGGAACAACAACCCCTCATTAAGGCATGCCTATCATGTTCATCATGATAACGAAAACTATGAGATAAGAAAACCTAATGACGACTAAGAACATATGAAAAAGGTAATATACGAAATGATATATGTAAGGTCATCAAGAAGACTAAGCAAGCCTCAAAGACAGCCTTCCATAGCTTCCAAGTCCACACACAACTCATGTGACTGCAAATAAAGCAAAAATACCTTGAGCTTTCGTGAAAATCACATCTGTCAAGAAACAAAACTAAACGAAATAAGAAAACAATCCTCACAGCCTGTCAGTTCGTTTAGTTTGGATGTTTCATAGCTTTAAAATAAGGTTTAGGAGAAAGCTTGGGTGACGCATCCCAGATGGTCGCGAAAGATACAACCAAGAGCACAAGCACTATCCGCACATGAGGCATCAACATTGATTTTAATCGTTCGAAACGGAGGAGGTGCCCGCGTTGATGGCCATGGCAAAGCATGAACACAGGAGATGACTGTACCACGCAGGTTCAGTAATTCTTGGGCATCAGGTCATCAATGTTATCCTGTTTATCGTCATTGAGTCACGCACACCGCGCTTTCAATATGTACCAGCTAGAGGGGCAATAAGATATAAGTGAAAATATCCTCGGTACTTGCGTCCATGATAAAGAAGATGAAGCCACCACAGTCTGTTGAAGCATGAAGGCTGTCCCAAACTGCTTTATTATTCCATCTGCGCCAAACTGAAGAAGGGATGGCGCATTCAAAAGGACACTGCATAGCATAAGTAGGTATTGCTTTGCTTGCGGTACACTTTTAAGTAGCACTCACTTACCATACAAGTGCCAGAACCTGTTCCAATCAGGCACATTAAGCAAATTGGCGACACATTCTTTGTCCAAATCTATGACCGGTTTTCTGAAGTGTAAACTTGAATTATGCGTGTTTATACATTGCCTAGAGAGCGCTCCAGAACACTTTTAACATTTCTTTGGCCGTTTAAGTAATTGTACCAGCTAGTAAACATTTCTTTGGTTGCTTGTCAAACTGAAATTTTGAATAATTTGTGCTAATTATTCTTTAGCTTTCCTTAATCATCTCTATTTTTTTTTTTTGCTTAAATAATATGGGCCTGCATGTTCAGAACAAAGTGTAGATAGGTCAACTATGCTTTCTTGCAAGTACACTAAGAAAGTGACTCTGTTTTGTTGGTCTTGTTTGAGCTATCTGTGGGAAATTTGATTCATTTTCACTTCAAAGCTAAAGGTGGACTGATATGAAAATCAGGTGTGGAGAGGAGAGTACCAATTTACACCTCTAGCACTTTTTGAAGTTGATCACTCATTTGTCGTGAAGAAACTCCACTCGGCAGAGAGTTCTGATTCCTTAAATGCTTTGATGTCAAAATTTTCAAACCTGTACAGATTTTTGTATTTCTTAATTATATTTTCCAACGATCCACCAATTGCACAGAAGCATGTTTGTTTTCTGGTCACATTAATTAGCCTCTTTGATAATGAGGGATTTCATATCATTAGCACATTTTTTAACTTCTTTTTTCAGTCCTAGCAAGCTACATCTTTCACCCTTTTTGCCAATAAAAGATTTGTTCCCTTACTTTTCATGTGAACACAACCAAGGAAGCAGCCAAGTATATTCAAGAGAATTTCAGTCCATGTTGAAAGAGGCTTTTGCGTGCCTAAGAAAACGAGGGGTCTAAGTGTGGATCAAGTCAGAGCATTGGAGAAGAAATTTGAAGCAGAAAACAAGCTTGAACCGGAAAGAAAAGTACCGAAGTTGTTTGGTTTCAAAACAAAAGTTTTATCACGTACACGCTGTTTTATTTACTTCCCGGTATGGACTTTTATACACATGGAAAGCACACAAGACCCCTGGATTTATAATTTTCTATTAGTGAATGAAGTCTGTCAACAGAAAGATATGATAATGGTCCTGATATTGGAATTTTTTATTTACTAGTAAAATGTACGTGCATTCGCACGTGTTTTAGTCAAATGAAACATTTAAAATTTTATAAATTACAATATTAATCAATACATAATTTATTAAGTATTTATTTCACATAAAATATAAATATTCTAGTATCAATAATTATACAAAATGATCTTATTTATTTTTTGTTAGTATTTTGAATTTATAAATGCATGTGCTCGATACATTTATCACACTTTTAAATATAATAGCATTCTGAATTTACAAATCTGTGTATTTTAATATAAATTAAGAATATGTTTTTCATAATTATCTAGTAAACCTGTGGACATTTACAAAAAAAATTAAATTAATCAACTTTTGCGGAATTCTTACTCTAAACAACTCATTTTGATAAATGCAAGCAATAAGCATAGCAGATGGGTTTCATGTAATATAATTTTATATGTTTATTATTTCTTAGTTATAAATATACTTTAGTAGTTGTAAAGTAATATTTGTTAACCAAAGTAACATTTTAGATAATGATCTGTATATTTTAAACATTTGATGTGTGTATCTAAGATTCAATTTAATTAGTATGTTAGGAAGAATGATGAAACCATATATATAATTTTATTGTAGGTCGTAAATGGTTAGAGATAAATTTTAGTCATTATAACTATATCATTCAATTATTTTCTAAGCTATACTTTCATTGTTCTTTTTTAACTGGGGAAGTTGCCAACACCATGCATATCAAACCAACATACCTCCCCGCATAATAAATGCGTTCATATTTAACAGATGGATTATGTAGCCTGGAACTACTCTTCGTCCTCAATTTTATTTGTCATAATATCTTTGGATTAGACATGATCGACTCATCTTAAATGCTCTTATTTCTTCTCTTTCTCAAAATATCATTCCGTTTATCACTCAAGCAAAGACTTCTCATGAGGCATGAACTACTTTATATGATACATATACAAAGTCGTCCCATGGCCAAATAGAATAATTAAACCATACCTCAAATCTATGAAAAAAGATTCTCAAACAATTTCTAATTATCTTAATGTTGTAAAACTAAAGCTGATGAATTAGTCGACAGATATGGATGATCTTGGGAATCTTATTTCGAACTATTTGGGAGATGACTATTGATTGAGCTAAATTTTACCCCAACAAAAATAATTTATAAGGACTCGAAACTGTGGGTAAACTAACTCTCTAACCGGCAGTGTACCGGGTCGATTGCTAGAATAGCTACAGGAGTACGAGGTCGAACCCGAGGGAATCGTGTTTGCAAGTACCAAAGTGAACGTAATGCTTAGTCCAGGTGATCAATGATTTTAAAGTATTTGTAACTACAACGACACTAAAGTGATCTATACCAACAAGTTTGCAGATAAGATAGAAAGAAAGAAAATTAAACTACTAGGTTTTAAAGATAGATAAAGGGACATAGCCGAACCATGATCAAAATAGCTAGTTTCACCCCAAGGAATGACAAAACCGGGAGTGTGCAACGAACGAACGAACTCTTACATTCAATTTCACGGGTGCAAACTCCTAATCCCGGTGCTAAGGTCTGAACAACTCTCTCCTAACACCTTATGCCATGCTAACTACCCTTCCCGAAAGAAGATTCACTAACAAGACATGTTATGCACTAGAGCCGCTTAAACGTTAAAACGAGTAACCTCACTTTGGGCCCGGGCTTAACAACTAAGCCGGGTCTACGCCGCGATCCTAGAACCCCTTTTCCCACATCTCTCTATCTGAACAACTCTCAAGATTGATGTGTGTGATTTTTGACCTAGGTAGCTAATCTAGCCCAAATCCGTTATAACAAGTTCTAAGACGTGAAATATGCAAGATACAACAATAAAAAACACTACCCACTCCCAATTTCATCACCCAAAGGGTGATTTCACCAAATTTCACATGATTCGACTATGTTAATTTTAGCTACACATTATAAAGCATGAAATAACAATCAAGGAAGAGATTAAAGCCATAAAACAAGAAAATAAGTGAAATTGATTACCGAAAATGTAGAAATTCGAGTTTACATCAAGCTCCTTCCACACCCGTGTCACTTGGGAAGAAGAAGATGAACCAAAAGCTATGCAAAATCCAAGATTCTTCAACTAAAACTAAGCTAGACTATCATTAAATTAAGTAAATTTGAAGTAGAAATGAGTCTAAAGAGCCAAAAGGGAAGATTTCGAGCCAAGTTAATGGTTAGGGTTCTTAGAGGGGCGAAGTGTGTTGAAAATTTGTGTAAAAATGTATATATAGGTGGGAAAAATCTGCAGAAAACGACCCCAAACGCGCGTTTGGAGGTTCCCAAACGCGCGTTTCAGCTCCCAGCACTCTGTACATGAAAAAAAACGTCCGAAACGCGCGTTTGAAAGCTCTAAACGCGCGTTTGAGATGATGCAGTTTTCTGCTACAGTAAAACCATGATATCTTCGCGTGTAGAACTCCGATTCGAGTGATTCAAAGTGTGTTGGAAAGCTCTTTCAATTATCTACAACTTTCATGAAGAGACCATGACCAGAAAATGCCTCTATCATAGGTAAAAATGCTGCTGAACAGAACAGAGCATGAAGATACCAACTATTTTTCTTCCTTTTCTTCATTTTTCTTCTTCCTTGGCTCATTCTTGCACCTTGATCATACTTCTCATCATAGATCTTCGCCTTCCGGGTTCTCGTGACACCTAGACCCTACAATCTCATGAACGAACAAGACACACAAACGATTCCGGAGGGTAAAAGTGCTCGAGAATGGGTTAATATCACTAAAAAGAGGTAGTAAACCATCAAAGCGACGGATTTACTCCCCGTGCTATAAACTCACGATATTACCCAAAAACGGTCTAAAAACACCGAGAATGTGCTAAAAGTGGGATAAATGGGGGTGGAAAATGCACCGGAATCACGTAAAGTTGACTCCCATCAACCACCCCACACTTAGCCTTTGCTCGCCCTCGAGTAAATTAGGCGTTTTAAAACCAACCAAGGGATTCAACGTTGTGATGTAAGTGCTACTATTCACACCCTCGAGGTAACCACAAAGTATGAAACACGAACATATACACACCGGTTATAACATTATCAAGAAAGTGGAGTGTGTGCGGTGCCAAGCTGAAGCCAAGTGCCCAAAATAATTGTCGGGGCTTGAATCCCGACCAAAAGTCTACCAACTGTTTCATACTCACTAGTCTCTCCACTAATCAAGGTTACTAAGTTTGGACACGATCGGGTAGGACTTGATAGGTTATAATGTTAGGCTAGGGTAATTCCGGTTAATCGAAAAGGATATTTTGGGAACTGGAGAGAAAGAAGTACGAGTGAACCTAATCAACAAGTGTACCCCCTTATCTTTACCATACAAACCACCCAACTCCTTTTTGATTATTTTTAACACTTTGGGAACCATAGAATGCTAACATACCCGAACTCATTGCCTAATTTAACTATGTTTCAAGTTTCATAAGGCGAGGTCGAAAAGGAGTGGTGATCACCTAATTTAACCAAAGAATGCTAACATAGAATGCTAACATAGAATGCTAACATACCCGAACATAGTTAAAAATTAGGGGTACTTGACCTGGACATTAGGGGTACTTGACCTGGACATTGTGAACCAACTTCAAATTCATTGTGAACTCAACGTTCTCTTTCCATTCTGAGAAGTTGGTTCCAGTGAGGACTGGGACAGATGAAGCGTACGTGTTAAGTTGAGTTGAGATAGACCTTCCTATTAAGTCAGAGAAACGACAAAAGAGAAGATGAGACTTATTTAAACAACACTTATAAGAGTGGAATATGCACGTAAGAAAAAAAAGAAAAAAAAAAAAAAAAACATAGTGCTCCTGTGGGTAGTCACAATGAATTTGATAAATAATACCATCAAAATTACGTGATACTCTATAAAATATAATCGAGCAATATATTTTACTCGATAATGATCTATTTAACGTTTGGATATAATCTGTCTGTGGACATGTTATTACTCCATATGTCAAATAAATATCTCATTATCTATTATGATGGTAGTAAACAACAATTTTGGGCCGAGTATTAAATGTTAGTATCACTGTGGTGATTACTAGCCTTGATAATACTTTGTAAGTAAGGCTCCTATTTTGCTTCTCATTATTTGTAGAACAATGTATTATTTATACAAGAGTTAAACAATTATATATACTGTCAGGCCTCCTCCTCTACTAGAGGTATGCAAGAATTAAAATTTACACAGAACACTTTAGCAAACCACATGCTTATATTATTCATTTATATAGTTCATGTCTTAATTAATTCAGAATAAAACAGTAATAATAATAAAATAAAACAATTAAACAAGACCAACTATAATGTCATGTAGTCAATAAGTGCAGCGACAACAGCGTATTGGAAATATATATATATATATATATATATATATATTTTTTTTATTTTTTTTTTTTATTTTTTATTTTTTTTTTTTTTTTTTTTTTTTTGTCTGCATATCAGATCATTCACAGTAAGCCTCCTTCCAGCCAATATCAGATGCAATTACGGTGCGGCAAAATACAGGCATACAAAACAATTAATTCATCAATGCAAACAGAGAAAAAACTGTTAATTCATCATCCTAACAGTAGCAACATACTATTCGATACCATCAAAGGCGAGGAAAACAATTTAGGGAGAAAAGTCCCGTTTAATGGATGATCGGATGTTATTAGTTGGCTCTGATACCACATGTAAAACGTAATCTAAAACACCACGATATCACTGGGACATAAAAGATAAAGGTAGACGATTACCTCCTGCTGCCATGATGATGTCGAGGCTCTGCTGTGTCGAAGAAGATGATCTGCTACAGTTTCTCTCTCCTGGCCTATGCTTATGCGTGTTGTTATTTAGTAAAATAATGGGTACTTTATGATGGAGTAAAGCATCCCTTTTATAGGTGGAGAGAGGACCGAAACCAGATAAGTATTGATTTATTTGTAATTCGGTTATCCATCAAACCGAGTATTTAATCCGATTAAAACCTCCGTTTAAACCATATTCATAAGATAATAACATATATCCTATTAATAAATAATATGTTCTATTAGACCACAAATTATGGAAAAGATAATTACTTAATAATTATAATTATCTTACATATATAACTCAGTCGTGATAATATCAATGAAATTATTTGCAGTAAACGAGTAATAATAATGAATTCAAGACTGATTTTTGGTACTACGCCTTCGTAATATCCATTAAGGAAAAACCCTTCGAATGTAAGCCTTAGATGGATAAACTCGTCTCCTACAACCTCTTTTTCTCTCAGCAACTCAATCTCAAGCTGTTGATGCTCATCAACCCGAAATTCCAAGGCAAGGACGTGAATTTAACATGGGTAAAATGAGTCATGTCAAACGTTACAATTCAATAATCGTAACCCTTGCACCGAAGAAAAGAAAGAAAGAAAAAAAAAAAAAAACTACAACAACTAAAATGATGTCGGTTTGATATATTTAGTATTAACCCGATCCATTTGTGCTATATATTAGCTTTCGGGTAGTGATATATTTCCTAAATGGGGCCAGAGTCCAGAAGGACAAGATAAGATACAAAATGGTTGAGAAGGATAAAATGTAGTAACACATGTACAAAAATGTAGTAACTGTCATTCTCAACTATTTTAGATTAAAATTGTCATTCTCAACTATTTTAGATTAAAACTGTTCTTCACAACCTTTAACCTTTCCTAAATTCACTCAATTTTATACTCCACACCCTTATCACCATTAAAAACGATGGGCTAGATCTCATCGATTTATCAGAGTGAATATATTATTTTCCACTTAGAAGATTACTAAAACGTTCTAAGACTTGCCGCCACATTTTCTAACACTCTTAGCATCTTTCACATTTTGCATCAAATAATCCTTCTCAGTTACATGAGTAAAAGAAAATGTGAACTTTTTTCTAAGGGAATCTTATACTGAAAGACGATAACCTGGGAGTAAATTTTTAGAAATTATATATATTACAAACTTTTTGGTGAATGCAATATTTTTTCAATATATAATAAATCATGAGTACTTCTTAACGATATAAGTTCAAACACAAAATCACAAATATGGGTGGAGGATATTTAATAGTTTTTTTTTTGATTTTTTTTTTTTGAATATATAATATATTATCGTCTTCTCTGCCTATAGGAATGATGTGTACATCAGATTTTATGATTTGTTTTTCTTTTCAGATTCTTCAGCATGCATCTGTATTTAAGGCAATGAAAAATGTGAGAACCATATTAAAATGAAAATAATAAAGCGATTGATACGCCAAACCAGCAAAATAGTCCGCGGATTCACGTTGGTCCATTTTGAAAACCTTAATAAAGTCGAATTTATCTCGAAACATATCTTTTGTGTTTCCCGGTGTTAATATAACATATCCGATAGAAACATAACATACTTCGTGTGATCGAAGCATGAAGTAATGAATTAGATAAACTGATAGAAGAGATCATACTGTATTGATTAAATTGATAGAATATTACAATATATATAGCCTAAATAATGATATGTAGAAGTTTATCTAAACCAAATAATATATCCTAGTATAATTCAAATTTAAACATAATTATCTAAACAATCCAATCTTGTCATTATCTCTAACACAATCAATGTCAAATAGTCATATACTCCTCACCGCCACGATTCCCAAATATTAACACACTAAACAAAGAAAAAAATACAAAATGCTATTAGTTACAAGCAAAGCTTTTGGCAGAGTGTGAAGACCGGAGAGGCAGAGTGTTTTGGGTTGTGGATTTTCAATAATAATGCAGAGTTTGTTGTCTTTTCTTTTTGAAGATTGAAGGAGTTGCAGAGGAGAGTGGGCCTGATTCGGGGAAAGTTCTACCATGGAGACTCTCCCAATGAAACTGTGTGTTCCAGAATCGCCTACATGGGCTTACTTCTTATGGGGGAGTCTTCATGGTAGAATTTCCCCTGATTCGAGACTTTCTGGTGCTGAAAAACATAGAACTAAACAAGAAAATTAACAAATCATGAATCAAACTCAGAAAACTGAAGAATATGGTATGTAAGTTGTTCTTCATGAACATTTGTGGGAAAGTGGATCTTGTGTGGAGTGATTTACGTAACAAATCCGTAATTGACTGAAGTAATTACGGAACAATAATTAAATAACACAAAAAGAAAATTCGTTTAACTGACTAAATCTGACAACATAACTATCACCGTACAGATCTGACTCAGAATGATGAAAAGTAAATTACAATGCATAAAATAAAGCACCAGAGATCAAACCGATGCGAGTAGTTACTCTTTCCTTAAAACAAATTGCTCTGGTATGGTGCTCACGGTAGTACCAACTGTCTCCCAAGATACAACGGCTTCATGTCTCAGATTTAGAGACACTTCAAAAATCCGAGCTCCGGCGAACTTACAAAGTACTCCGACTTCTCTTCGACTCAAAACTATATCTATATGATAGATTCTTTGTCAAAAAGAAATCGAGCACGAAGATACTTAACGGCTTCTCATGTCTCGCCTCCCGATTTAGAGACACTTCAAAAATCCGAGCTCCGGCGAACTTACAAAGTACTCCGACTTCTCTTCGACTCAAAACTATATCTATATGATAGATTCTTTGTGGTGGAAAGACAAAAAGAAATGAAACGAGCACGAGCCGGCCGGCCGGGAGACGACACGTGCATGTGGAATTATCTTAGTCCTCTCTCCTGCATAAATGTGCTTTGCCCTTTGGGGCACATCCAGAAGAGTCTCACAAACTCTTAAGTATGGAGCTCAAGCCTCCCAATTTTCCAATGTGGGAGAGTTGAGTTGATCACACCTTCAACTTCTCTCCCAAACCGTACAGATCTGACTTGGAACGATGAAAAGTAAATTACAATGCATAAAATAAAGGACTAGAGATCAAACCGATGCGAGTAGTTACTCTTTCCTTAAGACAAATTGCTCCGGTATGGTGCCCACGGTAGTAGCAACTGTCTCCCAAGATACAACGGCTTCATGTCTCGGATTTAGAGACACTTCAAAAATCCGACCTCCGGCGAACTTACAGAGTGCTCCGACTTCTCTTCGACTCAAAACTATATCTATATGATAGATTCTTTGTGGTGGAAAGACAAGAAAAAATTCGATACTTAATCATTCATCCGTAGGGTTCTTTATATAGTGGAGATGATGAGTCAATGCTCAAATCTGATTGGCCATATGACACAGTCGGCCGACTTTCTCCTCACAAAAAGCCATTCTGGCATGTCTGAGGGTCGACCCATTCCACACTTCTGATTGGTCGGATGGCGTGTCGTCTGAATTCTGATTGGTCGGATGACACAATCACAATCCAAAAATTAATTTTTCGTTAATTCCATAAATAAATTGTCCAAAAAATTAATAGTAACACCCGAACCGAAACGAGCTCGAGCACTAACCTTGTGGGAGAGCTTGACCACCACCATCTAAACCCCTCTACATTTCAACCTTTATGTCTTCTGAGCATTGATGTCAAACAAATCGTTCAAAGGATAGGCCTTTAGCAATGTGAGCAGAATAGTCTGATCAACTGCCTTAATGAGAATATTTGCAGGCGATTAGAAGTATGGATTTGCAGTGGAACCAAAACTTTAGACAAACATTTTTTCCTAACAAAGTGGTAACCAACTTCAATGTGCTTTGTTCTCTCATGAAATTTCAAGGGACAATTCTTTATAGTTTCTCCATGCGTCTTGAACTAGAAATTGCAGGCAGGTTGGTTGGTTATGAAGCTGATTGCAAATTAAAACACATCCAAAGTTAGTTGTCAGGAATTAATCTTAACAGAATCAAATAATATTCTTCAATTCCAAGTTTAGACATAAAAACCAGATCATGCATATTCTTCAAACTCCATAATAAATAAATCCCAAACACTTTATTTAACACTCTCCTCATTTACTCCTCATTTACACATCAGACCTAAGAGAAAGTAGACACAGCTATCTATCTGGGTTGTTAATGGCAGCTAAATGCTCCTCGACGTCAAGCTCCTCACGGACATGAGGCAATGCCTTTGCTTGACCACCACCATCTTTTTTCCAGACAAAAACCTGAATGAAAGTTAATAGGTAAGAAGAAAGTAGGCAACTCAAACCACCAGCATCTAAAGATATGTAAGTAACATGGCCACTCTCAAAACAGTACCATAATCTCATTAGCTTTGAACCTCTGGTGGAACAAATGATCGAGAGCACAAATTGCCGTCTGCCAAAAAGAACAATAATAATTATCATCATCATCACGCTAAAACCGTTTTGGTAATGTTAAGTTTACTCTTCCCCAAAGAAAAGAAAAAACTATACTCTTCGAATCACTCGTCCCACTGAAAAATAGGCTAAATTCAGAATTATTCAAGTTGAAACGATGATATTATGGTAATATAACCATTCGGTACTTGAACGAGCTGACAAAATACCTAAGTTCCCAAGCTCACAAAATACCTAACTTCACATGTTATGTTGAGTTGATTCTCTTTTACCTGTACAGTTTTATCGTATGTAAAAGCCGTGCCGCTTTCCATTTCGTTCTGTAGAAACTTGATGGCATTTTCTTCATCATACTTAGCACTTGAGGCCTGTTGAGAGTACCAACATTATCAATGAGCTCAAAGTATCATGTTTAAAAATAAAAAAGATTACCATAAACAAAACAAAACAAACAAACAAACAAACAAACAAAGGCACCATAAGACCAAGAGAATAATCCTCGTGCAAATCAGTGAAGCACTCAAATTTTGGAGGGCCGTCAGCAGAGCAAGATCGTATCATTCAACAGATGGCACGATACAAGAAATGGTCTATGTAAGAAGGATAATATATTCGCATATCAAATATAAGATCCACTGCCAGGGTTTCAATTTTAACCCACACCTCTAGTAGCGATCAAGAAGATGAATGCCAGATGAGTACCTCATGACCACTTACTGTACGAACAATTTTGGTGTCTGGAATCACAGAAACTGCATGGAACAAAAGCAAAAATGAGTGGAAGAGAGGGATAGATTTGCTACGTGCCAAAGAAATATAATCTTATAGACATACCAACGCCAAAAGGCTTCTTGATGATCTGGTGAAGTAATCGATGTTGTACGCTAGATGTGTCAACAAAGTCTGCTCGAAAGACATATAATTAGAATGCTAATAAGATCTCCAAGGAAAAGAAAGTTTAGGTTTATTTTCCTTAGAAAAAAAACTACGGTAAACAAACCCATTATATATCAGTACAAGAAACAACTGCCGATATGATATCTAGAAATTCAATGACTTGTTTAGAATGCTAATAATAACTCAGATGTAGGGATTGCTATTTACAATGACAAAAAGGAATCTGATCCCGATGTGTGTGTATGTAAAAAAGAATCAGAATCGTGTATGAATAGAGACGCAAACAAGCAAGTAAAAGGGTCATAACAATCATCAGCCAACTCAGATATCTCCCTCCCCCGTTTAATTTGAACTCTACAGTTACATACTGTTCTGGCAGCGCATGTCTAAAAAAGAATTTATTGTTCTCCAAGACTGAGAACAGCATTCCATGTGTATCCCCGTTATAATGGAACTATAATCAACCATACTAAGAGAACATAACTATGAAGTATTCGGGTATAGAGAAGACTGGCTACATTACCAACATAGTCATTACAACAAAAACTAGCAAGAATGCTAAGGAATTAAACACACCTTCGACTTTACCGATTAAACCGTGAGTAAAAATGCAGAGGAGACGCTCTGGCTTGCTCTTTAACATAGCCACACGTAGTGTAATTTCCTGTTCCTAGAATGAATAATTGGAGAAAAACGAAACATCAAAAATCATGAATTAGGAGAAAACTACTCTTTTGCCCAGAAAAGTACATACCATTACTCAAGAAAAAAGGAAATAGTCGACCCACCAAATCTTTGATCCTAGTTACCACACATATAGTGTCCATCCCATGCACCGCAACCCACATGATTCCAGACAATGCCTCTGCATTTCAAGAAGACATTGTTACCTAGAGGATTATCTACCAACATACATATATAAGCAAAAGTATACAAAGATGTTCTTTAAGCACACCAAACACAACATACTGCCACATCAAACCTACCACGGCAAAAAGTTGATTCTGAGAACCAACTTTTTAAATAGTGGATTATATATAGGGTATAAATTCTACGTGGGTGAATAGCACAAAACATCCCGATCTTTAGGTCAAGGTTGTGGCTTGCCATTGTTCGACGTTTTTTCCATCTATAATTTTTTTTTTTTTGTTTTGCAATTATCACATTTTCATCAATTTCCCATCAATTGGGAACACATCACGCTCATAGGGATTTTATAGAATAAGTGGATAATTTGTTTAGGACGAATTTTCCGAGTGAAATATGTGGCGACTTAGGAGCAATCGAGGGTTTACTTTGGGGAGAAAGGGTGGAGGGTTTAAATGAGATTCAGTTCTTTTTTCAAAGAAAAAAATTAGAGGATCCAATGAACGATAGAGTTGAGACGATGATGAAGCATGAAATCATTACAAGCATGATGTGTATGCACGACTTTTTCAGGACCAAAATCGAAAAACGTGTCTAGTTAGAGGACCAAAATTGTAATTTAGCCCAACCTTGAGCAAAAGATTGGGGTGTTTTACGCTATTCACTCGATTCCAACAATTAATTAAATAAGCGAAGATGTAGTATAATCAACATTTTGTGAGAAAATATGTTTGGTCTGGATACGGGACACTTCCAATGCGATGGAGTGCTTACCCGTCCACGAATGAGCACCACCGGACCAGATGCAAGTATTTTTCTGATTCAAGCAAGCTATACAAATACAAATACAAATACAAATTAAAAGAATGAAAATCAGGATGAAACAAATAAAACTGAGATTGTTTGTTTTAAGCTCAAATTGACACATTGAAAAGGGATTAAGCGTCTACTCTTGCTGTTATAGTCATAGGTGAGCGGTCTCGGGAGAAGCCTGGCATCACCCATTCGTTCGGATCTATTTCGTCTAGCTGATTAAAAATAGGAATAAAACAACAAAGGAAATCAGATTAACCTTCAACAAAAAGATTGAGCTTTTTGTCTATTAGAGAGAAACAGATGCTAAATAAATAAAATACGTGGCTATACCAATCAATCTATCTTGGATATCAAAGCTGACCCTAGAATATTGACCTGAACGATGAGACCGTGAGGCAAACTGACGTTTTACCTCTTCAACAAACAACAAACCTGATTCAAAGAAAACTTTCTATGTTCAGAACGTAAAACCACAAAGAGGGGTGCGGGTATCTTCAGATTCATCAATTATACTAACAAAAAATAAAACTGAGCTTTGTAACTTAAGAGAAAAACAAATGTTAAATAGATAAGTGGCTATACCAAGCATTTCACCATTGATATCACAGGAGATCATAGAACATTGTTCTGTACCGTCAAACTGTGAGGCAACCTGGCTTCTTAAGCTTTCAATATTCAACAAATCTGATTCAAAAAAAAAAAAAAAAAAACTTTCGATCTTCAGAACGTAAAACCGCAAAGAGGGGGGTGTGGGTATCTTCAGATTCATCGATTATACTAACGAAAAATAAAATTGAGAAAAACAGATGTTAAATAGATACGTGGCTATACCAGATATTTCTTTGGCTATGTTATAGGGGATCTTAGAAGATAGTTGCATACCATCAAACAGTGAGGCAAACTGTCTTCTTACGCTTTCCATATCTGATTCAAATTAAAAAAAAATTAAAAAAAAATTCTAACGTAAAACCGAAAAGAGGGGTGCAGGTATCTTCAGATTCATCGATTATACTCACGAAAAATAAAATCATATGCTTAACAGACTGAGGGAGATCTATCTATCAATTATATTGATGAATAAAAAATAAAATAAAAAACAGAATCGAAAATAGAAAAATATCCAGCGGTACCTGCAGATCTTCTCATGATGTTTGAGGATGGTCAACGGAGTGAAAAGAACTCTCTAGTATTTGCAGAACAACAAAGAAATTGTATAATCAAGTGCAAGGGAAGTTATTGTATGTTGAGGGAATTTAAGGGTGAAATGACGGGTGAAACGATCAGAACCATACAGTTTAAATACAGAATAAAACTGTGTGATGTGGGGCAGTCACACGGTGTCTCTGCACCGTATGGAGACACCACACAATAACTTCCCCAAGTGCACGTATCATCATCACTGGCACGAATTCTTTAGCATCCATGATGTCCCGGCTTGCCTTGACATTTGTCTCCAGAAGGATATGTATAAGAAAGACAATATAATTTTCTGGAGATTTGTTTTTCAGGAATTGATCTCAAGTATTTGGTATTGGCGTAATGAAGAGTATCATCGTGAGGACCAACATAGACCACCCAAGTCGGTGTTTATTTTGCAAATTTATCCGGAAAGAAAGGAGAGCCGTACACGTAAATTTCGACACACTTAATTTTTGTAGATTTTTTAGATCGATGTAAATTTTTTGCTTTTCAATTGAACAGTTGTACAGTTATTTTCATTTAATATAAATATCCCCTTTAAACCAAAAAGTCTCGTTAGGGATTGATATTTTATGTCAGGTCGTGGCAGATCTGATATTTTTTTTTTAGCCTCCGTTGAATCTTCAACGGGTCGTTGAATTTTGCACGTGGAAACACGTTGAAATTCAAGGAAGGCAAGAAGTTGAAATTCAAGGGAGTCCTCGTGGAAATCCAAAGGACGTGGCGTTAAAATCAACGGGCCCGTTGAATCTAAAACAATTAGTTTATTTTAAATGACTTTTTGGCTCCGTAAATGCCTTTTTGAGATTGAAAAAATAAAGTGAAAAAACACATGAAGATGCAAAATAAATACTGTTGCTATAAGCTTTAATGAACGACGATGAAGCGACGTCTAAGAAGCGATTTCTCCGACGACAATAGAAAAACCTGAGAGGAAAGGAGATGAAAAAGCGCTCAATTTTCGACGAAATCATGAAATAGTCCGTCGAGCTTGCAATAATGCCGTATTTACCATTCCGTTGCGCCGTCGTCGAGCGATATCCGGCGGCAATGAGCTTCATCTTGCTGAGAGAGAAGAGAGCGAGAGGTAGGACTTTGAATTGGGGATCAAAGGAAATACGGTTTATTTCTTTTTTTAATTAAGATAAGTTTATTAGTTTATAAGGTGTGACACTTGTCAAATTTTGATTTGTCCACGTGAAACTTCTTTGAATTGGAGTCCCTACGGTAGAATCTCCCCTCTTTACCCCTTTCACCCCTACCCCATCCCATCCCACAACACTCCTAGGGGCGGATGTACATTGAGTCATTGACATTAGGGGCACTCCCCCCCCCCCCCCCCTTGGGTTCAGAAATTAACACTAATATTCGTATGATTTTTTTTTCTTAAAGCCCCCGGTATCCGGAACCTCTGATTAATTCGGAGTTCGGTTCGGATCGTGTGTATAGAGTCTGACTCATACTCAAGGGTAAGGCCTGACTAATATTCGTATGATTATTTTATTTACTCTCTTAAAATTTATATTCGCCTCTGTATTTATCTGTCAGATACTATGATCAAATAAGTTGTCAATTTTACACTAGTCACAACTAGGCTGAGCAAAGTATCCAGTAAATCAACCAAACCGTAAACCAATCCGAAAGCAACCAAACCAATGCAAACCAAATGAATTGGTTTGCTTTGAAACCAAATCAAATCGCATTGGGTTGGTTTCGGATATTTTCAATTACACCCAACCCAACCCAAACCAAATTTTTTTTATACAATATATATAATATATCTGCCCAATCCAATATAACCCAAACCCATTATGTAATAATATACTAATTTAGTAGTCTCGGCCCACACCACTCACTTAGTCCAAGTCCAATAGTCCATGTTTAGCAGTTAAGTCAATTCACATTCAGTGTCATGTAACATTCTACCCTAAATTTAAACCTACTGCAACAGCCAAAGCTTCTCACCTCTCTTGTCATTTCCTAGTTTCAGAGATCTCCGTTCGCCGCCGCTCTAGCGTCTAGTTCTCCATCATCGCCTCCTACTCGCCATTTCCCAGTTTGGTTGGAAGATGCTAATGGTGTTTTGATCATTTTTGTGTGTCAACATTCAGCCTATTGCTCTTTTGATGTAAATATCTAAATCAGTAAATGCATGTATGTAAGTATTCAACTATGAAAGATTGATTGTAGCTGAATTATATTGTAACGTGTTGTTATTTGTTAGTTGTTTTAAATTTTTTTTTAATTTTATCATTTTGGTTTGTAATTTATATTAGTTTGGTTGTAGCTATTTGGAATTTATGTAAAAATGTTGGTTTGGTCATATTTTTTATAAAGATTAGGTTTATTAAACCGAAACCAACCCAATCCAAACCGAAATTAATTCGAACCAAACCATTGGGGTTGACTTCGTTTTGGTTTGGTTTGGTTTGAGGAACGATAACCAAACAAATCCGAGTCTTTCAAAACTAACCCAAACCCACTCAAATCAATCCAAACTCAGTCCTATCACAACCAAAATGAAAATATTTTAAGAAATATTGTTATAATAATAACCATTGAAAAACAACATTTGAAGAGACAGAGAATGTTGTTTTTAATAAAGTGAAAGATGAATCAATTATTTAAAAGTCTTAAAATATGAAGATTAGGCAATGACACTTATAATAGACGTATTTCTTTTATATTATTTGCATATATTATTTTTGGAGTGTACATGTTTTGCAATTTAAAGTTTATCGTTTAGAGGTAACTGTTGGAGATATCCCGTTTAAATGGGTTGAAACAGTTAACTTTAGCGTGAATTTCGAATACGCTTCGGTGTGATACATAGTTATGGTAAATGTATGAAGCTTTGAACGTTCATTCGCATCTTAGTTATGGTAGATTTACTTGTTTTTACGTGTTGTAATTAATCTGAATGTTTAACAACCCCATAACTTACCAGAATTAGTCAGAACAAATCGATGTAATTCCAGAATTAAGAACCACCGCTCTCGATTTAGCGACGGTGTATATCGCTGGATCGAGGCAACTTTTATTTCACTTTTAGTTAGATCTGCCCAATCTGTTTTTCATACATCGTAAATTAACATGAAGGACTATTAGTGAAATGTTAGTTAGAACATAGTCTACATCAATCCCTAGGAACGTGCTAGTCAATCCACAATAGTTGCGTAGGGAGGTTCTCGGTCTTGAGTCGGCACCTATGATGCACCGACACTTCGATTTGGGCACCGTGCGCCTTGTCCGACACATATCCGACACGACACGCAACCGACACGTGTCGGTTGATTAAAATAATAGCATCTAAAATTTTAATATCCGACGCGCTGTCGACATTCTCCGACACGGCACCGACACTCCTGAACTCAATTTTTTATATTTAGTTTTTTTTCTTTATTTAAGTATTTTCAATTAAAACGTTAAAATACACGATTTCTATTTCTATAATAATTTAATAAATAGTACGCCTTATTAAGTTTATATGTTTTTTGTTGATAAACAATCATTTTTACAATTTGTAGTACTTTGAAGGTCGATCACAATTTCTTTTGGCACCGTATAAAGGTCGAATATATACTTTAGATATTCATAGAGTTTACGTATTACCTATCTTATTTTCTCTAGTTTTTTAGACATTTACGAATAATTTTGTTAAATTGAATCTTATTTACAATATATATATATATATATATACTAGTGAGTTCCGGCCGTGCAAGGCACGGCAATGAATTGCCCTAGCAAATTGAATAAATTAAACCTCTATATAGAAGCAACAATTAAGCAATTTAGTGGAGATGATTTAAGAAACAAGTTTACATATGGGTACACCAAAGGAAGTCGAAGCATAAGTAGATGTTCTATACATGTCGCTAAAGACGATACAAAATATTTTATTTCTTATGAGCAAAATGCAAGATTGTGTAAGGTCTCCTAATCATGAGTCAGCTAGTTCTGATTCGGCTAGCTTGTCCTTGTTCTTCTTCACATGACCTTGCTCATTATCATCACTTTTAGGCATCAACAACAACATCAGAATTAGCCTAAAAGTGTTAGTACGCAGCTTTATCTCAACAAAATCATGTCAACAAGTATGTCTGAGCCGTAATGAACAAAAAGATTCTCAGACTTAGAAATATCGAATCCTAAAAAGCAAAAAATACTAAAAAAGGGGAAAACATGATCCTAAATAAAGTTTACCTAAAAAGCAAAAAATACTAAATAACAGTTCCTAAATAAAGCAAAACATGATCCATAGCAAAACATGATCCATAGCAAGACCAAAACATGATGTTTCGCATGATCCTGTTTCGGATGCCAACTAATTACACAATTCCACAATACTTTCTTTTTCTTTGAGTGGACAATACCACAATACTTGAATGTTCTGAAAATGAAGAAACCGATAAAAGACTAAAAAAACATATAATTTTGTACCTCTTCTCGTCCCCCTTCTCATCCTCGGACCAAAAACCTAAGCAAAGGAGCATCGACGCCATCTCTCTAAATATAAAAAAGCTAATAATAAGTGAACAACTATTGAAACCTAGTAAAAGATACTATGTGGACATTTTAATTCCACCAGCATGTTGTTAAGTGGGAAAATAAAAGTGAGCACATAAAGGGTGTTACCAAAATCCATGTCACATGAGGACCCTTCTTCACAGCATGTAAGACACAATGACCCCAATAATCAATAGGTAAATCAGAAGTTAACTTTAAGACCCTAGCAACATTCAATATATGTTGATGTTTTTTTTCTTCAATTAATCCATTTTGTTGAGGAGTCCTAACACAGGACTTTTGATGGACAATACCCTTAGTTCTTTAATATACTTTCATGTTAAGCTCCCCTCCATGATCAGATTTTATGATCTTGATACACCTACGATATTGAGTTTGCACCATATTACAAAATTGCTGGAGTAAAGCATTAGTGTCTGACTTGCTTTTCATTTAAAAAAGCCAAGTAAATCCGCTATGATCACCAACAATGGAAAGAAAATAGTATTCATCATCTATAGTAGGTACCCTATTTGATCCCCAAATGTCAACATGTACAAGATCAAGCAAGAAACAGAAATATAAGTACTGACAGGGAATTGAATGTTCTTCTGTTTTGCTAATAGACAAATAGTACAAGCATGTGTAGGAACTTTGATGCTTCCATCAATGGTATTCAGAATTTTCATTCTTTCCATTGATGGATGGCCTAACCTACTGTGCCAAAGTAAATAATCAGTTTTCCTCAATGGAATTATGTTTTTTTTGTTGATAAAGAATCATTTTTACAATTTATAATATTTTAAATGTCAATCAATTTTTTTTGACACCGTATAAATGTCAAATTCTATTCTAGATATTCATAGAGTTGATGTAATATTTATCTTATTTTGTTTAGTTTTTTTTAGATGTTTACGAATATTTTTTTTAATAAGTTGAATTTTATTTACATATTATATATATATATATATATATATATATATATATATATATATATATATATATATATATATATATATATATATATATATATATACGTGTCGGCGGCATATTGTGTCTTTAAATTTTGAAATTAACCGTATCGTCATATCCGTATCGTGTCGTGTGACGTGTCCGTCTCTGTAAAAGATAGCGTGACAGTGCCGATGAATCCTGTATCTGACAGCTATCCTCAACCACAGAAGATCTAATCTAAGAGCAGCCCTAGTCGAAGGCTTTTAGACATATTCTTTGTAAAAAGTGGCAGAAAAGAGAGAGCCATTCGCATAAAGGTAAAATAATAGTATCAAACTAGATAAATTATTGGGGGAATGAGGGAGAAGGACAAAAATATTTCATCAATTGAATAGAAGGACAGCTTTTTGAAACTTTTGCATAAAGGACAAAACTATTTATTCACTGTCGAAATTCACTTGTGTTCGAAATTCACTGTTTAAATTCACTGACGAAATTCACTGTCGAAATTCACTAATTTTCAAAATTCATCGTCGAAATTCACTAATTTTCGGGATTCACTGTCGAAATTCACTGATTTCGGGATTCACTGGGGAGATTCACTGATTTTTGGGATTCACTGTTTGTCCTTCTCGCTATAAAAATTATGCAGTTGTCCTTCTCCCTATAAAAAATATGTAGCTGTCCTGTTACTTAAAAATATTTCAGATTGTGTCCTTATCCCTAATTTTCCATAACTTATTTTGTTGTCTATCTACCATGTTGTCTCTTTTTAGAGAATCAACCAGAGAATTCTCTCTCTCAAAAAAAATTAGGGGGAATGAGGGAGAAGGACAGAAATATTTCATCAATTGAGTAGAAGGACAGTCTTTTGAAACTTTTGCATATATTCACTGTCGAAATTCACTTGTGTTCGAAATTCACTGTTTAAATTCACTGCTGAAACTCACTGTCGAAATTCACTAATTTTTAAAATTTATTGTCGAAATTCACTGATTTTTGGAATTCAATGTCGAAATTCACTGATTTCGGGATTCACTGGGGAGATTCACTGATTTTCGAGATTCACTGTTTGTCCTTCTCGCTATAAAAATTATGCAGTTGTCCTTCTCCCTATAAAAAATATGTAGTTGTCCTGTTACTTAAAAATATTTCAGATTGTGTCCTTATCCCTAATTTCCCAAAAAAATTATAACCATTACAACATCACATCACACACAATTTATCCCTACAATCCTTCTATATTTATCCTTCACTCATCTTTCTCCACATCACCCAAACATCAACAATCAGAGGGCTTCTCTCAATATCATCATTAGGGCTGCTCTAAAGGTATCTCCGTGAATCCTGTATTTTCCGATTACCGGCCATTAGGCTCACCCCGGTCGTTTTACTTTAAATAACACTCCAAACACATCGTTTTTCGTTCCAGTTATACTTTTTCAACACTTTAAAATATCATTCACTCCAATAAGCACACTTAATAAACCACTCCAAAATCATTTTTTTTCATTAAACACCAATTTATTTTCCCTCCACCTACCTTAAATTATTCCACCATAATTCAAATAAAATATTTTATATTTGCAACGTGAAAAAATCATTTTGCCTTTTTGTTGTTGTTGTTGTTGTTGTTTTTTTTTTTATAGTAATAATTATCATCACCATAAATAAATTTTCATGAAAGAAATAGTACTCAAATGAAAGAAATTGATACATAAAAAAAAATAGTTGAGATAAAAAAGGAGTAGAGATGAGAGAGAATGAATGATTTGTGGTATTTTTTTTACTCCAAAGGCAACTCCAAATCACAAGTGAGGCTTCAAGGAATTTGGAGGAAAAGTATGCTTTCAAGTGACTACTGTGATAATAAAATGGATAAAGTTTACTTTAAAATGCTTTGGAGTGTTGAATCCGGTCTCCATTGGAGACAGCCTTACGAAGCTTTATTAAAGCATATGATTCTTTAGATTTGAAGATTCTGCCGGTTTTTGCCTTTTTTGCCTTTTTTGCTATTATATAAAAGCATATGATTTGTTTTTCCCCAATACAATCGGTAGATGTGAAGATCGGAAATTACTTTTCTAAATCAGGTACGGAAAACAAGGTCACCGGAAGCAGCCAATCTGCTTCAATGGTTAATACTCCTCCACCCTATGCGAACCTCGGTCCAGTTGCTCCACCTAATGTACCCCATCCTATAAACCATGATGGGGACAATGAAACGCTGTTGGGTAGCCACTTTTCTACTTTGATTTGAATGATTTCTTTTATTTGCTGTATTCCTGTTTTATAGCTTTTAGCTGATGAACTAAGCTTTGTAGATCTGAACCACAATATGATGTCTCACTTTTCCGGATAATAGAAGCCATATTTGTTTCCTTATCCTGACTTGTATGATTTTTTCTGATTGATTGTTACAAATAGCAGTTAATTTGTATGATTTCTTCTGATTGATTGTTACAAATAGCAGTTAATTGGTAGTTAGTCACTTAGAGGAGCGGTTATTTTGTTAAATATAACCGTTAGTAGCAGGACTAAAGCCTATATAAGGCCACACAACTGTAAATAACAGATTCATTGAAGATAATACACAATTCTTAGCTCAATTGAGTGTTTTCCTTTGTTTTCCTTTGCTTTTTCTGCTTTATTTTCCCTATTCATTACATTTGCTTCTCCTTAGTGGCTATAACTCTTATATCCTGTTTGTTTTGATTGTTTGTTTCTTCAATATTATTTATCGATCTAAAGGTCGGAATTTTATCTTATGTTTTAACTCAGGTATGAAAAATATCGATAGCGGAAGCAATGAATTCCTCTCGTGGATTAACGGTAATGGACCGTTTGTGCCTCAACCATTACCCGCTGATTCCGTTCCACAGGTGGTCGTAGTCAGTGACTGGTGCCATGGTTTGACAAATGAAATGTTTGGTAGACATTTATCCCACTTTAAGTTGTTTTAATTTCTTTCATTTGCTTTATTCCCAGCTAAGCTTATTAGATCTGAACCACAATGTGATGCCTTACTTTTCTGAAAAATCTTCACCTAACCGATTGATACAATAACACCAGGGGTAGACACTTAAACTCATCTTACTTTGTCAATATGAGCTTTAAAAAGTTGATCTCAATTTATTTATTCTGATTTTTATTAGTGTCATGAGAAAAAGAAGATTTTTTTTTTTGCATCTGGTCCTGTTGTATTTATTTGTGCCCTGGGTAAATCGCTTTGGTAGCATTCCACACCCAGAAAAATTTACTGTCTCATCCTACCTGCGTGTCACCATGCTGAAAACCGAATTTCCTTGTAGTTCTATGCTGTAATTCCTTTCCGTTTGTTTTAATTGTTTGACACGTGCAAATACTAAAGAATCTTCTGAAACCATCTTCAAACATATCAAAGAATCTGTTGGCACCACCAGAAATTTTCTATTTTCACCAGGAAGCGTGTATTTATCATTTCCTGCCCCATTAGAAGTTTAGGATGAGTTATACCTTTTCTTATCATGCATATGATTTTTATTTTTTATCTCTCAATATCCCCTGTGCTTGCAATAAATCTGAAGTTCGGAATCAATTTACCTTTTGAATCAGAAAAGGGAAATCTTGAAAGCGGAAGCAGCCAGTTTGGTGCATATCCATCACCGTGTATTGCTCCTGTCAACGATCTGGCCGTACTTGGCAATGATAATTATTTCTCTACCCAGTGCCGTGAAAGGAGGGACGCTCCGATTGGTAGCCACTGATGTGCTTCAAACATCTTTCTCCTTTAAGACAAGTTCAATCTTGTTTGGAGGCTGATTTGATTTCTTTTATTTTTAATCAGTTGAGCTTGGGAGGGAAACTAGATTCGACGATTCTTTGATTTTCCAAAGGTTCTTCACCAACAGGAGTAGCACCGATGGATGCAACAACAGCATGGGTAGACACTTAAATCCTTTTGCTATGTCAATCTAAAAAAAATTGAGTTATTTTTTCACCCTGATTTATTCTGATTTGTATTGGTGACATGAAAGAGAAAGGGACTTGCATCTCGTCCATTGGTGCTCATTCGTGGTCGGGTAAGCACTTCATCGCTTTGGTTGTGTTCAACACACAAACCAACTTCCTTTGCCACCATACCTATGTGACACCATGCTGAAAACCGACTATCAAAAGGCTCATTACACCATATAAACCTTATAAACAATACCATCCACCTTCAAAAAGTTGATTCTCACAATCGACTTTTTGCTGTGTTAGGTATGCTGAAGTAACCTTGTGTTGGCGCATTTAAAGACCATCTTTATATAAGTGGATATGTATGTAGTTTTTGTGCTTGACAACATTCTCTTTTTGAAAGGCAGACAAATCGTGTGGAATCATATGGGTTGCTGTGCACGGCATGAACTCAATTTGTGTGGTAACTAGGAATGAAGACCTGGTGCGTTGACTCTTTCTTTGTTTCTTAAGAATTTTGTATACTTTTTGAGTGGTTGAGTACTTTTCTCTTAATTCTATGGAATTCAAATGTTTAATTTACTCCATTAAATCATAATTCTATGGAATTCAGATGTTTAATTTACTCCATCAAATCATAATAGGAACAGGAAATGACACAATGTGTGCATGCCTTAGACCTTGATATGATGAAGAAGGATCTCCTCGATGTGTTCATGCAGGGTATAATCTATAAAGTTCAAGGTGCGCTTGATTCCTAAGCGTTCTTTCGAGCTTTTGTAGTAATGGCTTTGTTTGTTGTATTGCCAGTCTTTTCTATAAACTAACGCCTCATAGTTATTTCTCTTTGAATGATTGATTGTAGTGCCATTTATTTGCGGATACAAATGGAATACTCTTCTAAATCTTGTGGGAGAACAATAAATTCTTTTGTAGACATACGCTTTCAGAACATGTAAGCAAGGACTACTGATTTGGGGGAAGGGGGCAAGGACTACTGATGGAGGGAGGGAGAGGGAGATATTTAAGTTGGGCTGATAATTGTAATTGACCTTTTTTACTTGTTTGTTTGGGTGTTTGTATATGACACTAACCTGATTCCTTTTTATATACGCACATCTGATTCCTTTTTTGCTTCATATCAAACTGTAATCCCTTCATTTGATTTCTTATTAGCACATTCTAGATAAGTCCAACTTGGGCTTCTAGATATGAGAATAAATGGGATTTTATTTATTTATTTTGTGGTACTAGATATGAGAATAAATGGGATTTTATTTATTTATTTTGTGGTACTAAAACATAATTGATTTGTCCGTTAAAAAAAATTTAAAATATCATTTTCCTTAAAGATCTTATTAGCACCCTAGATGGGTGCTCTTTTGAACCTTTTAGCTAATCGTTAATGCATTGTTTGAGCAGACCTTGCTGACCGAATGTTTGGCCAGAGCTTGAAGAAGCCTTATGGTGTTGGTATGTCTGTAAGACCCTTTTTCTCTGACATGTAGCAGATCCATCTTCCTCTTCCACTCATTTTTCCTTTTTTACATGCAGTTTCTGTGATTCAAGACACTCATGATAACGGAAGTGGTCAAGAGGTACTCAGCTAGCATTTTTCTTCTTGGTTGCCTTAATGCTCTTTTTTAGTGTGTGTGTGTGTCTATATATATGTATATATATATATATATATATATATATATATATATATATATATATATATATATATAGTTGGTAGTGATATGTGTTACCTCTCTTTCTTGCTTTCTACAAAAAATCGGGAGCCTAGCAGCATTATCCGTCTATCCACCACAGAAGTAATAATTTATTTTTTTGTTTTGGTGATCTTTCCTATGGTTTGACTTTTGAGAGTATGGTTTGAAAATTGGATTTCATATGGTTTGAAAGTATCTGAAAGGGCAGATTTAGCGACGCCTTTTACAACCACAATCCCCCAATGGGAGGGATTCAAAAATCCGGAATCGACTATCTACTAGAAGATTGTTAAAATTGGAAGTTGCTGGATCCTGTAGCCTATCATTTAAGTGCTCAATTTAGTAGTGCTTGTGTTTATTTATTTATTTATTTATTTTGGTTTATTAAACATTGACGCTTTGAGCTCATTGATAATGTTGGTGCTCTCAACAGGTCTCAAGTGCAGAGTACGATGAAGAAATGGCCGTCAAGTTTTTAGAGGACGAAATGAAAAGCAACACAGCTTTTACCTTTAATAAAACTGTACAGGTATATGGAATCAACATAACTTGGGAACTTGGGTATTTTGTGAGCTCGTTAAAGTACTGGGGTAGTTGTAACGTAAAATCAACGTATTGGCGAGTGAAACCTTGTCTAACTTGGATAATTCTGAAATTTAGCTTTTTATTATCCAGGAATTGCATAATACAAACGGGTCATTTGTTAGTTGAGTGATTTGAAGAGCGTGTAATTAACATGACCAAGTTCCCAGCATAAAAGCAAAAGGGGTTTACGCCCTTTGCATACTTAGGATGCCGATTGAGTGTCCTGATAATAATAAGTATTATTATTGTTCTTTTTGGCAGACAGCAATTTCGGCTTTTCAGCATTTGTTCCGCAAGAAGTTCAAAGCTAACGAGATACGGGTACTTGTGTTTTGGGTTAATTCCAATGTACCGTTTTGCTTTTGCCTACCTTTTCTTTTACCTATTAAGCTTTAACTTGGTACGTCACTCTTTTGTCAGGTTATTGTCTGGAAAGAAGATGGTGATATCGTCAAGGAATTGCCCAGCCGTGATCACCGTTCCGTCGAGGAGCAGGTAGCTGCCATTAGAGCCCGTTAGAGGTCAAATGTATCACCACACGGTTTGATCATTCGCATGCCTTGAGTGTCATCTCTAAGACTTATATTTGACAAGTATTTATGGATTTGGGATTTGATTCTTTATTATAGGGAGTTTTTGAAGAATATTTGTATGGGTCTTGTTTTATTTACGTGTGCCAAGGAAAATTTAGGTGCAACTTGGATTGAAGAATAATTATTGGGCATTAAAAATGTAGTATCTAATTGTCATAATTGATACTTACAATTCAGCTTCTCGTCCTCGGCTCGTTTGCCCCTGAAATTGATTATTAGTGCGCTGGAATTCTTGGCTCAAATTTATAATGGCCCCGTCAATGTGATTTTGTATTGATATTTTTCCCTTGTTGCTTTTTATTGAGCAGCTCAATGGGCAAGGTGAAATATGCTTCATTTGTTCAATAACAAGTATACCTATTACATTAAAACTATTATAACACTTGCATCAGATCTTCCCAAGGTATCGTCTATTTTACACATAATGTGGATAGGTTGTATATTTTAGTCATAATTTGGATAAATCTGGATGAAAAAAAAAAATTCTATATTCAAGTTTAAATGTATTAGATTCATTATTTTACATAATTCGGGAGATAAAGAAAAATTTACAGAATCTGAATTAATACAGTCAATGTAATTTTTTTTTATATAGAGTTTGGATTAATGCTGTCGATGTGTAGTAAAGTTTACAGAAACTGTTTTTCTTTTTATAGTAAATTGTGAAAGTGTTATAAAACTAAGAAGATAATGGAGGAAGAACAAGAGGAAATACAAGTATAGAAGAAAAGAAAATTGCTTGTAAAACTGTGCGGAATCAATAGATATCAAGGAGGTGCTCTAGACTCCGGCGGTAACCCTAGCCCATTTTCCTCCCTAAATCCAAATTCCGGCCATGGACTCCATGAACCTCGATCAAACTACAGAAGAAGAGGACCTCCTTCAGAGGTCTACTGATCGACCCAAAGAAACTGCAGGTGCGACGGAAACTGGTAATGTGTGGCAGCAGCGAGGTGGCTCCGATGTGGTGAAAGGAAGGTATGCTGATCCGGAAATCTATATCGGTGATGGCGAGGAAGACAATGATATCAATGATTTTGCAGATGCAATTAATAATTTTATGGGACCGGAAGAAGATGAAGATGCCCTTGTCATCCCCCTCGAGGAATGCCTGGACTTGTGGCGTCCATGGCGGAGAGCTCTGATTATTAAGCTACTCGGCAAATCAATCTCTTATCGTTTCCTCACACAAAAGTTGAATGAGTTATGGAAGATGACAGGTAGACTGGAAGTTACCGATCTGGACAATGGGTTCTACGTGGTCCGGTTTAGCAAAAAAGACGACTATGAAACGGCCCTGGAGGGTGGACCATGGGTTATTCAGGGACATTACCTCTCGGTTCAGAAATGGAGGCCATACTTTTCTCCAGCTACTGAAAAAGTTAAGACAGCTCTTGTATGGGTGAGATTCTCGAATTTTCACTTGGAATTCTTTAGGGAGAAATTTTTACGCCGGCTAGGTGATATGGTTGGGAAGACAGTGAGAGTAGACCCAATCACAGCAATAAACATTCGTGCTAGATTTGCAAGGGTATGTGTAGAGGTTCGCTTGGACAAAATGCTCAAGCCGAATGTAGTTTGCAATGGCAGAAGGTTCCAGGTCGAATACGAGGGACTGCAAACAATTTGCTATGAATGTGGACAATTTGGACATCGGGGAGACGAATGCCCTCAGCAGGTGGGTGATCCAGAGGATCAGAATGCAGGCCCAGGGCTGAAGAAGTCGGCACCAATTGGCCCTACCCCAGAGAGGCCATTCGGCCCTTGGATGATTGCGCAAAATCGTAGACGCCACCCTCCTAATAAACCAGACAGGTCACAAGGTGATAAACAACGTACAAATAAGAGACCTGAAGAATATAGACAACCTTCAAGTCCGGGTAAAACAAGTGGGTCTCGATTTGATGTCCTAAATATGGCTGAAGATGCTACAGGTGATGAGAAAGATGATTAACGTAGAGAGCTGCCGGAAGAGGAATCAGCAGAACTAAATGACATTCGAAGACAAGTGGAAACAGTTGGGTCTCATGGTGGACCAGCCCAGACAGTTGAGATGTATAAGGAGAAAAACTATAGAAAGAACACAAAGCCTCGACGATCTGAGCCTACTAATTTGTTACCTACGGAGAAGAAATCCCTCACTTTTCACGGCTCTACATCCCGTACCTCAGAAGCCGGGAAACGAAAGGAACATGAAGCGAACAGTGGCACTACCTCATCGAACAAAAAAGGCCCCCCAAATAAGCTACGTCAAACCAGCACTTCGAGAATACCTCTTGGTGAAGTGTCGAATGATGCTCCTAAGGGCACCCCAAACCTGGAACCGAAAACATCAGCCCGCAACCTGCAGAAAGAGCAGCCCACTCCAGGCAGGAAATCAAGTGACCAATTTAAGGCCCAGCCCCCAGATAAGGATGGGATTAAGTGGGGTCAACTGATGGATGTTGATGATGTAGTGGTGAATCCTCTTTTCGAAGGCACAGAGCATAATAACTCTGTGATTGCTATTTCTAATGATTAATCCGAAGAAGATTATGGCCTGGAATTGTCGTGGAGCAAGCTCCGGCGAGTTCCTACGGCACCTTTTGTCTTTGCTTTCATTAAATAAACCGGATGTTCTTTTCCTTATGGAAACTAGAAGCAGTAGCGATAGGGCAAAATATATCTTGCAAAAGTCCTATTTTACTAAGGTCCAAGTGGTTGAAGCGAGAGGTTACGCGGGAGGCCTGTGGTGTTTCTGGCGGCATGAACTTCTGACCCTCAACCTCATATCTTACACGAATCAGAGTATCACAATGGCTATAATGAAAGACAAGTCAGTTGATTGGATCATCTCTTTGATTTATGCAGCACCCGTGCCTAGCGCCAGAAATGAGCTGTGGAGTTATTTGGAACGCTTAAGTGATATCTTTAAATGTCCGTGGTGTCTCGTGGGAGACTTCAATCAGGTTGTCTTCCAAAAGGACAAACAAGGAGGTAGGCCGGTTAGAGGGTCAAATATGGAGAAAATGTGGGAGATGATCCAATATTGTTCTTTGTTGGAGGTGGCCTTCCAAGGACCTCGTTTTACGTGGACTGGTATAACCTACGGTAACTCGAAAATTCAACAACGGCTGGACCAAACCTGGTGTACTAGCCAGTGGCTTAAAAAATTCCCTAATGCTTTGGTTGAACATCTCCCGCGGGTACACTCTGATCATAACCTTATCATTGTCCACACTGATTACTCAATAAAGAAACGGCTAGACTCTGATTCATTCTTCTTTCAACGAGCTTGGTTCGAACACGAAGGATTTGAGGATTTTGTTAATAACACCTGGGCTGGCGGAGGGGATTTACAGGAAAATATTGCTCGTTTCAAGAAAAAGGTAAATCATTGGAACAAGACGGTCTTTGGGAATATCTTCACTCGCAAACATAATTTACAAACTAGGCTGTTGGGCATTGAAAAAGCCATGGAAGAGAGACCTTCACTGTTTCTTTCCTCGTTACACGAGGAACTTAACTGTGAGCTAAATGCTGCACTTATTCAGGAGGAAATTTATTGTCACCAACGCTCACAATTGAAATGGATGGCGGAAGGTGAACGTAATACACACTTTTATCACCTTTCCACCATTAAACGTCAACAAAAGCGTAAAGTTTCTTGCCTCAAATTGCCCTCGGGTGAGTGGACTAATGACCCTAGTCAAGTTGAACATATGGTGCGTGATTTCTACAAACAGCTCTATAGGAAGGATGCGTCCTCTTGGAATGATTTTAGTAAGGTTAAATTCACTGAACTACATTCAACTGATTTACAACTTCTAAATCGTGATGTCTCGGAGAACGAAATTGAATCTGCTCTATTTCAAATGGGGAATTATAAGGCGGCTGGACCCGACGGCATGCCATCAATCTTTTTAAAAAATGCTGGCCGATGGTGAGTGCCAGCATCATACGTTCTTGTCCGTTCCACTTTTCAAACGGGTGAGATACCGAAGGGGATGAATGATATTCTTGTGTCGTTAATACCGAAAGTGGATAAACCAGAAACACCAGCTCAATTTCGGCCTATAGCTCTGGCTAATGTTACCGCCAAACTCATCTCGAAGATTATTGCTAATAGAATCCGCATGGTGATTGGTACCCTGGTAAGCAATACCCAAAACGCCTTTATTCCAGGGAGAGGTAGTACGGGGAATATTATAATTGCTCAAGAGGTGTTGCATTTCTTTAGACACAAGCAAGGGAAGAAAGGTTGTAAGATGGTTAAAATTGATCTTGAGAAGGCGTATGACCGTGTGGACTGGTGTTTCTTGAATAATATTCTTAGCAAGATTGGACTTTCGGAAAGAATATCGCGCATTATTATGACGGGTCTGCAAACTACTAGACTTTCTATCTTGTGGAATGGAAATAAACTTGAACCCATTTCCCCGGAGAGAGGTCTTCGTCAGGGCGACCCTTTGGCTCCGTATTTGTTTGATCTTTGTATGGAGGTTCTTAGCCAATTTATAGACGAAGTTGTCAGAAATGGAAGGTGGAAGCCGATCAAACTCAGTCGGGGCGGACCACCTCTATCTCACATGTTCTTCGCGGATGACCTAGTCCTTTTTGGTGAGGCGTCAGAATCACAGGCTCGAGTAATGGAGGAAGTACTACACAATTTCTGCAAGATTTCGGGTCAAAAAATTAGTATGTCGAAATCTAGCTTCCATGTTTCAAGAAATGTTAAGCCTCATTTGAGGCATTTGCTGGCGCAAAATCTGAAAATGCAGCATACGGACGACCTTGGGAAATACTTGGGTGTACCGCTTATACACTCTCGGGTGACGAAGCTATCGTATGCCTTTTTGGTGGACAAAATGAAAAAGAAACTAGCCTCATGGAAGGCTAAGTCATTGTCTAAAGCTGGCAGAATGATTCTAGCTCAGAGCTCGTTGTCGTCACTTTCTTATTATATTATGCAAACGGCCCAAATTCCGAAGGGCGTAATCGAAACCATGGAGAAACTTTGCAGGAAATTTTTCTAGGGGGAGGAACATGACCAACGTCGCCTACACACGCTCTCTTGGTCTAAAATTTGCAAGCCAAAAGAGAGTGGGGGCCTGGGATTCAAAAACTTGTGTGCAATGAATATCGCACTACTTGGCAAGCTTGTATGGCATATCCTTGTCGATGATATGTCTTTATGGGTACGTGTGTTGGTCTCGAAATATGATAACCCCTTTCTTCCCCCAAAGCCGGGTACATCGGCCACATGGAGAGGAATTTGTATAGCAGCCAGGAGGTTGCTGGAAGGCTTTCAAGTTGAAAATGATAGCATTGTTTGGCGTGGCGGAGATAAAGATAAGTATACTGTCAGCTCGGGCTATGCGTTCTTGCAGGAGCCGGATACACATCTCTCAAGAGACGATATTTGGCGTGATATTTGGAAGATGAAAGGGCCAATGCGTCTGAACTTTCTCCTTTGGCAGGCTTCGCATAATGCGCTTCCGACTTCGAGCTTTTTATTCCATCGATATATAGCAGCTTCCCCAACTTGCCATATCTGTGGACTCAACGAGGAAACTGAGTTGCACGCCCTGCGCGATTGTTGGTGGCCCAAGCAAGTGTGGCAGCAACTTTTGAGCCGGGAAGATTGGAGAACATTCTCTCAAGAACATGTTGCATCCACCTGGATTAGGACCAACTTGCAGCCGAACATTTGTAGAAGTTGGCCATATTTATTTAGAGAGACATTGTACGGCTTGTGGTATTGGAGAAACAATATTAAGTTTGATCCGGAGACAGCGCACCCCCCGGCTCATTTGTTCATTGCGAAGACCATTCGACGTGCGAGAGATCTACGACTGGCTTGGGACATTATTTATATTATATTTGTTTGCCTTAATTGCTCTAGTATAGTTGCTGTTAAACACTTCGTTGTACCGGGATGGTGGTTTTCCACTTATTGAATAAAGATAGATCGTTTAAAAAAAAATATTTGCTTGTGTCTTATTCCAATAGTATTAGAGGGCATTTATAGTAGATATTACAATATGAACACAATAATCTGAATTAATCTCAAATCTACGTAAATCAATTAGAATAATAGATAATTCATCAATGATATTATTTCATAACACTCCCCCTTGGATATCTATTATTAAAAATACAACAGATATGATATGCCTCATTAAAACCTTACTAAGAGAAAACCCGGTGGGAAAAAATCTTACTTAAGGAAAAAGAGTACATATTTATCTTTTTGATTTAATCCTCCTGAACGAAGCATCAATTTAGATATTTCAATTGCCGCATCCCAATGCTCTTCACTAGTCTTTCAAATGTTGCAGTCGACAATGTCTTGATAAATAATTCTGCCGGATTATCGGTTGACCGGATCTGTTGCACATCAATCTCCTCATTATTTTGCAAATCATGAGTAAAGAAGAACTTGGGTGAAATATGTTTTGTTCTATCCCCATAATATATATCCCAATTCAATTGAGATATGCAAGATGCATTGTCTTCACATAGTGCAGTTAAATGATTTTCATTCTCATCTAGACAATGTCTCAATGAATAAATGGTAGAATTGATTGTCTCGATCGTAGTTGCATAACGTATATGTCATGTACTATTAACTTTGTTAGAAAAATTCAATGGGAAAAAAAAACTAGACAAGGTAAATAGTTCATGCCATATGCGTTTCTATGTGTTGCACTGACTGCCTCATTAAAAACCTTTAACTAAGAAAACCCTTTGGGAAAAACTTGGTTAAAGGGAAACAGAGTACAATCATTGGTTTTAAGACCAAATCCACACAAAATTTTTGAAGTTGTCACTCTTCCTGACGACAACAATCTTTCAAATGTACGCATTCCATTATTATAAACACTTATTATCCAAAACCGATGTAGGAATAATCTTAGTGAACAAATCTATGAGATAGAGCGTACGTTTGCATATCACTCTCTTTTAGAGTTTATTGGATAGTCGAATGCAGGGGCTAATAAGTGTCATTCCCACTACTCACTTGTGCAACACATGCAACACAATAAATACTGTAATCAGCTAAATAATGGGGGAAGTAATATAATCGAAATTTGCATGCATATATTTCCACTATCATGCATCGTAATTCCTTAAAATTTATGACATTAACCATGCATTACTTACATATTCCTTTCTCAATAGGAATCTACTCAACTAGTCATACTACATTCAACATGAATGTTAACGACCTTAACCATATGCATGTTGCGATTATCATATAATTCATTTTTGAAATCCGCCAAGGATTTTAATATCAATATTAATGTCTAACGACCCATAAATATATCGTCATGACATAAAGTTACTTCCAGATATATTAGTTAGCGTAACATTATATTATCTATAATGGGAGAATATATTTGATCATTAACAGACAAATATTTCCAATTCAAACTCAACCTCAATTGCTTATTTCATTTTTACCTAGTCTGAGTGTTTCTGACACTCTGCTGATAACTTAGGTACTGGATCCAGATATTATAATAAAAATTAAAGAGGCAAATATGTCTTCGACGACTATGATGTATTATTATAAATTTCTCCCGTAAATTTCATTGCTAATTAGCATAAACCAATTCCTTATCAATGTATGGATTGATTGTTCCGCAACCCCAATATTTAATCATCTGTCGCACGTGCAATTTTATTTTGGTGGTTTTCTTCTTGAAGACGGATCTCTTTAAGAGATTTCATGAGTGACTGAATGTGAATTCATTTTCCGCTGATTTTTATCTTTTACGCGATCGGTATTCTACGCTTCTGGCATAGACAAATATCATCAATCATATTGTTGGTGCCTTTATAAATAGTCACTCATTTAATTTCAATAACGGCATCTGGCGGATTACTTGTTAAATACTACAAGTAAATTATTTTCGCAAATCAGTTAAACTGATGCGTGGAAGATCGTTTATGTTGTTAAAGTTTATCGGCATTCTTTTATTCTAACATGGGGTTTTCTTATCTCCCCCTAATGTCGAGAAACGATCTTCATCAAACATGTTGCACCGAGCTACACTTTGATGCTCTTTTATTCGCTTCAAGCGATTTACACATTTAAAACATAGTGGTTTCATTAAATATCTCATTCTATGAGATTTTTGAAAACATTATATCTCTTGTGCTTTATATACCACTATGTGATTTCGGATTCTTCAAGAATCGTTCAAATTGTACATCATATGTAGAGAAATCACTAGAATGAGACATTGAATTTCTGTGTCATTCTCAATTTTCTCAGAGATATTTGATGTATTCAAAATGTACATAAAATCTACCCTTCGTGGGTTTTATGTCAATGAATAATATATGAACACATGGTTCATATATGTCAATGTTTGTCACGAGAGAAAATTCATAATGTATTTTCCTCCCCTTATTCTCGGACAACACTTAATTTGCAATAACCCGTACATGAAAGATTCAACATTTTAATGGGAGATCCTCTTGTACGTATATCAACAAACGGGGTTTAGATAATCTCTTATGGAGATTTTATATCCTTTATCACAATAAGTAGGATATCAATACACTGGGTTATGCCAATATTCAATAATCACCAACCACTTTTGGTGGGATAATGAATTTTCAGAGGAATATAGGTCGCGTTCGTTCATGGAACCGACGCGATGCATTATTATTTGGTCACATTCACTTCGTGGAATGGACTTGTCTCATAATTTTCAAGCATATTGCTTACACCAATTTCACCGGGAAAATGGATTTCATCACGAGTAAATACTCTTTATTTATTCATCTTGTCTCGATATGATACTCATTTCTTTTGTTTTGGATTCCTTTAATCTTTAAAACTAAAACAAAAGATTCAAGACTTGGGAAACAATATGCGATGCTTCATTTCAAATAAGGTTGTTTCGATGGCTCTTACAAAGCCGTAGATTAATATTGCACTCGCAAATATCTGCTTTTCCCATATTACCTAAGACAATGAACTAGTATCACAAAATCATTTAGTGTGCCATTGCACAAATCTGATTATTAGTTCATACATTCAGTTGCCATGCTTATCTTTCATTACCAATTAATTTTCCATAATAAGCAAATAAGATTATCACTTCAAGGATCTTTGAAGAAAAATAATGATCAGTTAAAGAATAGCAAGTGTTCAAGTTAATTGATCATTAGCAAGCAATGTTTTACGATATATTAAATGGATAAAGATACTTCCCTGAAATTGAAGACAATAAACCGATAATTGCTATGGTCTAAAAGTCCCAAAAATATATCATTCCTTCATTGGAAAACCTGTAACTTCAATAACCATATAATCAACATAAACACACACTAGAATTTGTTCCAATGAATATATTTCAAATGAATGAGTTTGATTTTAACAAAGATAAACATGAAGAAGAAACATAGTATTTGCTTGAAGAAGATGACTTCTATGTATTACATTCATCAGCACATATTTTTATCTAGTCACAACCAACGGTACAAAGAGGACAGAATAATAGGAAAGATTCTCACACAAATCTAGGTGTAACAAACTAGGGTACACACCATGACTCATTACACACTCTATTAGTTATTTCCACTAATACCCTTTTCTCTTTCACCCCCTCTCAAACTAATGTGGGGTTCTGTCACATTTAGTTTGTCTTTGAACTGACAGAAAGCTGTTATTGGAAGAGACTTGGTGAAAACATCAGCTATTTGAGTCAGAAGGTATGTAGCACACTTTTAACTTCTTGTCAAGAACCAAGTTCCTAATGAAGTGTACATCCACTTCAATGTGTTTAGTTCTAGCATGAAAAACAGATTCGAGCTAAGGTAGTAGCACCTGTATTATCACACCACAGAATTGGTGCAGCAGGTAGCCTGAATTTGATTTCCTCAAGAATTTGCATTATCCACAGAATTTCTGCTCCCAGATTTGATAAAGCCCTGTATTCTGATTCACAACTGGATCTTGCCACAACTGACTGTTTCTTGGAGCTCCAAGTAATCAATGACTTTCCAAGATACACACAGTACCCCCCAGTAGACTTCCTATCTGCTGGACAAGCTGCCCAATTGGCATCAGTAAACCCATGTAACTCCAAAGTCTGGCTGGGAATGAAGTGTAACCCTTGCCTCAGTGTTCCCTGTACATATCTCAGCAGTCTTTTCAATGCTTGCCAATGTTCAGTGTAGGGCTCTTGCATGTACTGACTTAGAGTATTAACAGTATATGCTATATCTGGTCTTGTCAGAGTCAGATATTGAAGAGCTCCTATAGCACTTCTGTATATCCCAGGATTTGCCAAAGGAGTACCCTGCTTAGGCATCAGCTGTTTACCAGCCACCATAGGAGTGGGACAAGGCTTAAGGTGTTCCATATTCAACCTTTTAAGTAACTGTGCAGCATAATAGGTTTGAGTTAAGTACAAACCTGAATTGTTTCTTGTCACTTGCATCCCCAAAAAGTGTGAAACTGGTCCCAGATCCTTGAGGGAGAATTTAGCATCCAGCAACTTGATGAACTTTTGAATCAACTTTGTAGAGCTTCCAGTAAGTAGGATGTCATCCACATATACAAGGGCAAATAACACTTTATCTTCATGTTTCAACATAAACAGAGATGTATCACATACTGACTGAACAAATTCCCAACTCAGCATCTGTGATCTTAGGGCATCAAACCATGCCCTAGGTGCCTGTTTTAGGCCATATAGGGCCTTATTCAATTTGCACACAAAATGTGGCTTTGCAGAATCAACAAAGCCTTCTGGCTGCTCCATGAACACAGGCTCATGTAAAGGTCCATTGAGGAATGCATTATTGATATCAATCTGATGTATAGGCCAATTCATGGAAACTGCTAAGGTAAGCATAATTCTGATTGTAGAGGACTTAGCCACTGGACTGAAAGTCTCATTGTAGTCAATTCCATAGCTCTGGCTGTACCCCTTTGCCACAAGTCTAGCTTTGTGCTTCAAAACAGTACCATCTGGCTTGAGTTTCAATTTAAAAATCCATCTGTTTCCCACAACACTTTGTCCTGGAGGTAATTTCACAAGATCCCAAGTCTTGTTGTCTATAAGAGCCCTGTATTCATGTTTCATGGCTTCCTTCCATTCAGGCCTTTGAATAGCTTCATCAACATTAGCAGGCTCAGTAGGAAAAGAGTGAGCACTAGCAATAGCAGCAGAATACACCTTGGGTTTGAAAATCCCACTTTTTGACCTAGTCTGCATGGGGTGCACCTTGTGTTGTGTGACAGGTGGTGAAGGACTAGAGAATTGACAGACCTAAACCTAACCTTGGAAACGGCGCCAGAAAGCTGACGGACATTACCTAGGCTATACAGATCCTAACCGGCAGTGTACCGGGTCAAATTGTAGCTCTAGTCTCGGTGAGTCGTCGTATTCCTCGGGAAAACATGGTAATTCTTTTAAGTGGGGTTAAACACCAAGAAGCTATTATTAACTCGATCTAAGTCGCAGCTTTTACTTTTTCCTGGGTTAGATTATGTTAGTAGTTAGATTGTTAGTAATGTTAGAGTTAGATGTTAGTAAAACGAGAAAATAAAACAAATAAATACTAATATAATATATAGATATATTTTTGGATCTAGCCAAGAATTATGTTACCGAATTACGATCTCTTTTTAGTAGAAATGAATGAGACGATCTTCCTTTATTCAAGGTGTAAATTATATATGAATCGGTGTACTCCTAAGCTAGACAACTCCTCCTCACACGAGCGTATGAAATTGTCATATGTCAAATTGTCATCGATCCAATGTCCACAACCGCCCCATGCTAATCTTAGTTAGTCCGAACAGTACCGAGTACAAATCTACCCCGGATAAAAGAGGTTATTCCGTTCGTCAGACGGCCGATGTTATTCAAGAGGCTCCGGTTGTCAAGCGGATCGATTTAACACAAACGGTGTAGTTTCAATTAAACTGTGATTTTAACATTATTAAGATCTCGAGTACAAAGTTAATAAGATTTGTTTTTCTAGGACAAATCTGCCCCCGGGTAGGAAATAGGATTCCGTTAATCAGACGGCCATTTTTACCCTCCGGTTTTTCTATTTTTACTCATATCCTGACTTCTCTGGTCAGTTCATCGCCAGGTTATATGTGGTATTCATCATGATTGATTACGTCATTCCGAATATTATCAATACGTTGCAAAATAGAAAAAGATTCATTATAATTGGTTTTAATCATGATTACCAGAGTCGATCATTCATTTTACCAAAAGATTAACTAATTCAGATTCATATCTTGGCTAGACATATTTTTAGTTTAACATAGTGATAGATACAACAAGAGTAATAACTTGATAAAATTACCCGTTAAGTGCAAATCAAAGCCGTATTCTCTGAAAATAACAACTTCTTCAATAACAACTTTCTCGGTAATTCTCTCGAGCATTACAACAGTACTACTTTTGTTTATAAAAACATATATACATACATAGACATATGTACATACGGGCCCGAAAATAAAATAAAACGAGAAAAGAGATGAAGAACGGAAATGAAGAAGAGGGGAATGGAAGAAATGGGAGGAGGTGGAGAAGAGAGATCTTGGCCAAGAGTGGCCAAGATGGGGCAAGGATTTTTTATGGATATGGGGAGGTATTTATAGGGGGAGTTGAGGGAGGTTGTAATGAGGGAGGTGATATTTGAGGGAGATATTTTTGGAGAATATGCTAAGTATATGCCAAGGAATATGCTAAGCATATGCCAAGTTTGTTACAAGCATGTGGGAGGTATTGATGAGTTTGTTATGACTCATCATCATCATCATTAGTTAGCACATGGAGTAACATGCAACAAGTTGAGCCAAAAATATCCGGTTCGACCCGAGATATCAACTGTTCGGTAAAAAATTCATAACTTGAGTTGTAGACCTCCGATTGACGTGATTCAAAATGCGTTGGAAAGCTCATTTAAATATCTACAACTTTAGTCAAGAACTATTCTCCAGAAAATGCCTCTAATTCGGGTCAAATTTCCATCGAAAACAGGTTACGGTAGAAGCGCGTAGGAAAAATAATTTGATCCGTTGAACTCGTAAGCTTGTGGCATTTTCTTCTTTCCCTCAAAATCCATCTTTTAGGCTTCAAAACATGTCGTTACGTGGAATCTTGGTCAATATATAATCCTTCAATGAACCACCAAAATACCAAACGTAAATCCGACACGACACTCCGGTTACTAAACCGGTACAAAAACTAATAAAAAACTTATAAAAATACGATAATTTATATAATAACTACTACTTATACATTTGAATAAAACTTAGTAATTTTGACTTGATTTGATACAATAATGCTCAAAATGGTATCAATATTGGGGTAAAATGTCGTAATAATGATCATAAATTTATCTCTCATCACAACCCCTTACTTAGCTTTTGGTCGTCCTCGATCAAAACAAGCGATAAAACAAAATGAATAAGAGATAAATTCATGAAGATATAAGGTATAAGGAACAACTAGATAATACAACCATTAGAATTACAACCAGGCTTTAACCTCAATATAAATGTATAACAGAGTGTGTGTGTGACAAGCCTTTTCAATTTCCACTATCCTCTCTTGAATAATTCAAACAAACTAACAAATATCCATTCAGACAGCCCTAATGACTTTCCTAGGTATAAGCAGTAGCCGTTCCACACAAAGTTCTTCCGAGTACTTATTAGGATAATCCCTAAAGCATATCATTCAGTTTATACTGGGGATAGTCAGAAGATAACTAAGTTTTCAACCATTCTTAAACTTTTTTTTTTCTTTTTTGAACTTAATTTCACATGTGTAGCATATGCCTTCATTCCCAGCAATAGGACGTTTCGTGATAACACCCTAGCTGGACTACTATCATCAGGCAGTCGGGAGCTTTTAAACCTCATAGTGATATAGGACGTTTCGTGATAACGCCCTACTGCACTCAAATCATTGGTAGCTACAACCGACATATATATAGTTCATCTCTTTCTTTTTTTCTTTTTCTTTTTTTTTTCTTTTCATAAACTTAACTTATATCCTTTCTATCACATTCAAACATTCAGATATTCACGACACGTTCAAAAATTAGGTACTAAGTTACTTGCTATTATAGGATAAATCACTAGAATACCGAATGGATACGCTTTAAAATTTTCGCTTCAATATCAAAGGCTTACGTGAAGGAATTCATGTTACACAAATATATTTGGAATTACAATGCACTTACGGTTCACATTGGTTATACACATCCAAATTGATCATTACATCTTCAAATCCATGAAATATATACCTTATACGAATTTATTTTAATCAACTAAATAATGCTCGAAAAAAATCGAAAACTAAGAGATTTATTGATACAAAATAAACATTAATGCCATTGCTTTAGACCAACGACTCCACTCCCCACTTACGAACTTACGTTGTCCTCAATGTAAAGTGAGTGTAAATAAGTTGTTGGGAAAGCAATGGTGCACTAAAACAAGTCAAAACAAATACTCGGATGATAAAAAGGGTGGGTGGGTGGGTCAAAGTTATGACCGTTGTGTGTGCAAATAAAATAAAAGTATGTGGAGTGTGACAGTGTAATGCAAAAGGGTAGACAAACACACCACATAAACTTTTATTGATTTAAAACACACAATATTCCACAGTAGTTGAACTAATACATGTCACACATTATTTGAAATTTAAAACAGAGTAGATCATGATATGAAATGTGTGACAAAGTATTAACTCTGAGTCTTTTATACCCAGATCCTCAAGGGTTATTTCAAATTGTTCTAACAACCTAAGTCCAAGAAATGATGCATTTGAATTTTCTCTTTTTTTTCCATCAGGATTTTCGGATAACCGCCTAATCGTTCCCTTTTAATGTCATTCAAACATTCATCCTAAGACTTGGTGAAACAAAATGAAAATCAATCCTAAGTATTAGCAAAGTATCATCCAAAGTATGAGTAATTATTATATTTAACATTTTTACGGGCTGCCTCCCGGTAGCGCTTTTGGTTAACGTCGTTTGCTCGACCAAAATGATAAGGATTAACTAATATAATATACTAAACAAAACGGGATACTTCTAACAATTTCTCACAAAAGCACGTAACAATTAAGCACATAATCCACTAAAAATAAATGCTTAAGGAGTAAAAAGGAAGGATAGTACCCGTCATTGACTACATTTATAGTCTATAGCCAGACTTTACCGTGCTTCAGTTTTTAAGGCACTAGTGGTGGGTCATCCTCACGCACCGCATCCTTCTTCAATACCGGTTTCCAACAGAGGTTAGACAATTCCCACCAATCCAAACGATTCTTGACCTTTTCCTTTGATTTTCGAGCTTTAGGTTTGCGAGCTTTCACATTATTGCTGATGTCATCTTCTTCAATTACCTGCGTGTTAGTACAATCCACAGCAAAAAAAAAACACAAAGTGTACACACAAGAACAAGATTCTAGTGTAATGCATGGATATTTCAATGAATTGGAAGTGTTGAAGACAACGCTCTCATGATTAACTCCCAAACTTCTCCCTTACTAAAATCGTCAAGAAAACATACATACTTTTTATCCAACTTCATCTTTGTAATAGGGATAGAATGTATACCTCCCTTACCCTTGTCATTAGATGAATATGGTAAAGCTTCCTCGAATGACCGTGTTTCATCATTCGTACCTTTTTCTTCAAAATATGCATTGGATATGGTGTTGCCTTATCTGGTTGAACCGAGATGAATTTGGGTTGAGTCGGATAAGGTTCGGTTTGAATTGGCCCTTTCAAACTTGGTTCCTTCCAACTCCTTCCAATTCGATTATTTCTATTTTTATTTTATTTATTAATATTCCCTTGGGCATGATCAAGCCCTCGTTCGGTGTTTCATCACTAGTTTCGGTCATTCTCGTATTTCGATTTGAAAATGATACTTGGTCGGGATTTCCCGATCGATATGACCGCGTTTACTCTCTACTCTTAACGCCTTCGTAAGTGTTTAAATCAGGCCTATAAGGAGTGAGTGAGGCCTTACCACTTCTGGTCATCAACTATCGAAAAATAGAAAAATAACTTGAAATAGATAAAACCTGAATCAGATGGTGTTTCATTACTGATTTCGGCCGTTTTCATAACTCGATTTGATGATTTTTGTGAAAAATATCGAATAGAAAAGATCACGAAATCGATAAAAAAAACACATTGATTATTATTTTGTTTTCTCTCTCCCGGTAATTACCGACTCCACTCGGTATTTACCGAAATTTTTGTTTTTTTTTCTCTCTCTCTCTCTCGGTAATTACCGAAGCCACTCGGTATTTACCGAGTATTTTTATAAAAAAAATTGGTATCTTACCAATAGGTAGGTACCAATGAAAATAAAAATAGAAATGAGATTGAGAAAAGTGTTGATTTATCCTCGGCTGTTATGACCACGTTTACTTTCTACTATCGAAAATAGAAAATAACTCGAATTTAATAGAAGAAGAAAATTGGTAACTAAAAGAAGGTAGATACCAACGGAAAATAAAAAAGAAATGTGATAAGAAGAGTATTGACTTATCCTCGAGAATTTTGAGCTAATACAAGTAGTAACCCTAGACACAAAGAAAGAAATTAGCGACGTTTTCCCCGGCAACGGCGCCAAAATACCGACGGACAGACCTAAACCTATCCTTGGAAACGGCGCCGAAAGTCGACGGACATTACCTAGGCTATACAGATCCTAACCGGCGTGTACCGGGTCAAATTGTAGCTCTAGTCCGGTGAGTCGTCGTATTCCTCGGGAAAACATGGTAATTCTTTTAAGTGGGGTTAAACACCAAGAAGCTATTATTAACTCGATCTAAGTCGCAGTTTTTACTTTTTCCTGGGTTAGATTATGTTAGTAGTTAGATTGTTAGTAATGTTAGAGTTAGATGTTAGTAAAACAGAAAATAAAACAAATAAATACTAATATAATATATAGATATATTTTTGGATCTAGCCAAGAATTATGTTACTGAATTACGATCTCTTTTTAGTAGAAATGAATGAGACAGATCTTCCTTTATTCAAGGTGTAAATTATATATGAATCGGTGTACTCCTAAGCTAGACAACTCCTCCTCACACGAGCGTATGAAATTGTCATATGTCAAATTGTCATCAGTCCAATGTCCACAACTGCCCCATGCTAATCTTAGTTAGTCTGAACAGGTACCGAGTACAAATCTACCCCGGATAAAAGAGGTTATTCCGTTCGTCAGACGGCCGATGTTATTCAAGAGGCTCCGGTTGTCAAGCGGATCGATTTAACACAAACGGTGTAGTTTCAATTAAACTGTGATTTTAACATTATTAAGATCTCGAGTACAAAGTTAATAAGATTTGTTTTTCTAGGACAAATCTGCCCCCGGGTAGGAAATAGGATTCCGTTAATCGACGGCCATTTTTACCCTCCGGTTTTTCTATTTTTACTCATATCCCGACTTCTCCGGTCGGTCGGTTCATCGCCAGGAGTTATATGTGGTATTCATCATGATTGATTACGTCATTCCGAATATTATCAATACGTTGCAAAATAGAAAAAGATTCATTATAATTGGTTTTAATCATGATTACCAGAGTCGATCATTCATTTTACCAAAAGATTAACTAATTCAGATTCATATCTTGGCTAGACATATTTTTAGTTTAACATAGTGATAGATACAACAAGAGTAATAACTTGATAAAATTACCCGTTAAGTGCAAATCAAAGCCGTATTCTCTGAAAATAACAACTTCTTCAATAACAACTTTCTCGGTAATTCTCTCGAGCATTACAACGAGACTACTTTTGTTTATAAAAACATATATACATACATAGACATATGTATATACGGGCCCGAAAATAAAATAAAACGAGAAAAGAGATGAAGAACGGAAATGGAGAAGAGGGGAATGGAAGAAATGGGAGGAGGTGGAGAAGAGAGATCTTGGCCAAGAGTGGCCAAGATGGGGCAAGGATTTTTTATGGATATGGGGAGGTATTTATAGGGGGAGTTGAGGGAGGTTGTAATGAGGAGGTGATATTTGAGGGAGATATTTTTGGAGAATATGCTAAGTATATGCCAAGGAATATGCTAAGCATATGCCAAGTTTGTTACAAGCATGTGGGAGGTATTGATGAGTTTGTTATGACTCATCATCATCATCATTAGTTAGCACATGGAGTAACATGCAACAAGTTGAGCCAAAAATATCCGGTTCGACCCGAGATATCAACTGTTCGGTAAAAAATTCATAACTTGAGTTGTAGACCTCCGATTGACGTGATTCAAAATGCGTTGGAAAGCTCATTTAAATATCTACAACTTTAGTCAAGAACTATTCTCCAGAAAATGCCTCTAATTCGGGTCAAATTTCCATCGAAAACAGGTTACGGTAGAAGCGCGTAGGAAAAATAATTTGATCCGTTGAACTCGTAAGCTTGTGGCATTTTCTTCTTTCCCTCAAAATCCATCTTTTAGGCTTCAAAACATGTCGTTACGTGGAATCTTGGTCAATATATAATCCTTCAATGAACCACCAAAATACCATACGTAAATCCGACACGACACTCCGGTTACTAAACCGGTACAAAAACTAATAAAAAACTTATAAAAATACGATAATTTATATAATAACTACTACTTATACATTTGAATAAAACTTAGTAATTTTGACTTGATTTGATACAATAATGCTCAAAATGGTATCAATATTGGGGTAAAATGTCGTAATAATGATCATAAATTTATCTCTCATCAAGAATGCATCACTCTGAGGTTCTATTGAGGATGCATCCTCCATGTGCTGAGCCACAGGTGAAGTAGTAGGAGTATGGTGTGATCTAATAGAGCTAGCAGTTGGTGATGGTGTGAAGGAGGTGACAGTATCTTGAAAATTTTGTCTGTGTGAAGTGTTTGGTGAATTTTGTGGTGGTGTTTGAAGAGGAGTATTATTTTGTAATACCTGATCACCGCCGGCCACAATGTCTTCCTCGTGCAGTCGCTCAGATGTCTGTCTTTTCCCTCTTGCCGAGTGGATGCCGGACTAAGAGTTGTACTGGACAGCAAGGGATCAACTATGACTTGAGTGGAATGTCCTTGAAGAAAGCCTTGGGAGAAAGGAAAAGTGCCTTCATCAAACACAACATTGTTGGAGATGTAAATTCTTCCAGTGTCATCAAGGCACATATAGCCTTTGTGAATAGGACTAAGACCTAAGTTGACACATCTTTTTGTGTGGAACTGGAATTTGGGACTTTGATAAGGTCTTAAATTAGGATAGACAAGACAACCAAAAACTTTAAACCTCTCGGTAGTTTGGTTTAGGCTATCAAGTGCAGACACTCCACAGGAGACTTATGATGTAACACAGGGGTAGGCAGACTATTGATTAGATGGACGGCGACTCGAAAACCGTACCACCGATATCTTAGTGGCATACTAGCCCGAGCAAGGAGGGTCAACCCCGTCTCAACTATATGCCTATGTTTCCTTTCTCGCCCTTCCATGTTGGGCATGATCATGGGGACAAGGATGTCTAAATTTGATACCTTCAGCATCAAGATAGTCCGGAAGGATCTGTATTCACCACCCCAATCAGATTGAAGACATTTGATCCTAGTGGAAAATTGAGTCTCAACTAAGGCTTTAAACTTCTGGAAAACATAAAAGGTGTCTGCCTTAGTCTCAACTATTGGAGTAAAACTTAACATCTGAAATCCATAGAATTAGGAGAAAAGTACTCAACCACTCAAAAGGTATACAACATTCTTAAGAAACAAAGAAAGAGCCGACGCACCAGATCTTCATTCCTAATTACCACACATATTGAGTTGATGCCATGCACAGCAATCCACGTTATTCCACACAATTTGCCTGCCTTTCGAGAAGGCATTATCATCAAGCACAAAAACTACATACATATCCAATTATATAAATATGGTCTTTAAATGCACAGCAAAAAGCCGATCAACTTTTTGAAGGTGGATTGTATGGTTTATAAGGTTTGTATGGTGTATAATCAGCCTTTTGAAAGTTTGTTTTCGTGTCACATAGGTATGGTGGCAAAGGAAGTTGGTTTGTGTGTTGAACACAACCAAAGCGAAGAAGTGCTTACCCGACCACGGAAGAGTACCATCGGACCAGATGCAAGTTCCGTTCTCTTTAATTTCACCAAAATAAATCAGAATAAAAATCAGGGTGAAGAAATAATATTTTTTTTAAAAGATTGACATAGCAAAAGGATTTATTGGGTCCATTCGTCCTACTCCTGTCGATGAAGAATCTTTGGAAATCGAAGACAGCGACTTGCTTAACTGATTAAAAATAAAAGATATCAAATAAAACATCAAACGAGATTGAACTAGTCATAAGGAAGAAAGATGTTTGAAGCAGATTAGTGGTTACCAATCGGAACGACCCTTGTTTCATGGAACTGGGTAGGAAATGTGTTGTAAGGAACGGCCCGATAATTGACAGGAGCAATTCGCGGTGCTGGATGTGGACCAAAGCCATCAAGATATTCATCATCTGCTTCAAAAAGTAAATTGATTCCGAACTTTAGATCTATAGCAAAAATGAGTTTTAAGGGTCTACCCCTGGTGTAATGGCATCACATTGTGGTTCAGATCTAATAAAGCTTAGCTGATTAAAAATAGGAATAAACCAAATGAAAGAAATCAAAACTAACTTGAAGTGTATAAATGGCTTCCCATATCATGTCTCAAACCGACACTGGTTACGACCACCTGTGGAACGGCATCAGCGGGTAATGGTAGGGGCACAAACGGTCCTTTACCGTCAATCCACGAGACAAACTGATCACTGCTTCCGCTTTCGATATATTCCATGCCTGAGTTAAAACATGAAATTCCGACCATTAGATCTATCAATAATATTGAAGAAACAAACAATTATAACAAACACTAATTTGGGAGCCTATTTGTGAGCAATTATAACAAACACTAATTTGGGAGCCTGAGTTATAGCAGAGAAAAACATAGAAAGAAAAAGGTCGGTTTTCAGCATGGTGTCACGAATCACATAACTACAGGGGCGGATATACACTTGAATGCCCTAGGGCCGGTGCGAATATACACTTGAAAGCTCTAGGACAGTGTCGTATGTGTTACGTACCGTCAATCCACGAGGCAAACTGACTGCTTCCACTTTCGATAGGTTCCATACCTGATTTTAAAACATAAAATTCCGACCTTTAGATCTATAAATAATATTGAACAAATAAACAGTTAAAACAAACAGTATAGAAGAGCTACATAGCAGAGAACACTAACAAGAGAATGAAGTGCTTACCCAGACCACTGAATAAATACTGCAGAACCAGAAACAAGTTTTTTTTTCTTTTTTTCTTTTCTTTTATTTTATGACAACAATACAAATCAAACAGAATCAGGTATTTTTTTTCAATACGAAAAGTGATTCTTTGGTAAAAGAAAATGTATGCGATTAACAGAAAAGATAAACAGAGGCTTGCCGGAATCGATAGAATCATATGCTTTGATACAAATAATGGCAGGTAATCGGAAAACAGAGGCTTGCCGGAGAAAACAGATGATAATCGACGGTGGTACCTTGAGATCTATTGTTGATGCTAGTGCTGGTTTTCAGTTGTTCCCAACGATTCGCCGCCATTGGCACGTCCCGAGCAAATCAATCGAGAGAGCAAATCGGGGAAGTTGAAGAGGTAATGGTTGATTAATCTCTTTTTCTACATCGTGTTAGCATTCCATCCACTATATATTCCCTTCGAAAAATTGTGGGAAAACCGGTTATGAATATGGAAATAAAAATCATTACCATATTTTAGTAGAATCATGTCATTTATTAGATCACACGAATCTTCTTAATCTAATCAGTAGTAAATCACACAATACACGCATAATTTAACTTATTATTTACACGCATAATTCTATCAAGCAAGCTCACAAAACCCTAACCCACAGCACATGACCTCTTCACCGATCTGAAGATCGAAAGTTTCTTTTTTTTTTTTGTTTTTTGGAATCAGTTATGTCAATTACTGAAAGCGAAAGATTCCAGTTTGGCCCATGGCCTGATGTTAGTGAGACGGCAGGCAGAAGAAGCCTGTTTGGCGAATCTAGTAGACTGGGGTCTTATTATTCCAGCCCCTGTGATATTACCGATGCAATGATTGGTACTGACCACGTATTTATTTACTGTTTTTCTCTAATATAAAGCTGAATTAATGTTTGCTTGAAGGTTAATTTGCTTTATTCTTCTTATTTTTAATCAGCTGAAAAACATAGACGTGATCGACATTCTGATGTCAAGCATCTCCTAAGACCGCTCACCTACGGCTATAACAGCAAGAGTAGACACTTAATCCCTTTTTGATGTGTCAATTTTAGCTTAAAACAAACAATCTCTCAGTTTTTTTATTTGTTTCATCCTGATTTTCTTCTTTTAATTTGTATTTGTATCTGTATTTGCATAGCTTGCTCGAAACAGAAGAATACCTGTATTTGGTCCGGTGGTGCTCATTCATGGACAGGTAAGCACCCCATCGCTTTGGTAATTGGTAGCGTTCTGTATTCCACCCAAACCTAGTTACTCATGTCGATTATACATCATCCGTTTCTTAATTGTTAGAATGAGTGAATAGAATAAAACACCCCAATCTTTAGCTCACGGTTGTGACAATCTGACATTCTTGTTTTAGCGTTTTTGCCACTTATGTTGTAATTTTTATTTATTTTTTTTGGGTTGCAATTTCTCATTATTCGTCAATTGTCACACATGGACGTCACGCCCATAAGGATTTCATGCTTCTTCATCGTCTCAACTTTATCGTGCATTGAATCCTCTGATTTTTATTTTTTTTTCTGTAAAAAAAAAATAGAAGTTAAGATTTATTTAAACCCTCCACCCTTTCTCCCCAAAATAAACCCTCGGTTTCTCCTAAGTCGCCGTATATTCCTCTTGGAAAATTCACCCCTAACAAATACTCCACTTATTCATTGAAATACCTATGTGTGTGCTGTTTAAACAATACTTTTCCATCCAATCGATGGCAGATTGACGAAAATGTAATATTTGCAAAAAAATTTAACCTTTTTTTTTTACCTAAAGATCGGGGTGCTTTACGCTATTCGCCCTTGTTGAGTTTATACCCTATATATAATCCACTTTTTACAAAGTTGATTCTTATAATCAACTTTTTGCTGTGGTAGGTTTGATGTGGCTGTAAGTTGTGTTTGGTGTGCTTAAAGAACATCTTTGTATACTTTTGTTGTGGATAATTCATTTGTAACAATGTCTGGCAGATACATTTTCTTGTGAAATCATGTGGGTTGCTGTGCACGGCATGGACTCTATATGTGTGGCAACCAGGATCAAAGATCTGGTGTGTCGGCTATTTCCTTGTTTCTTAAGTAATTTTATATTTTTTTTTGGGAAAAGAGTTATTTTCCTCCTAATCCTCGATTTCTGACGTTTAGTTTTTGTCCAATTTTCATTCTAGGAATATGAAATAACACTACGTAACGCTATGTTAAAGGGAAAGCCAGAGTTTCTTCTCCGCGGCTTTAATCATGGTTTAATCGGTCAAGTTGAAGGTGTGTTGGATTCCTTAGCATTCTTGCTAGTTTTTGTTGTAATGACTATGTTTGTAATGTAACCACTATGCCCGAATACTTCATAGTTATGTTCTCTTAGTATGGTTGCTTGTAGTTCCATTGTAATACTGTTCTCAGTCTTGGAGTCTGGAGAGCAAGAAATTCTTTTTTAGACATATGCTGTCAGAACAGTATGTAAACGTATAATTCAAACTTAATGGGGGAGGGAGATATCTGAGTTGGCTGATGATGTTATGACTTATGACCCTTTTACTTGCTTGTTTGTGTCTATTGACACACGAATCTGATTCTTTTTTACATACAAACATCGGATTCCTTTTTGTCATAGTAAATAGCAATCCCTCTATCCGAGTTATTATTAGAATTCTAGTTCTTGAATTTCTTGATATGATATCAACCGTTGTTTCTTGTACAGAGACGTAATGGGTTTGTGTACTGTAGTCTTTTTTCTAAGCATTCTAGTCATAAGTCCTTTGGACCTTTTGGTTAATGGTTAATGCATTTTTTGAGCAGACTTTGTTGACCCGTCTAGTAGACCACGTCGAAAGCTTCACCAGTTCATCAAGAAGCCTTTTGGCGTTGGTATGTCTATAAGATAGATTGTTTTCCTTTGACACGTAGCAAATTTATGCCCCTCTTTCACTCGTTTTTGCTTTTGTTCCATGCAGTTTCTGTGATTCCAGACACTAAAATTGTGCGTACACCAAGTGCTCATAAGGTACTCAGCTAGCATTCATCTTCTTGATCTCTTTCTTACTCTTTTTTTACCATATGCAAGTTGATGCATATGTAGAGTTGCTATTGATGTGCGTTTCTGCTACTACTTGCCCCTCCTCCCACCCCCCCTCCCCCCCCCCCCCCCCAAATTTGGAGCCTGGTAACAGCATATTATTATTATGTGAATATATTCTCCTTCTTACATAGACCATTTCTTAAGTGTATTGTGCCATCTATACGAGCTTGCTCTGCTGATGATTTGCACGAGGATTATTATTCTTCTGGTCTTATGGTGCTTTTGTTTATGGTATTTTTTATTTTTAAACCTGATGCTTTGAGCTCATTGAAAATGTTGGTACTCTCAGCAGGCCTCAAGTACTAAGTATGATGAAGAAAATGCCATCAAGTATTTAAAGAACGAAATGGAAAGCGGCGTGGCTTTTACCTACGAAAAAACTGTACAAGTAAAAGGAGAATCAACTCAACAAAACTTGGCAAAAAGGGTTTAGTGTAGTGATGATAATTATTAATGTTTTTTTGGCAGACAGCAATTCGTGCTCTGGATCATTTGTTCCGTCGTGAGTTCAAAGCTAATGAGATACAGGTACTGTTTTGAGAGTGAGACCATTTCTTTGGATGCTGGTGGTTTAATGTAGTGTTTTGCAATGCCTCATTTCTTTTACCTATTATTAAGCTCTAACTTCATCACCTTTTATCAAAGGTTTTTGTCTTGAAAGAAGGTGGTGGTGAAGCAGAGGCATTGCCTCATATCCGTGAGGACCTTGACATCGAGGAGAATTTAGCTGCCATTAATGGCAAGCCAGATAGCTGTGTACGTGAGGAGGACGACCTTGACATTGAAGAGCCAGGTAGGCGTGTCTGGGTGGATACTCTTGAGGAAAGTATCGAACGTGCGTGCCGGGAGGGTCAATATCTCTAAGACTATAGTATGTTTAATACTCTTGTATTTAATTTAATGTATTTGGGAGTTATTTATCATGGGAGTTTGAAGAATATGCATCATGATCTGGTTTTATGTGTAACTTGGGGATTGAAGGATATTTTATTGTTTTAAGATTATTTTCCAACTAACTAACTTGCTTTCCTAGGTCTTCGGACCTCCTTATGTATCAAAAAAAAACTAACTTGGGAGGTTTAGCAAATCGCAATCAGCTTCATAACCAACCTGTAGGTTCCCCACAAAAACACACACCACCATTATATAATGTTGTTTTAAATAAGACATGTGAGGTTTTAATTTATCATTACAACAAAGATAGATTGTATGACTTATCATAAAAAGAAAAAAGAAAAAACATGGCCATGTTATTTCCTATTAATCTAAAAACGTAGTATTTCCTATCTATCGTATTTATGCTTGGACGATTATTGTACTGGGTATGCCATGAATCGTATTTGTGCTTGGACGATTATTGTACTGGGTACACCATGAATTGCAGCTGGTAAATAAAATAAGAAGATAGTGGTAGTAAATTTTGCTTTGGAATAGTGTATCAAACAAAAAGACATTCGTTTCCGGTGTCGTGTCACGAGAGTATTAAACTAATAAGAGCACTTGAATCAGATCATCTTAACAAATTCTCTATTTTACGGTTTTAAATACATATTTTTTCAGTTTACGAAAACCTCTAATCAAGATGTGAAGAGAGTTTGAGAATGTGTTAACACAAGAGTAAACTTCAACTTATCTTTTATTCATTGATAATGTGGAGTATATGTAGATACAATTGAGGAGTTTGAAAGGTCCTAGACAAGATAGTGACCTTTCATAGAAAAAGTAAAAGCTATAAACGAGGCTAGATGCTTTTTAGTCTCTTACATAATAAATGTCTATGACATAAAGTGAACCGAGTAAAAGCTATGTCTATACATTTAGAGTTTGACATATTAATTGTTTATATGTACTACAATTAATATGTCTCTTTATAATAAATAAAGTGTACACGAAAAATCCGGCACATGAGTTCGAGCGGGTTCGGTACCTGCTTGAACCTCGCAGACTTATCGGCATGCTTGAATATTGCCACACCCCTCCTCAAACCGGGTCGTATATGTTGATGCACCAAGTTTGCTACTTAGTCTCGCCGAACATGAGAGGTGGAATAGCTTTGGTGAGAATATCCGCATTTTGGTCCGTCGAGGGAACATACTTGGAGCCGGATAATCTTGGCATCAATCTTTTCCTTTAGGAAGTGTCCGTCAATGTCCACATGTTTTGTTTTGTCATGATGGACCGGATCCTCTCGCCATGCATAGTCGAGTGATTATCACGATAGTGTGATAGGTTCTTTGTCAAGAGGGCCGCGAAGTTCGGTAAGTACTCTTTTGAGCCAAAGAGCTTCACAAATGCCTAAGACAAGTGCCCGGAGTTCGCTTCAAGATCGCTTCTGACACGTAGGTTGTTTCTTGCTCCTCCAAGTAACAAGATTGCCCCATACATAGGAACGTAGCCTCGTGGTCGACCTTCTATCTATGTGGCATCCACCAATCGCATCGGTGTGACCTTGATGGATCTATCGACGGACTTGGTGAAGTGTAACCCTTGGCCAGGAATGGACTTCAAATACCTCGGTATTTCAATTTACGCATCCCAATGTTGCTCGCAGGGCAATGCATGAACCGACTAACCGATCGACACCATATGCAATATCGGGTCTTGTATGGGAGAGGTAGATGAGTTTCCCTACAAGCCTTTGATATTGTTCTTTCCCCGACAAAGAATGTCACCATGTAGCAGGGTATGACCGGGGTCTACAGGGGATATAGCAGTTTGCACTCCAAAGATGCCGCTTTCTTCAACATCCAAGACATATTTCCTTTGGGAGACAAAATGCCTTTGCTTGTTTCTTGCTACTTCCATGCCAAGAAAATATTTGAGAAAACCCAAGTCTTTCACCTCGAAACACCTTTGCCGCAGAGTCTTCAAATGTTGGATCTCGCAGAGTCATCTCCAGTGAGGATGATATCATCCACATAGACAATAATAATAGACCTCTTCGGTTGGTTGTCTTGATGAACATAGTGTGATCGAATTGCATTGGTGATATCCAAAGGCGGCTTTGACCACAGCTTGTTAATTTTCCAAACCATGCCCTTGGTGATTGCTTCGGGCCATATAGAGATTTCCTCGCCTTGCACACCTTGCCTTGAGTATGAGGATTGATAAAACCAGGAGGTACATTCATATAAACCTCCTCGGTGAGGTCCCCATTTAGAAAAGCATTTTTGATGTCCAATTGGTGAAGAGGCCGGTCAAGTTGGACAACAGAGAGATCGAACCCCGACAAGGTGTTGAGTTTTGCCACCGGTGCAAAAGTTTCCTTATAGTCAATGCCATAAGTTTGAGTGAATCCCCCGGCTACCAATCCGGCTTTGTACTTGTCAATAGTGCCATCGCATTGTATTTTATAGTGAATAACCATCCGCAACCGATCGTCTTCTTGCCCCGTGGGAGAGGTGTCAAATCCCAAGTATGATTATCCGTAAGTCTTTGTCATCTCTCGTTTTAACAACGGCCTTTCCATTTATCATTTTGAAGTGGCCTCCCGAATATTTTTAGGAATAGAGTGAGAGTCCGTGTCCCGTGAAAACATGGCAAAGGCAGGAGATAACTTATCATAAGATAAATAAGAATGAATAGAGTGATCGCGTGCATGATCTCTTTCCCTTCCTAAGAGCAATAGGCCTATCATCAATGTCGGCGACCGCCGAGGATCCGTAGATTGCCGAGTGTCGGTAGGCTCGGGATCGGCGGGCTCGGGTCGGCAGACTCTTGTTCGGAGGTTGCCGAGGAGTATTAGGCCGGTAGAGAGTCGCAGGTACCGAAGTTCGACCGCCGAGGATCGCAGTTGCCGAGGGTTAAGAGTTTGCCGAGGGAAGGGGTTTAGGTCAATTTCAATCGGTTTCCATCGTTGAATGGCTCAAGTAGGTTTGCTTTGTAATAAGGGGTCCTTTCAAAGAATTTTACATCCATAGAATTGTAAAATTTCTTTTCGCAGGGGAATAACACTTGTAACCTTTTCTCGTCCTTTGCATAACCTAGGAAAATGCACTTGTGAGCTTTAGGATCAAGTTTACTTCGTGTTGAGCATGGATATACACAAACACAAGACAACCAAAGATCTTTGGAGGCAACTCGGGAAACAAGATGATGGCGAAGTGTGTGGTCGGTAGGGTTTGGAGTGGAGTTTTGAAACCTAACACTCGCCGGGGAAGTCTCGTTGAGTAAATAAGTTGCGGTCAAGATAGCTTCACCCCACATATATTTAGGAACATGTGTGGTGAACATGATTGATCCGGCCATTTCCAAGAAGGGTGCTCGTTCTTTCTCTCAAAGAACCCCATTCTCGCCGAGGTGTTTCCACACAACTACCGATATGAACAATTCCTCTATCCGTCAAGAAGGTACCGAGATTAGACTCATAGTATTCTAGAGCATTATCGCCTTTAAGATCTTGACCTTAGTATCAAATTGAGTGGAGACCATATGATAAAATTCTTGAAAGATAGGGCCAACTTCGATTTGTCTTTCATTAAAAAAACCCAAGTGTTCCCGGTATGATCATCAATAAAGGTGACAAACCACCTTTTCCCCGTTATACTTTTCACCCTGAGGTCCCCACACATCACCGTGTATTAAGGTGAAGGGTGAGGAATGCAAATGAGGTAACTTAGCATACACAGATTTTGTAAGTTTAGCAAATTGACAAATATCACATTGAAGGTCATTCGATTACATCCTTTAAACAATTCAGAGTTAAAGATTTTAAGTAACCAAAACTTGGATGTCCTAATCTATAATGCCATAACATGATATTGTCTAAAGTCTCGGGAGCAGCCGCCGAGGCATTCGGCCTTCGCCTTCGTCTTCACGGGGTTGACCGTAAACAATCCAAATGCGCAAGGTTTAGCCTTCCCAATCACTTCCCGTGAAGTAGGATCCCGGAATGTGCACCGATTTTCCTTAAAAACAACAAATCAATTCAAATCTTTAGTGAGTCTACCGACGGATATAAGATTGCGAGTCTAAGTTTGGAACAAATAGGACATCCCGTGTAGGCATATCTTATTAGTGAGTTTAACATTTCCAACACCTTTTGCACGAGAGATAGATCCATCGCCAGCTTTAATGTTATGAATTTGGTGACAAGGCATATAGTTGGTTATAAGGTTTTTATTACCAAATATATGGGAGGATGCCCCGAATCAACAATCCATGTTTCATTGCTAAGGGAAGAGTAGAATTTACTCAGTATGAGTATGAGTAGCAACATCGTAGAGTGACTACCTTCCTTTTGTTGATTCAGAAGGCTTTGAATGCGCAAAGAACCGAGCATTCATCCGGTTGTCATTCTCCTCCTCACCGATGTGTCCGCCTTGACTTTCCCGATAGGTTTTGAGGTTTTTGAGGAGTTAGGCTTGCCATGGAGCTTCCAAAGCAGCTTGTCCTTGGTGTGATTTGTGCGTTTGCGTGATCACGAACACGCTTTCCGCTTTCTCGCAGGCTTCTTGTATGTCTCGGCAACCTCGCGGCAGCCTTTCCCGACGGTCGGCGGGGCGACCTTCGCAGGGTTGTCGCAGGGGATTTCGAAGCATGACTTTTCTCCTACTTTCTTCATGTTTGACCTCGCAAACATGGATTTGAGATTTGGAAGAGGTTTGGTGGCAAGAATTCTCCTCTAACATCATCAAGAGTAGGATTCATCCGGTGAGGAACCCGAATACTCTCTTCTTTTCTATGATGTCTTTATAAAGAGCAAAGATCCTTGACATCATTCCAAGAGTGAGTTTCTAACATATCTAAGTGTTGCCAAGCCTTAGATGGTTGATTGAAATATTGAGTTACGTACATATCCCCTTGCCCGCAAGTTTGAATCCGAGCTTCTAGGCTTCATATACCTCGGATGTATTATCCTTCTTGGAGTAAAGATCTCCGGCATTATCCCGCATTTCTTTGGCGATCATACATCATAAAGTTTTCACTTATCTCTTTTGTCATTGACCTCGTGAGGATGGTCATGAGTTGATTATTTGTTGTGTCCCATGCTTCAAAACTCTGGGGTCGGTTTCGAGCAGTGCGGGTTTTGTTCCGGACAAGTATCCCATCTTACTTTGTCCGTAAATGTACATTTTCATAGACCTTGACCATAACGTATAGTTGTTACCATCAAGTCTATGGTTTGTATAAGAAGAGGAGTTGTCGGTACTCCCGGTCACCGAGGTCCGCCGAGAGTCCGCCGAGGTTGAAGTAATGTCGGATGTGGAAGACATTCTTCGAAATATGAGTTTTGCAAAATGAAAAAGTTAGAACACAAATGTCTCGATACCATGAAGAGAGTTTGAGAATGTGTTAACACAAGAAAGAACTTCAACTTATCTTTTATTCATTGATAATGTGGAGTATATGTAGATACAATTGAGGAGTTTGAAAGGTCCCTAGACAAGATAGTGACCTTTCATAGAAAAAGTAAAAGCTATAAACGAGGCTTTAGATGCTTTTTAGTCTCTTACATAATAAATGTCTATGACATAAAGTGAACTAGAGTAAAAGCTATGTCTATGACTAGAGTTTGACATATTAATTGTTTATATGTACTACAATTAATATGTCTCTTTATAATAAATAAAGTGTACACAGAAAATCCGGCACATGAGTTCAGCAGGTTCAGTACCCTGCTGAACCTCAGCAGACTTATCAGCATGTTGAATATTGCCACAAGATGAAATCAATCAAATTATCTATTTTACCTAATACGGTAAATATAAATGAAAAATTAAGGAATCTGTGTAAATGCGCTAAATTTAGAAGAAATCTTACGAAATCTGTATTTACACAGTATATGTTAGAGTTTTGAATATTGAAATACGTCAACATTGACCAAATGGTAATTATTAAGGTTCTTAACCTGAAAATTCCAAGTTCAAATTCTAATAAAGCCTCAAAAAAAAAAAAAAAACACGTGCGTGTATTTTTTATTTTTTTTGAAAGGCGTGCGTGTATTTTGTATGGGTAAAAAGAAAAAGAATATTGAAAGGTGAGTTCTATCAACACACATCAAATTACTATTGACATCCATTTTTATTTTTTTTGAAAGGCATGCGTGTATTTTGTATGGGTAAAAAGAAAAAGAATATTGAAAGGTGAGTTATATCGACACACATCAAATTACTATTGGCATCCATTTTTTGATTATTTTTTCGGATTTAAAAAAATCAATGTCGAGCGCGTGGTGTTCTGTCAATCAACACCAACAACAGTAAAGGTGCCAAAATAAATTTTTTTTGATACCGAAAGTAATAAGATGTTAGTAATAAACTGAGGTGTGCTAATCGAACGTCCTATTGCTCTTATTTGTCATTCAAATATTTATAAACCAGTGGGTGGTGTTGGCGGTAGAAGTTACTCGAAGCCTCTCCAAATTTCCCCGATTTCCTCGCTTGGAGACGTGACAATGCCGATGGATCGTTTGGATCATCTGACAGCTATCCTCAACGAGAATGCCTAAAGGTATCTCCTTGATTCCTCTATTTTCAGATTACCGGCCATTACGAAGCTTTATCAATGCATATGATTCGTTAGATTTGAAGATTCTCCCGGTTTTACCTTTTCTATTAAAAGCATATGATTTGTTTTTCTGCAATATAATCGGGGTAGATCTGAAGATCGAAAATTAATTTTCTAAATCAGTTATTGTAAGGGGATGGAGCCAATTTGATTTGATTTGATTGATTTCTTTTATTTTCTTTATTCATGTTTTTAGCTTTTAGCTGATGAGCTAAGCTTTGTAGATTTGAACCAACATGGTGATGTCTCACTTTTTCCCTAAAATCGAAGCAATATCAGCATGTGAAGGCACTTTGTCAATATGAGCTTAAAAAAAGCTAATCTCAATTTATTTATTTTGATGTTTATTGGTGCCATGAAAAAAAGAAAAAATTGGTGTCAAAAAAAAAACTTCATCTTGTCCTGTGGTATTTGTTTGTGCCCTTGGTAAATCGCTTTGGTAGTATTCCACACCCAAACCAAATTACTGTCTCATCCTACCTGCGTGTCCGGTGTCCCTGTGCTGAAAACTGAATGTCCCTGTAGTTCTATGCTGTAATTCCCTTTCTGTTTGTTTTAGTTGTTTGGGACGTGCAAATACTGAAATATCTTCTGAAGCCATCTTCAAACATATCAAAGAATCTGTAGGCACAGCCGGAAATTTTCTATTTTCCCTGGGAAGCGTGTATTTATCAATTTCTGCCCCATAAGAAGTTTAGGATGAGTTATACCTTTTCTTATCAAGCATATGATTTTTTTTCCTCAGTATAATTGATAGATTTGATGATCCCCTGTGTTTGCTATAAATCTGAAATTCGGAATCAAATTACCTTTTGAATCAGAAAAGGAATATCTTGAAAGCGGAAGCAACCAGTTTGGTGCATATCCATCACCGTGTATTGCTCCTGTCAACGATATGGCCGTACTTGGCAATGATAATTGTTTCTCGACCCAGCATTTCCACTAGTCAACTGAAAATTTTATAAACGAGTCATAGTAGAATAATGTTTGGTAAGCAATAACTGAATCTTGAAAAACAGACCATAAATAAATGTACCTTTGGATAAAAGAATGTGCTAAAGAAATGACACTTTAAGGAAAGTTTCACTCTCTGTTTCCTTTCCTTTAACAGACGAAAATACAAGTTGATCACCTAAGCAACCAAATAGTAAATACACAGAAACAAAAACGCGTGAGATGAGCATTTAACTTATTAACTAAAAAACATTCACTTTATTCAGGCGTACAAGAACAAGACTCACATCATCATTCAACAAACCTTGCTCCTTCAAGCATTTGATAATACCCCTATTAATGATAATGTTACTAGCAGTATGTTCAACCAATATCGCCCGGCTGTATATATCACAAAAATGAATGTGAAAACTAATGAAATTTGGGAACTAAATACACATGGCAAAGTAGATATTAACCTTGGAAGTTCTTCAGAAAAAGCCAAGTTAACATTATTTTTTTCTTCCACCGTTAGCTTCTCAAAAGCTCTTTGCCTTATCCTAGGCATTGTCCTGAGATCATACAGCTTACCATCTTGTGCCATTGCAAAGGAAAAATTGTTTAATCGAACACTTTGAATGTTGGTGAAAAATAATACAAGAAACCTAAAAAATAATATGTCTAGTAATCCTAAAAAATAAAAAATGTACTACTCCAAATAGAAAGAGATCAAGTTGCAGACTTGATAGATGTGGGAGATCAGGCTGCATTTTTGCTAATCTTGCAGAACGGCGGAGCTGTTGCGGTTCTAATTGGTTGCCTTTCTTTTTCTTTTTGGCCTTGTTTCCAATGGTATCTCTAACTCTAAAAACAACAATAAGAAGATAGTAAACATATCATTGTTGCATTGTATTTTGAGCATAGATTGAAAGTGTGGAAAATCAGCACACCTGGCACATCAATAGAGTTGCTCTGAAGGGCCAAATTTATGTCATCATGGTCCTTCGACCGACTAACATCTTCAGAAGCTTTTGGCTCTGTTGCCAATAATATCAATGCCTCTAAAAACAACAATAAAAAGATAGTAAACATATCATTGAAAGTGTGAAAAATCAGCACACCTGGCACATCAATAGAGTTGCTTTGAAGGGCCAAATCTTTGTCATCATGGTCCTTCGACCGACTATCAACTTCATAAGCTTTTGACCCTGTTGCCAATAGTATCAATGCATCTAAAATCAACAATAAGAAGATAGTAAACATATCATTGTTGCATTGTATTGAATACAGATTGGAAGTGTGAAAAATCAGCACACCTGTCACATCAGCATGTTGGTCCTTCGACTTACTACCATGTTGATTGTCATCATGGTCCATCGACCGATTATCATATTCATCAGCTTGAAAGTCGGGTGAAACATAATACAACGTTGATGCGTGGTTACATTCGAGATTCTCTTCATCTTTGAAAAACCCCTTTGCATTTGCTATTTGAGCCAATTCTACTGCATCCTTTGCTTTTGTTTCTTGCAGTTTCTGTGATTCTTTGTTTCTTAAGAATTTTGTATACTTTTTGAGTGGTTGAGTACTTTTCTCTTTATTCTGTGGAATCAAAATGTTTAATTTACTCCATTAAATCATAATTCTATGGAATTCAGATGTTTAATTTACTCCATTAAATCATAATAGGAACATGAAATGACACAATGTATGCATGCCTTAGAGGCTTAGACCTTGATATGATGAAGAAGGATCTCCTCGATGTGTTCATGCAGGGTATAATCTATAAAGTTCAAGGTGCGCTTGATTCCTTAGCGTTCTTTCGAGCTTTTGTTGTGATGACTTTGTTTGTACTTTGTAGTATAGCCAGTCTTTTCTATACACTAAACCTGATTCGTTTTTATATACGCACATATGATTCCTTTGTGTTATATTAAACAATAATCCCTTCATTTGAGTTATTATTAGCACGTTCTAGACAAGTCCTCCTTGGACTTCTAGATATGGGAATAACGTGTGTTTTTTTTAACTGAAACATAACTGATTCGTCCATCATCATTTTCCTTAAAGATCTTGTTAGCACTCTAGATGAGTGCTCTTTTGAACCATTTAGCTAATTGTTAATGCATTGTTTGAGCAGACCTTGCTGACCCAATGCTTGACCAGAGCATCAAGAAGTATCATCATGTTGGTATGTATGTAAGACCCAGTCAAAGCTCTGACCAGAGCATATCTGTAAGACCCTTTTTGGTGTTGGTATATCTGTAAGACCCTTTTTCTATGACATGTAGCAACTTTCTAAAAAACGTCTTAGGTGCCTTCCGGTATGTCCCCTAGTCGATCATATCTAGGCGAAAAAACCCTAGGCGATAAGACCCTTTTTAGGGTTTCTATTACATATATATAATATATATATACAAAAATCACCTCTTTCGCGTCGCTTTCGCCTACGTCTTTAAGAACACATTAGCAAATTCTTCCTCTTTCATTTTTGCTTTTGTTCATGTAGTTTCGTGATTCCAGGCTCTCATAAAGGAAGTGGTCATGAGGTACTCAGCTAGCATTCATCTCCGTGGTTGCCTTCATGCACTTTTTAGCATATATATATATATATATATATATATATGCTTATATATAGTATATATAATTTATTTTTTGTTTTGGTATTCTTTCATTGATATATAATAAAGTATTATATCAAAATTGGGTTTCCTATGTTCTGATAGAATCTGAAAGGGCAGGTTTAGTGATGCCTTTTACTCAAGGGATTCAATAAAACCGGGATCGCCATCTACTACTGTTTATGCTCAAATTTATAGTGCTTGTGTTTATTTTTATTGTTTTATTAGACATTGACACTTTGAGCTCATTGATAATGTTGGTGCTCTCAATAGGTCTCAAGTGTTGAGTATGATGAAGAAAAGGCCATCAAGTTTTTACAGGACGAAATGAATAGCGGCGTGGCTTTTACCTACGATAAAACTGTTCGGGTAATAGGAGAATCAACTCAACATTTCCTTGACCTTCCGGCAGGGGCGGGCGTCGGCCCCATACATGGTCTTACGACTATGTGAACCTTAGGGTCAACTTAGCATATTTTATCTTGTGAGCTCTTTTTTATGTTTATGTTTGCTAAAGTATTTTGTTAGCTCGTTAAAGTATTGAGGTTATTTTACCGTAATACAATCGGGTCATATGTTAGCTGAGTGATTTGAAGAGTGTAATTGACATGACCTTTTTCCCATAATAAAAGCAAAAAGGGTATAATAATGCCTCCAGACCCCGGACCTGACAACGCTAAATGATTCATAAATGATCTGATCAACTGCTTAGACCGTCGTTTTCGTTTGGTCTAAAAGGGCTAACCCGAGTTGACAAGACATTTATGTCTCACGTTTATATGAGGGTGAGCAGGAAATTACTTTACACATGTGGGACTTTACATTCTTCCTATTATTTTATATTACTTTACGCCCTCTACTTTGGATGCTGATTGAGTGAGACTTTACATTCTCCCCATTATTGTTCTTTCTGACAGACAGCAATTTCAGCTTTTCAGCATTTGTTCCAATAGAAGTTCAAAGCTAAAGAGATACGGGTATTGTTTTGGCAGACAACAATTTCGGCTTTTTCCCTGCATTTGTTCTGTTTTGCTTTGCTTATTTTTTCTTTTACCTATTAAGCTTTAACTTCATACGTCACTCTTTGTCAGTTTATCGTCTAGAAAGAAGATGGTGATATATATAGTCAAGGAATTGTCCAGCCGTGATGACCGTTCCATTGAGGAGCAGGTAGCTGCCATTAGAGCCCGTTAGAGCCGATGAGAGGGTGCCAATGAGAGTATGGGTCAAATGTATCACACGGTTTTTATCATTCTCATATGTTTGAGTGTCATCTCTAAGACTATTAGACAAGTATTTATGGATTTTTGAGATTTCATTTATTATTTGGAGTTTTTGAAGAATAGTATGGTTATGTGCCAAGGAAAATTTAGGTGTAACTTCTGATTAAAGAATACTTATCGGGTTATACAAATTGCATTGAAAATCAGGTCTTTAGTAGATCATTTCTACGGAATCTTTAAATCCTGTAGAAATTCGGCTAAATTTAAGAGTGTTAATGAATTACATGAGTTGTTTATTCTGAGGGTGTGCACCTTTCTAAGAAATATTTACATCCAGGAGTTTCTGCGTAATTAAAAATTTAACTACCCTACCAACTATTTTGGAAATTAAGAAGAAGAAGAAAAAAACGCTAACTAATTTAAAAGGGGACAAATAAAAATAAAAATTGTAAGGGGCAAATAAAATGCAGATTAAGAGGGACAATGGCACCATTAGTTATGAGAAATACTTGTGTGGTGTTTTGTGGAGACGCTATGTCGTTCGATATAAACCACTATCGTTCAATATGAATCACGTAGTTTTATTCTGTATTTAAACTATGTGATTTTGATCGTTTCACATATCACTTTATCTCAAAATCCTCTTCCCAAATAAGTGTTTCCCATTAGTTATACTTGTGTAGTGTCAACCACTTAAAATCAACAACCTTCAAATCACCCTAAAAAAAAATATATTCATTCCGTATCCTATCCCATGCGACTTTATATTTTTTTTCCAGGTATGAAATGATAACACATCCATTAATTCGCCCCAAGCGGGATTCGAAGCCTGGTTATATCCATTTGTAACAGGACATATAAGATACTATATTTGGTTATATTATTTACAGTGACCGTTATAAAATAAACAAATGGAAACATATCGTAGCCCCATTATTTTATTTTCGTTTGTAAATAACTGTACAAATAATAGATATATATATGAATATACACATGTATACAGATATATATTATATAGACACATAGATATACATATGCACACACGTCAACTCTTTCTCCCTTTTTCTTTCAAATTAATTATTACACATCTATCTCTTTTTTTTTTTTTTTTTCAAAAAATAATGATTAGGTTTGTAGATATATACACGTCTACACCTCTTTCTTTTTCAAACACATGATTAGGTTAAAAGTGATAGGCCACACCGCATGGTCCGCATGTTGTTGGGATTTTTTTGAGATAATTTGTAACAAATTATGTGTTTAATTTAAGGATAAAGTGTAGATTGTTATAAAAATCAAATATCAAAATTAAGAGATAAGAGATAAGTTGTTAAATCAAAAATTCAAAATATTTAAATTAGAACCTATCCATAGAGGTTTAGTAGTATAAATAGACATCGACTCCGACTTCATAAAGACAAAAAGAGAAAAAAAGGAAAAAAAAAAAAAAAGTAACTCTTCTCCGTGTTGACGGTAGCAGGAGGAATAAATTTGGAGTAGGATTGTTGATCATGAGCTCCATTTATTTTACCATCTTTTTTTTAATTCTATTTTTTTTTAATTTCTATTTGTTCCGTTCTGTTTTAAGTCATTATTTCAACTGTTATTATTTTGTTCTATTACTGTATTATTACAGCGACTTTTGGAAACAAAATAGTACTAACCTAGTAGCCTATATGTACTTTTATGCTTTTGGGGCCGGTAATCTTATCTTAAGAATATATAAATATACGTATTGATTTATTTATTTTTTTGGGTTTTAAAAATTTACGATGCATTCTGTTTACTCGGAATATATATATATCATGTTCTATTTCAAATGTACAAAAAAATTAACAAACATTACGAGTTTAGCTTTAGATACTTATAAGTTGACAATTATATAATAATCCGAAATATATTCCAGGGAGGATGTGAATTTTAATTGGTACCGCGTTTAACCTTGTTACAATAAGTGTTATGTATATACGATATGTAATACTAATTTCCATTTGAATCATAAATATCATGACAAGCCTTATAAAGTTCGGTTTTGACATACAACGGTCTTCTTAAAATTAGTGAAAAGGTCATCATGATAACTAATTCTTGTTCTTGCTTGAATAGCATTGTGTAAACTCTTAGCGACTAGGTGAGTTTGGGTTATTGCACCGCAGAACGGCTAGTCACCGGTCTCGGGGCCTCTTGACCTTGGCTCATCGACAGTCCTAGAGTGATGGTACCGAAAGTTTCCCCAATGTTCCATGTGCATGGCCGGGAAAGCAAGGGCCGACGGCTATGTCATGGTTCAGAGGGCAATGGGGTTGGCTGAAGCCTTTTGGGAGGTTCAATAGGCGACAGTCTGAATCCTTTCCCTGACAATCGGCCGGAATTGTCAGGCAATTGCTTGCTTGCTTGTGAAGTGCGGTAGAAAAACATGTTGGAGTAGGGTGGTAATGACTCATCGGCTAAGGTAAACCGGTGTCTGACTTGAGTACGCCTAATTTCAAGAAAATTGCTTTATATTTTGCAAATATTATATTTCTGCCATGTACTAACAACAAATAAGTGCAGGTAAGGAAAAAGCCTTTTGTTGTAACATGTAACGTCTTTGTAACTATTATTTTTGTATATAAAGATTCACGGGCACACACTGGAACTCACTGGCTTTTTTTAGCTCACACGTTTGTGAAATGTTTTCTTAGGTTTGGAGGAAGAATACCGTGGTGGTGAGGTAAGCGAGTAACCTTGAGGCCGTTCGGGGAGGGAGTAGACGAGGAGTTCAATGTGGATCCGATGTACTTAGTGTCAAGCTTGATATTTGTTTTTTTCAGTTCCTTTGAGTTTCAGGTTTCCAGTGTAATAAGAGTTTGACGATGTTCTTTCATTTTGGAGTCGCGACATTTTATTTTATTTTCTGGATTTAGTAATGTTTGAATAAAGATCTAGTTCCCTCAATCCTTTTCTTGAGCATTTAGTACTTGGGCGGTGGATCGCCGGCTTGTCCCTTTGGCCAGACCCCAGTGGACCCTAGGGGTCGGGGATAGGCCTATTACAGGTGGTATCAGAGCAAGGTTACTATCAATACTGCAGGGTATACTTTCTTCGGTAAGGACATGGTCAGGGGACGGTACATACTTCCTTAACCTGCGGGAGACATGAAATACGTTATGTAACCCGGAAAGGGGCGTTGGTAGATTCAATTGATAGGCTGTAGCCCCTACTCGTTTGAGTATCCCATATGGACCTAGAAATCTTGGGCTCAGCTTTCCTTTCTTGGGTAGTCGAGAAATTCCACGGTTCGGACTTACCTTAAGAAACACCTTATCCCCAACGTCAAATTCCAATTCCCTACGACGGTTATTGGCATAACTTTTCTGGCGGCTTTGTGCGGTTTTCAAGTTCTCCCATATGAGTCGTACCTTCTTAACTCGTTTCGTCAATTTCGGCTAGAGGTCTTCGGGTAACACCCTACGTTCTCCTACTTCCTCCCGTAAAAGAGGTGTACGGCAACGTCGCCCATACAAAGCCTCGTATGGGGCCATTCCAATGGATGAGTGATAGCTATTATTATAGGCAAATTCCGCATAAGCCAAACAATCGATCCATTTCTCACCAAAATCCAAAACACACGCTCGCAACATGTCCTCCAGGGTTTGTATGGTTCGTTCAGACTGTCCATCTGTTTGTGGATGATGAGCCGTACTAAAATTTAGTTTTGTCCCCATTGCGTTTTGAAACTTAGGCCAAAATTTGGATGTAAACCTTGGATCTCGATCCGAGACTATTGTCACTGGCACGCCATGCGCTCTCACTATTTCTCTTACATATTGCGAAGCTAGTTTGTCCAATGAGTCCTTAATACGATCGGCAAAAAGTGGGCGGTTTTAGTGAGGCGATCAACGATTACCCGCATCGCGTCCTTCCCGCTCCCCGATCTTGGAAGGCCGGTGACAAAGTCCATCGTAATGTGTTCCCACTTCCACTCCGGTATGGGTAAAGGTTGTAGTTTGCCTCCCGGTCTCTTATGCTCTGCTTTTATCCTTTGGTAACTTAGACAGGAGGAAACAACTCGGGCAATGTCGTTCTTCATTCCTTGCCACCAAAATTGTTGTTTCAAATCATGGTACATTTTTGTCTCGCCAGGGTGAATAGTATACCGGGATCGGTGTGCTTCCTCCAGAATCTTAGATTTTAGGTCCTTTTTATCGGGTATACACACTCTTCCTCGAACGTCAATGTTCCAGTGCCGTCCAATTCAAAATCCTTTGCTTTCTCTGTTCCAACCTTGGACTTGATGTACCCTAAGTTGTCATCATGATCCTGCTCCCTACGGATTTCATTTGTCAGCTCTGACTCAATCTTGATATTTGCAAGGACCAATCCATCATTTACTCTTTCTAGTTTCCATCTACTTAATTCTTCTAGCATATCCCACTCTTGCACTTTCATAGTCGCTACTACAACATTCCTACTTAGCGCATCGGCAACTACGTTAGCTTTTCCAGGATGGTAGTTAATTGGGCATTTGAATTCTTCCAGAAATTCCATCCACCTTCTTTGCCGCATATTAAGATCCTTTTGAGAGAAGAGGTACTTCAGACTCTTGTGATCTGTAAAGATTTGGAATTCCTCTCCATACAAATAATGTCTCCATCTCTTTAGGGCGAAAACTATGGCTGCAAGCTCGATATCATGAGTGGGATAATTTAGCTCATTTTGCTTCAACTTCCTTGAGGCGTAAGCAACCACCTTATCACCTTGCATAAGTACGGCACCAAGTCCTTCCTTTGAAGCATCCGTAAAAATCACATAAGGTTGCCCGGATTCGGTAACACCGCATTGGTGCCGTTGTTAAGCGCCTCTTTAATTCTTGGAAACCGTCTTCGCACTTGGCATCCCATCTAAACGGAACGCTTTTCTCGCAACACCGAGTCATCGGGCCGGCAATTTTTGAGAAATCCCGGATGAATCTCGCGATAGTATCCCGCCATGCCGAGAAAACTTCGAATCTCGTTGACCGATTTCGGGGCACTCCACTTACTCACTTGCTTCCACCTTTGCAGGGTCAACCGAAATACCTTCTCTCGAGATTACATGACCTAGGAAAGCCACCTTTTCTAGCCAAAACTCACATTTTCCAAACTTAGCATACAACTTATTCTCCTTTAGTACTTGCAATACAATCTTTAAATGTTCACTATGCTCTTCCTTAGTCTTAGAGTACACTAAAATATCATCTATAAAAATGACGACGAACCTATCCACATATGGGCGAAAGACCCGATGCATAAGGTCCATAAATACCGCAGGTGCATTTGTTAAGCCAAAAGGCATTACTACAAACTCAAAATGCCCATACCAGGTGTTAAAGGTCGTCTTGGATATGTCTTCCTCTTTGATTCTTACTTGGTGATATCCTTGCCGCAAGTCTAATTTCGAGTACCACCCACACCCTTGTAACTGGTCAAACAACCCATCAATATGGGGCAAGGGGTACTTATTCTTTACAGTCACATTGTTCAACCCTCTATAGTCAATGCAGAGTCTCATACTCCCATCCTTCTTTTTAACAAATAGGACAGGTGCACCCCAGGGCGAAGTACTTGGTCGTATGAAGCCCATCTCTAACAATTCCTCCAGCTGCGCTTTTAGTTCTTTGAGCTCCTTAGGCGGCATCCTATATGGGGTCTTAGAAATTGGTTCGATTCCCTGTGCGTCAATTCAATGGTGAACTCCACTTCACGCTCCGGTGGTAATGAGGGCAACTTTTCCGGGAAGACATCCTCAAAGTCCTTGACTATGTCTACCTCAAAAATGCTTGGCGGCCGTTTAGGCGGAGCAGCTAAATACGCGAGGCAGCTTTGTTTTGTCCCTTCTTTGGCCTCAGTTCCCGTAGTTAACAGCACTCCCTTTCGGCGTCTATCTCCGTAAAATAATTGTAGAAACATATAAATATTTATAGTACTAAACTTCTATGGATAAGTCCTACTTCAATATTCAAAATTTTGATTTAACTTTATCTCTTATCTCTTATCTCTTAATTTTGATATTAGTTTATCCTAAATTTTGATATTCAAACCTACACATTATCCTTAAATTAAACACATAATTTGTTTACAAATTATCTTCAAGAAACCAACCTCACGCGTCGGCTATCATCTTAACCTAATCATTAAGTTGACAAAAAAAAGGATATGGACGTGCATAACTATATATATCAATTTTATATATATATATATATATATATATATATATATATATATATATATATATATATAAAAAACTAATCATTATCCTTTTGAAAGAAAGAAAAAGAGGTAGATGTGTGATCATTAGTTTGGAACAATAGAAGAGTTAGACGTGTGTGCGTGTAGATATATAGATAAATATACAAACTAATCATTACTTTTGAAAAAGAAAGAGTTAGGCGTGTGTATATATCTACTATTTGTACGGTTATTTACAAACAAAAATAATAATAAAGAGGTTATAATATCTTTTCATTTGTTTATTTTAGAACGGCCACCGTAATTAATATGACCAAATATAGTATCTTATGTGTCCCGCTACAACCCAATAATTTGAGGTGTTACAGGTAGACACTTCAATCCTTTTGCTATGTCAATCTTTAAAAAAAATTGAGTTATTTTTTCACCCTGATTTATTTTGATTTGTATTGGTGACATGAAAGAGAAAGGGACTTGCATCTTGTCCAATGGTGCTCATTCGTGGTCGGGTAAGCACTTCTTCGCTTTGGTAGTGTTCAACACACAAACCAACTTCCTTTGCCACCATACCTATGTGACACAATGCTGAAAACGACTATCAAAAGGCTCATTAAACCATATAAACCTTATAAACAATACCATCCACCTTCAAAAAGTTGATTCTCACAATCGACTTTTTGCTGTGTTAGTATGGAAAGATAATACAGTTAGCACTGTAGCAGCTTTTACTGTTCATGCCACTGTTCTCTTTTTATAGTCCTTTGTTTTATATTAGGATATCTTGTTTATATTCCTAGCTATTAGTTAGCTATTAGTTCCTTTTGTCTAAGGCTTAATATTAGTTTTTTAATATTCTAGCCGTTAGACTTTATAGCCGTTAGGAGTGGAGCCTAATTGGCCTTTTCTTTTCTATATATAGCTGTAATAGTTTTGGAGTTTATATAAGCAATAAACTACCTTTTATTTGCTATCTTCTCTTAAATTCTATATGGTATCAGAGACAGGTTCTCTTATCTCTTCTTAATATCTTCTCTCTTTCTGTTTTCAAATTTTGAAAAATGTCGGAAACTCGTCGGAACTCCAAAGAAGTTCTCGTTACATCTTCCAATCGTTCCAAAGGGACTCGGATTGAGCATCCAAGCCTACAAATCACCTCTGCTAAGTTCAATGGGTCTAACTTTAGACAATGGGCAGCAGCGGTAAAAATATTTGTAACTGGAAGAGGCAAGATGGGGTACTTGACTGGATCAAAGAAGATGCCGAGTGAAGAAGATGCTGATGCCTTCTTCACATGGGAAACAGAGAATGCCACTGTCATGTCATGGCTGATTAATTCCATGGTTGATGATATAGGGAATAATCATCTGTTTGCATCTACTGCCAAAGAAATCTGGGATTCTGTGGGACATTTCTACTCAAACAAGGGTAATTTTGCCCAGGCTTTTGGGGTGAAATCTACAATTAGAAACCAGAAACAAGGCTCTCTCGATGTCACTAGATATTTTAGTGCCTTAACTAAACTTTGGCAAGAATATGATCGTTGACTGCTGTCAAGTGAACATGCACTACTGATGCTCTAACCTTTCAAACTCTACTTGAAAAGGAAAGAGTTTTTGAATTTTTGGGAGGTCTTGATCCGTCTTTTGAGGCCGCTTGGGAAAGAGTTCGTCCCAAGTGCCTTTACCAAATACTATGGAGGCCTTTGCCTACATCGAAATGAAGAAAGTAGGAAAGGAGTGATGGGTAGCCATCCTACTCCTCTTGGAGAACAATCGCTCTTATCACTCAAAGTTCGAAAATGCCATGTTTGGCAAGAAAAAGACCGATCAAAGGACTCGTTGGTGTGTGATCATTGTAAGAAAAAAGGGCACAATAAAGAAAATTGTTGGCAGTTACATGATAAACCTCTTAGAGCTCAGCCAACAAAGAAATCCACTCCAGGGGCTGATCAGAAACAAGCTTATACTTCTACATCTCAACCTTTTTCTAAGGAGCAGCTGGATATTCTGAACCAACTCTTTGGAAGGAAGGAAGAGCTGATGCAGTCCCATACCTCTACTAGTGGAGTAGCTCATGAAGGTACTGTCCCTTGGATTGTGGATTCTGGTGCATCCAGCCACATGACAGGGGACTACACTCTTTTTTCTACTTATCACCCCTCTAATGGGCAGCACAAAGTTAAAATTGCTGATGGAACAGTCTCTACTGTTGCTGGAAAAGGGAGGATCCAAATATCTAAGGATATATGGCTTGAATCTGTCCTCCATGTTCCAAACCTTACTTGTAACTTGCTATCCATCAGCAAATTTACCACTGACACTAATAGCATTGCTAATTTCTACCCTACTCACTGTGAATTTCAGGAGCTGGGATCAGGAGTGAAGATTGGCAGTGCTGAACTTGATGAAGGTCTTTATTATTTCAAATGCCAACCTTCTAGTTCTGTGTATAAAGCTGTTGATACTGATAATGACATCCTTTTGTGGCACCAAAGACTAGGGCATCCTAATTTTGCTTATTTGAAGATGCTTTTTTCTAGATTATTTTGTAACAAGGATCCTAAGTTTTTTAAATGTGAAGTGTGTGAGCTCTCCAAACACACACGTTCTGTTTTTAAACCTAGGCCTTATAGGAGTTCTTCTCCTTTTTCATTAGTACATAGTGATGTTTGGGGTCCTTCAAAGGTTCCAAACCTTAATTGTAATAGATGGTTCTTAACTTTTATTGATGACCACACAAGGTTGTGTTGGGTTTTTTTGATGAAACAAAAGTCTGATGTGCCTTCTATTTTCAAAAATTTTGTATCTATGGTTGAAAATCAATTTCAAACTTGTATAAAGATCCTAAGATCTGACAATGGCACTGAATATCTAAACTCTGTGTTAACTCCTCTGTGCTCTGAGAAAAGTATTGTGCATCAAACTTCATGCACAAATACCCCCCAACAGAATGGAGTTGCAGAGAGGAAGAACAGGCACTTGTTAGATGTTGCTAGGGCTCTTTTATTTCAAATGAATCTCCCTAAATCCTATTGGGGAGATGTTGTTTTAACTTCTGCTTTTTTGATCAACAGAATGCCATCGAGAATCCTTGATTTTAAAACCCCCTTACAAATGTTCAAAGACTTGTATCCTGAATCTCAGTTGGTATCTTCTATACCACTGAAGATTTTTGGATGTGTAGCCTTTGTTCATAATCTTTCCCGCAAGTAAGGGTAAGTTGGATCCTAGAGCTATAAAAACCGTTTTTATTGGCTATTCTTCAACAAAAAAGGGGTATAAATGTTTTGATCCTATAAAAAGGAAGGTCTACACTACTTTTGATGTTACCTTTTTTGAAGGAATTCCTTATTATCCCAAGGACTCTATGACCACTTGTGATTATGACTCTTTCTGGGAAGTGGAGGGCACCTTCCCTGCTGTTCCAGAACCTGAGTTAGAGCCTGTAATCACCAGGGAAGTAAATCCAAAGCCTAATAAGGAAATCCCTAGGGAGCCTGTACAGAAGGATGTCATCATTTATACTAGGAAAGGAAGAATGCAATCTTCCAAATCAAGTTCAGTACCTGTCCCTCTCACTGATCCTACTCCTGCCCCTGTGGAAAGTGAAATGATTACTGATGAAGACAGTCTTGATTGTGATAATGAATCTTCTGAGGAGATCCCCAGTCACCTCCAGGATGAAAGTACTAATGATCATCATGTGCCTAAAGGGGTCAGGGAGTGCACTAAACATCCTGTAGATAGATTTGTCTCCTATGCTGCTCTAAATGAGCCTTACAAAGCTTTTTTGACTAATTTGAATGATGTTGGTATCCCTAGGAACATCACTCAGGCTCTTGCAGATCCTAATTGGAGAGCTGCTGTTTATGATGAACTTAAGGCTCTCGTGAAGAACAACACCTGGGAGAAGGTCACTGTAACGAAAGGGACTAAAATGGTTGGATCAAAATGGGTATTTTGTGCTAAATATAAGTCCGATGGGACCGTTGACAAAGTTAAAGGCCGGACTTGTTGCTAGGGTTTTACACAAACTCCTCGGCATTGATTTCACGTAAACTTTTGCTCCCGTAGCAAAGTTAAATACCGTGAAGATCCTTCGTCCCTAGCCTCTCGTTAACAAGTGACCTCTTTACCAGCTTGGATGTGAGAAATGCATTCTTGAATGGTGACCTAAAAGAGGAGGTGTTTATGTATCCACCTCCCGGATTTGAACATGAGTTTGGCAAAAATCGGGCTTGCAAACCGTTAAAATCCTTATATGGATTAAAACAAATCTCAAGGGCCTGGTTTGCTAAGTTCTCCAATATTATAAAAAGGGGTGGCTACACTCATGCTCAATCGATCATACCCTATTTTACAAGCATTTGAAGGGAGGGGGAGTTGTTATCCTCCTGGTTTATGTAGATGATATAATCATCACCGGGAGTGATGATAGAGAAATTGAAATTCGAAAGTTTATATTAAATCTCGCCTTTGATATCAAGGACCTTGGTCAACTTAGATACTTCCTTGGTATGGAAATATCTAGGTCAAATCAGGGCATCCTTGTTAATCAAAGAAAGTACACCCTAGATTTGCTAAGTGACTATGGCATGCTAGGGTGTAAACCTTCTTATACTCCTATTGACAACTCTGTTGCTCTTACCAATGCAGATGACACTGATCTGGTTGACAAAGAAGGGTACCAAAGGTTGGTGGGAAGGCTGATCTACCTTGCCCATACAAGGCCTGACATCTCCTTTGATGTCACCAAATCGACCAATTCATGCACGGACTGGAAAAATGCATCGAAGGTCGCTTTCGAGTCCTACAATTTCTAAAGGAGAATCCCGGAAAGGGCATTCTTTTCAAGTCGATTCTAAAATGACCATTGAAGGATATGTTGATGCTGATTGGGCAAGGTGTCAAAAGTTGATAGAAGATCTACTTCAGATGGTGCATTTTTATTGGAGAAAATCTTGTTTCATGGAGAAGCAAGAAACGATCAGTAGTGTTCGTGGATGCGTGCGTAATCGAATTTCGTGTCGTTGCTCTTGCTATGTGTGAGCTTCTATGGATTAGAAGAGTTCTAAGAGAGCTAAAACAAAATATCGGTCAACCTATGAAGCTCTATAGTGACAAAGAAATCGCCATTGATATAGCTAACAATCCCGTGCAACATGACAGACCAAGCATATAGAGATAGATAAGCACTTCATCGAGAAAAAAGCTGGATGATGGAAGTGTCTCGTCTAACCTATGTTCCAACAAAGAAGCAAGTAGCCGATGTTTTTACCAAAGGACTACCTCGGGCTGCCTTTCGCTTTGTATCGCAAGCTTGGCCTCATTGATATCTTCCAACCAAGCTTGAGGGGGAGTATGGAAAGATAATACAGCTTAGCACCGTAGCAAACTTTTACATCGTTCATGCCACTGTTCTCTTTTTATAGTCCTTGGTTTTATATTAGGATATCTTGTTTATATTCCTAGCTATTAGTTAGCTATTAGTTCCTTTTGTCTAAGGCTTAATATTAGTTTTTTAATATTCTAGCCGTTAGACTTTATAGCCGTTAAGAGTGGAGCCTAATTGGCCTTTTCTTTTCTATATATAGCTGTAATAGTTTTGGAGTTTATATAAGCAATAAACTACCTTTTATTTGCTATCTTCTCTTAAATTCTATAGTTAGGTATGTTGAAGTAGCCTTGTGTTGGCGCATTTAAAGACCATCTTTATATAAGTGGATATGTATGTTGAAGTAACCTTGTGTTGGCGCATTTAAAGACCATCTTTATATAAGTGGATATGTATGTAGTTTTTGTGCTTGACAACATTCTCTTTTTGAAAGGCAGACATTCTCCTTTGTGTTATATTAAACAATAATCCCTTCATTTGAGTTATTATTAGCACGTTCTAGACAAGTCCTCCTTGGACTTCTAGATATGGGAATAACGTGTGTTTTTTTTAACTGAAACATAACTGATTCGTCCATCATCATTTTCCTTAAAGATCTTGTCTAGATGAGTGCTCTTTTGAACCATTTAGCTAATTGTTAATGCATTGTTTGAGCAGACCTTGCTGACCCAATGCTTGACCAGAGCATCAAGAAGTATCATCATGTTGGTATGTATGTAAGACCCAGTCAAAGCTCTGACCAGAGCATCAAGAAGCCTTTTGGTGTTGGCATATCTGTAAGACCCTTTTTCTATGACATGTAGCAACAGTGTTCTAAAAAACGTCCTAGGCGATCGCCTAGGCGACCTCCAGTCGATTCGTTTATCCCCTAGTCGATCATATCTAGGCGAAAAAACCCTAGGCGATCTGAGGCAATTCTAGGCGCCTCTAGGCGACGCTAAGCGATTAGGGTATCTATTTTATATTTATATATATAAAATCTGAAAATCATTTTACAAAAATCACCTAGGCGCCGCCTAGGCGCCCCACTTTCGCATCGCTTTCGCCTACGTCTTTTAGAACACTGGTAGCAAATCCATCTTCCTCTTCCACTCATTTTTGCTTTTGTTTCATGTAGTTTCTGTGATTCCAGGCTCTCATAAAGGAAGTGGTCATGAGGTACTCAGCTAGCATTCATCTTCGTGGTTGCCTTCATGCACTTTTTAGGATATATATATATATATATATATATATATATATATATATATATATATGTGGTAGTGATATGCTTTACCTCTCTTTCTTGCTTTCTACAAAAAAAATTGGGAGCCTAGTAGCAGTATTATAATTTATTTTTTGTTTTGGTATTCTTTCATTGAATTTACCATAAGAAGTGGGAATAAAGTATTATATCAAAATTGGGTTTCCTATGTTCTGATAGAATCTGAAAGGGCAGGTTTAGTGATGCCTTTTACAACCTCAACCCCCCAATGGGGGAGGGATTCAATAAAACCGGGATCGGCCATCTACTACTAGAAGTTTGTAAAAATTGAAAGTTGAAGGATCCTGGAGCGTATCATTTAAGTGCTCAAATTTAGTAGTGCTTGTGTTTATTTTTATTGTTTTTGTTTTATTAGACATTGACGCTTTGAGCTCATTGATAATGTTGGTGCTCTCAATAGGTCTCAAGTGCTGAGTACGATGAAGAAAAGGCCATCAAGTTTTTACAGGACGAAATGAATAGCGGCGTGGCTTTTACCTACGATAAAACTGTACAGGTAATAGGAGAATCAACTCAACATTTCCTTGACCTTCTGGCACTGGGCAGGCGTCAGCCCCCATACATGGTCTTACGACTTTGAGGAGACCTGTGTTTTTGGTAAACAGTCGCCCGGGCCTAGTCACTGCGACCCTAGTTTGATGTGAACCTTAGGAATAAGTCATCAAATTGGTTAGATCTAAAAAACTAGCATACCTCATAGAATCCCACTATACATCTAAATACACGAACCTTCCATTAACTATATATCTTGTGTCAACGGGCCTAAGGGCCCTGTGCTTTTTTATGTTTATGTTTGCTAACTTGGGAGCTTAGGTATTTTGTTAGCTCGTTAAAGTATTGAGGTTATTTTACCGTAATACAATCGGGTCATATGTTAGCTGAGTGATTTGAAGAGTGTAGTTGACATGACCTTTTTCCCATAATAAAAGCAAAAAGGGTATAATAATGCCTCCGCACTCGGACCGGGCAAGCGGCGTGTTAAAATGATTCATAAATGATCTGATCAACTGCTTAGACCGTCGTCTTCGTTTGGTCTAAAAGGGCTAACCCGAGTTGACAAGACATTTATGTCTCACGTTTATATGAGGGTGAGCAGGAAATTACTTTACACATGTGGGACTTTACATTCTTCCTATTATTTTATATTACTTTACGCCCTCTACTTTGGATGCTGATTGAGTGAGACTTTACATTCTCCCCATTATTGTTCTTTCTGACAGACAGCAATTTCAGCTTTTCAGCATTTGTTCCACTAGAAGTTCAAAGCTAAAGAGATACGGGTATTGTTTTGGCAAACAACAATTTCGGCTTTTTCCCTGCATTTGTTCTGTTTTGCTTTGCTTAATTTTTCTTTTACCTATTAAGCTTTAACTTCGTACGTCACTCTTTGTCAGTTTATCGTCCGGAAAGAAGATGGCGATATATATAGTCAAGGAATTGTCCAGCCGTGATGACCGTTAGAGCCCGTTAGAGCCGATGAGAGGGTACCGATGAGAGTTTTGATCGTTCTCATGTGTTGAGTGTCATCTCTAAGACTATTAGACAAGTATTTATGGATTTTTGAGATTTCATTTATTATTTGGAGTTTTTGAAGAATAGTATGGTCTGGTTGTATTTATGTGCCAAGGAAAATTTAGGTGTAACTTCTGATTAAAGAATACTTATCGGGTTATACAAATTACATTGAAATTCAGGTCTTTGGTAGATCATTTCCACGGAATCTTTAAATCCTGCAGAAATTCGGCTAAATTTAAGAGTGTTAATGAATTACATGAGTTGTTTATTCTGAGGGTGTGCACCTTTCTAAGAAATATTTACATCCAGGAGTTTCTGCGTAATTAAAATTTTAACTACCCTACCAACTATTTTGGAAATTAAGAAGAAGAAAAAAACGCTAACTAATTTAAAAGGGGACAAATAAAAATAAAAATTGTAAGGGGCAATTAAAATGCAGAACATATATTAAGAGGGACAATGGCACCATTAGTTATGAGAAATACTTGTGTGGTGTTTTGTGGAGACGCTATGTCGTTCGATATAAACCATATAGTTTGTATCGTTCAATATGAATCACGTAGTTTTATTCTGTATTTAAACTATGTGATTCTGATCGTTTCACACATCACTTAATCTCAAAATCCTCTTCCCAAATAAGTGTTTCCCATTAGTTATACTTGTGAAGTGTCAACCACTTAAAATCAACAACCTTCAAATCACCCTAAAAAAATATATATTCATTCCGTATCCTATCCCATGCGACTTTATATTTTTTTTTTCAGATACGAAATGATAACACATCTATTAATTCGCCCCAAACGAGATTCGAAGCCTGGTTATATCCAGGATGATATCTCTGGCGGCAAATAGAAGCAAAGAACAAAATTGAAGCAAATATTTAACGTAAAAGTAAAAATATATCATTTAATATTATATTATTTTGTAGGAAGAACTTACGTTTTGGACACCACTAAAAACCAAAAGGTCTTGTATTACGGGACAATTTTTTTAAATCAGATTTGGAAAGCTTAAGAAACCAGTTTGCATACTCAAAAAAAAAAAAAAAAAAAAAAAAAAAAAAAACCCAAAAGGTCTTGTATTCCGTTTTACCAACACATTGCTTTACCAGATGGTGCTGGTAAAGCAAAGACATTGCCAGATATGGTGCTGGTAAAACGGAATAACTTTCATCCGTAAGGACCTTGACATCGAGGAGCATTTAGCTGTGATTAACAAGCCAGATAGCTGTGTACGCGGGGACCTTGACATCGAGGAGCACTTAGCTGCCATTAACAAGCCAGATAGCTGTGTCTAGTAGTGGAGAGTCCTGAGGAGGACAGAGTATCACACTGTTTTAGCAAACATGCTCGTGCCTCATAGGGGGGGGGGGGGGTAATTTTATTCATCTCAATGTGTTGTAGAAGCGAGAGTTACATGAAAGGGAGAGATCCCCCGACAATACACCTTATAAGTTTGAGCCATACATTAGTTAACCAAAAAAAAAAATAAGTAGAAACATTTCTCTGTCTTTTAATACTTTTAATAAAGGAAAAAAGAAATAAACACAAAAGACGAAATGATTCAACTTGAGAACTAGTATTAAATTTTGGATAACAGCCTCCGATGAATGGTGTTAGAATTTTCTTTGAAAATCACCCCGAAGAATAGATAGTCAAGTTTTTAATTACTTTCTTTAACCCTATTAAAAAAGTAACTTTCTAGCAAATTTCTTCTCCTTGAAGGATAAAATTCCGGGATATTATTTTCTAATCAATATTAGAAAATAGTAGTATTTTTATAATATTATTATACATAATAAATAATACTATAAAATAATTCCAGGCTTTGTCTCGTTCTTCGGAGGATCTTTCTGTCTTGGGTTGCTTAGCTCGTGATTGTTTTTTAGCTTCGACGTCCTTTGAGTCCTGTCAGTTTGCTTTTGTTAAACGGTCTCGTAATGTCCCGGCGCACCTTCTCGCTAGACACGGTGTTACGGCTGTGGGGTTTATTTCTTGGGGTGTTCATCCCCGTATGATGTAATCTCTGCCTCTTTGACAGCTTTGCCTTAATAATATATGTTGGCTTTTCTCAAAAAAATAAATTATTATTTACACTACAGCTCTTTGTAGTAAACATAACTATTCAATCTTTATTTGATTATCCCATGATCACATTTTAAATCCGGCTCGTCATTTATATGATCCATTAGGCTTCCGGGTATGTTGACTGTAAATATGAATTATAATTCTATAAATATAAATAGAAGTTGATAAATTAAACATTTAATTTATCATTAATAACACTTTATTAATAAACTCATATTTAATAATCGTGGTTGACACCTAGTAGTCTATCGTGATCTCCAGTTGTCGGAAGAGTTATTGCTTTGACTGCAACATTTCATGTGAAACTGTTCTCGTATGAATTCGTCCTTTCGCATAACTAATATCCGCATAGTAGTTTGTCGAGTGTCATACATCAACGACTATTTTTTATATTACGAAATATTATTTTCTCTCGAAGCGAACACTTCAATTACACTTTGCAAAGATTCGAGAATAAATTTTTCCTATATAAAATGGCTATTTCCGGATATTCATTTCTACTATGAAGCAGCACGAATTTCAGACGATCGACATAAATCCTACGCTTGTTTCAGCATCAAATCCAATAACTATCACATAATCCTACGATTAAGTTTATGTAGGTATGTATGCATGAGATTATCCTTGTATGATTAATTAATAGGTCTGTAGTCTTTTTTTTTTTTTTTTTTTTTTTTTTTTTTTTGCTTAAAGCCTCCGGTATCCGGAACCCACTGATCCGACTAATTCGGAGTTCAGTCCGGGTTGTCTCGCAGTCGACTCTAACTCGGCAGTAAGGGACGACTACAGCCTATTTCAACATGACGTCTCAAAAAAAATCAAACCGGTGACCTTCCTTAACATTCTCAAATCATTAGCAATTGAGCCAAACTACTTGGTTAATAGGTATGTTGTCTTTACCTTGCTGAAAAATAAATGTAGTAAAAGTAATTCACTCGTAAAATACGTGTTTGTTGGGATCTGCAAGGTCACCTGCCAAGTGTAATCCACCAACCATTTGACATGTATTGTTTTAGTCCAAGCTTTTACCTAGTAGAATTTGTCAATGATTCATGTCACACACAAAAAAAAAAAAAAAAAAAAAAAAAAAAAAGAATTTGTCAATGATAATTTGAATCTTCCATTTCTTTGTTTGTTAAGACAATGAAATGAGTTTTCGTGTTAATTTCAATGAGCTTGTAACGTAAATAAGGAAGCTGAAACAAATACTACAATGTTACTGTTCTTGAGGGAAATTTTTGGATGGTGAATTCTTACTGTATGGATACATCTATTTTAATTTAGAAAAATTCGTGCTTTTAAATGTAAAAATAAATAGTTAAAAATACAAAACACCTTGTAATACACGCATGCTTTAAAGACAAAATAAGTATATCTGCACTGTGCGCATAGTCCACAAAAAAAATTCCCTCAAAAGAACATAAATGTAATATCCCAACACAAAAAAAAACATTAATATAATATATATATATATATATATATATATATATATATATATATATATATATATATATATATATATATATATGCTTAAAGCCCCGGGTATCTCGAACCCACTGCCCGACTAATCCGAGTTCGAGCGCACGGTCGTGCCGCAGCCTCGACTTTTACTCGCGTAAAACCCAAAATAGTATATCCGCACTGTACGCATACTCCACATAAATTTTTTCCCTCAAAGTAACATAAATGTAATATTCCAACACAAAAAAAAAACATTAATATAATATACATACATACATATATATATTTATATATTGCTTAAAGCCCCCGGTATCCGAACCCACTGGTCCTCCGACTAATCCAGAGTTCGGCCTGGGTCGTGTCTGCAGAGTCTGACTCTTAGTCAGGGGTAAGGTCTGGCCATGAACTCTTTCAACATTGCGCCTCAGATGAGAATCGAACCGATGACCTTCCTAGGCATTTTTCAAGTCACTTACCACTTGAGGCAAGCCTACTTGGTTATATATATACATAACATTAACAGGGGCGGATCTAGTAAGGAGTAAAGGGGGTCCACGGACCCCGCTAAAAATAAAAATACTCTACATTTTACCTATAGAAATTATTTCGAACCCCGTGAAAAAAATTATTTAGTGTGTTAAATATTTACGGACCCTTCTGAAAAAACATTCTGGCTCCACCACTGAACATTAATATAATATTGATGCTGGTGATCTTGAAAAAAAAAGGGGACATGATGTTTACGCGAGTCATCTAAATTTCAAAGATAAGAAACATCATTGAAAACACGGTATGAGAATTTTCATGATCACTGATTGAAAAATAAAATCACTTTTTATCATGATTATATAGGCTAGAAAAGTATCAATATCAATAAAAGTAATTTAAGATGTTTACCATTTAATCATGATGGCAATATCATAACTAGAAAACAAAAAAAAAAAAAAAAAAAATCATCAAATGCGAAATGATGAAAACAAGAAAAAGAAAAGTAGCTATTGAAAACACACGACTCACGATCAAACGCCATTACATGGATTGCCGCCATTAAACGAGTCACGATCAAGGAAGGGGACAAGGGGGGGACAAGGAGGGACAAATGAGGGGACAAGGAGGGACAAACCCATGTGGCTTTGGTTGGCAGCATTTTTTTTGGCCAAATTCCTTCCACCCGTGCGCGTGTAGTGAATGGGAGGGTATTAACCAAGGGTTCAAATATGGTATCTCTCCTAATACCACACCTAATTTTGATATCTATTAATTTTTCCATTGGAGATCTTAATACCTTCCTATATGGGGGTCAAAATTTGATTTTGCCCTACCATTGGACTTGCCCTTACCATGGGGAAGTTCTTGCCTAGCTGCTCCAAATGAGGAGTGGGTCCCATTCCAATAACTTTTACTGTCATGTTGTCAGGGTGATCTATCTTTTTTATTTTTATCTTCGAAAGTAGGCTGTTCCATTTTCTTTTTCTCTTTTTTTCTTTTTTTCTTTTGCACATTTTTTTTTAATCTCAAAAATAAAACACGGCTTTTTATCTTGCCATGGTACTCCTACTTCCCCTTTTACCAACCCAACATTAATAGCATGAGAGTTAGTAGTATGTGTTTTTTTTTTCCATGCAAGTCCAGGTTATAATAATAATAATAATAATAATAATAATAATAATAATAATAACAACAATAACAACAACAACAACAACAACAACAACAACAACAACAATAATAATGATAATAATAATTCACACGTGTGTATGTGTATGTATGTATATTCATTTGATAAAAATGATAAAAAAAAATACTATAACTCCAAAAATGATATTCTTTCATAAAATCGTGAAATTGATTTTATAATAAAATGTCCTTGATACTATACTACGTACGGTCCACAAATAATGTTCATTTTTGGTTTTGCACGGACATTAGGAAAATGATTAATGTGTAGTATTTTAAGTACTAATAGACATATATACCCTTATCATATAATAAATACATCTTTTAGAATATGAAATGAACATAGACAAGTTAAATGTTAGTATATGGTTATTTGGAAAAATACATTAGGGAAATGTCACGCTCTCAAATATTTGAATATTAAAATGTGCATATTATATTATTTTTTTGATTCATCGCATATTATATTGAAGATCAAGAAATAAATACAATTTATCTTTAAAAGCATAATGATCACGTTCCGACGCAATTTCCGAAATTTATTGTTTCACTATCAAAATTCGTTGTTGTTCAAAATTTACTAGTGAATGTGAATTAGACAATGAATCACATTAATAACAATACAACGATACCGTAACGAATAGAATGACAAAAAAAGCTTGGTGAAATTATTATTATTTGTAAAAAAATATGAATAAAAAACTTTGTGTTTTAAAATGATGGAGAAAAAAGGAATCAGATTCGGCCTACTTGTAACAATCATTGCAATTCCTGATGAGAATCAGGATTCGACTCCCATCCCCGGCACCTAGGGGTTCGTTTCTCATCCCCAGCGGCGGCTGTAAGAATTATACGACACAGGTCGGGAATCGAATGCAACACATTATATTTTTTTCTAATGTATTAGTTTAAAATATATTTTGGTCGAGTGTCAATATCGAAGAAATTTTAGTGGGTCAATGATCAAATTTTAGTGTCAATATCTAAGAAATTTATTTTTTAAATCAAGGGGGTCGAAATTATGTATATTTTTCATCATTTAAAAAAAAATTACACTAAAATTTGATCATTGACCCACTAAATTTTTTTAGATATTGACACTCGACCAAAATATATTTTAAATTTATACATTAGAAAAAATATATAATGTGTTGTATTCGATTCCCGACTTGTGTCGTATAATTCTTACAACCACCTTAGGGTGCCGGGGATGGGAAACGAACCCCTAGGTGCCGGGGATGGGAGTCGTATCTTGATTCTCATCAAGAATTGCAATGATCGTTACAACTAGGCCGAATCTGATTCCTTTTTTCTCCATCATTTTAAAACACAAAGTTTTTCATTCATGTTTTTTTATAGATAATAATAATTTCACCAAGTTTTTTCATTCTATTTGTTTTGATACATCGTACGGTATCGTTGTATTGTTATTAATGTGATTCATTGTCTAAATTCACATTCACTAGTACATTTTGAACAACAATGAATTTTGACAAACAATAAATTTCAGAATTGCGTCGGAACGTGATCATTATGCTTTTAAAGATAAATTGTATTTATTTCTCGATCGTCAATATAATATGCTATGAATCAAAAAAATAATATACTATGCACATTTTAATATTCAAATAATAGAGAGCATGACATTTCCCTAATGTATTTTTCCAAATAACCATATCCTCACATTTACCTTGTGTATGTTCATTTCATAATCTAAAAGATGTATTTTTTACATGATAAGGGCATATATGTCTATTAGTACTTAAAATGCTATACATTAATTGCTTTCTTATTGTCCGTGCAAAGCCGGATGTAGTATAGTATCAAGGACATTTTATTATACAATCAATTTCACGATTTACATTGAAAATAAAAAATAAATTGTTGAAAGAATATCATTTTTTTTAATTTAAAGAATATCATTTTTGGAGTTATAGTATTTTTTTTTTAATTTTTATCAAATGAATATACTTAAATACACATATACACGTGTGAATTATTATTATTATTATTATTATTATTATTATTATTATTATTATTATAACCTGGACTTGCATGAAAAAAAAACACATACTACAACTCTCATGCTATTAATGTTGGGTTGGTACAAGGGGAAGTAGGAGTACCATGGTAAGCTATGTTGCACGGACACGGACACGGACACGGCGCACGACACGACACGGACACGGCGATACGGCTAATTCCAAAATTTAAGGACACGACACGCCCCCGACACGTTATATATATATAATTATTCGTAAACATCTGAAAAAATTAGAGAAAATAAGATAGGTATTATTTAAACTCTATGAATATCTAGAATAGATATTCTACCTTTATACGGTGCCAAAAGAAATTGTAATTGACCTTCAAAATATTATAAATTGTAAAAATGATTATTTATCAACAAAAAACATATAAACTTGATCCGGCGTATTATTTATTTAATTATTATAAAAATGAAAATCGGGTATTTTAGCGTTTCCATTGAAAAACTTAAATAAAGAAAAAATTAAAAAATTCGGTTCAGGAGTGTCGGGGAGTGTCGGGGTGTGTCGGTGCCGTGTCGGGGAGTGTCAACGGTGTGTCGCAAGCGTGTCGGATATTTAAAATTTTAATAATATTAATTTAATCAGCCGACACGTGTCGGACACGGTGTCGGAGCGTGTCGGAGCGTGTCGTGTCGTGTCTTGTGTCGGACACGGTGCACGGCGACCATATCGAAGTGTCGGTGCATCATAGATGGTAAGATAAAAAGGCGTGTTTTATTTTTGAGATGCAAAAATTAAGGTGCAAGCGAAAAAAAAAATAAAATAAAATAAAAAATGGAGCAGCCTACTTTCGAGGAAAAGAAAATGGAGCAGCCTACTTTCGAAAATAAAAATAAAAAAGATAGAACACTCTGATAATATGGCGGTAAAGGTATTGGAATTGGACCCATTCCTGTGTGGTTCTGATCAACCCACCGGTCACTTCACTCTAAAATCTCTCACCACACAAGAAATTTTCAGAACACACCGTATTTTATGGAAACACGATCCTTGAGATTACACAACAGCTACTTCAAGTTAAAAAACACAACAACAAGGGTATTTCAGTTCTAAACTTGACACAACCATATGACATATTTATAATCTTTACAATAATCTCATAATTTAAAGGCCAAAACTTTATGATATGTCAAAACTTTTATATTAACTAAATATCAACAAAAATATGTAATTTGTACATTAATAATATTCAATCACTTTATCAATATGCGACTTTGTTGCTTCAGATGTCATAACTTAATCATTCACAATAAATGATTAAGCACACAATATGTGACAACTATTATTCAAAAGAGTAGTCTTTCAACTCATCACAAGGTATATACACTCTAAGTACACATATCGAAAGTAAAAGCATGAATGAACTGCTATTATAAAACGATCAATATCATCAGTCACATATTATTTATCACTTAATGTGCTAAATCATCATTTATATAAAAAGAGGCCAGTATGCTAATCAATTAGTTTTATATGACTAGTTTCTTTATGCGTCACTATTTATTACCCACTATACATGATAATCATTATATTATTTGATACAATATGTTCAAATAATCTTCACGCACAGATAACCGTAATGTCTTAACTTGATGTGAGAAGGTCTACTCCGTACAACCGACCCCCAATAATGAGGATTAAGTCTACCTCACGTATTGTCTCAATCTATAAGACAAAGAAATTTCTACTTTTATTTATTCAACTTGAATAAAAACATAAAAGGCATGCCATTAAAGGATTTTATTTTATTTTTATTCTTAAATCTTAAACCACCAGCTTATATTGAATAGATCACTGAATATGGAACATTATAGATCAATGATGATGACCCACCGTACCGTTCGGGAAGGCAACAAAAACATCACAGTACTGCCGTTCCGTTTTAGATCCAGTTAACCAATGAATTCTTCGCCTTCATCTATTCTTCTTATTTATTTTATTATTATGTAACAAATATAACTGAATAAACAAACAGTATAATACATGCTATGTTGTTCAGGAGTAACAACTTATCAAATTCAAAGATGAATTTAGACGAGGCGGATGACCTAAATAGGGGTGCGGATCATGACCGGAATTAATAAAACGAAGGCAGCAATTTATCCCTCAAAATTGATACAAACAATCCGGTTTACAAAAATAATACCAACAATTAGATCGAATAACATGAATCGTAGGTCGGCGCTCTGCTACCACATGTAAATTAAACGGTAAATTCAGAGTACCTTAATAGCGGAAGAAATCATCAGAATCGTTTCCTACATCCATTGTTATTCGAATTCTGCTCCGTTGTTGTAGCCGCCTTGATGAGGAGAAGAGTACCTTAATAGCGGAAGAAATCATCAGAATCGTTTCCTACATCCATTGTTATTCGACTTCTGCTCCGTTGTTGTAGCCGCCTTGATGAGGATATTAGGATCAAGCGCTTACCGTTGTACTAAAACCAATTGGTGTTAGTAAAGGCGCAACACTCCCCCTCAAGTGTTAGCAATCTGTCTAACACTTGCACAATTTTTTTTTACTAATTTTCCAACCAGGGTTCGATCTCATGACCTCTGGCTCTGATACCATGTTAAGATCAAGCGCTTACCAGTTCTCCTAAAAGCTATAGCTGTTAAGGAAGGTGCTACTATATTTCTTATATCACTTTAACACTCCCCTCAAGATCCCCCTCAAGTGTGGGCCTATAACAGCGCTAAGCCAACTAGGCGGCCGAGCAAACTAGGCTCCAATAACAAAGAGGCCCAACACATGCATCACGTGCACAATATAAATGGGAGAAGATAAATCCCTAATTACCTAAATTCGGATAAAGTTGGAGCAGCACACAGACGTTGAATGACTTCTCTGTTTCTATCTTTTGCTTTCCTTTAAATTGTATTTTGAATTATTTCCTTTATCTCAAAATACTCTATAAAACAAATGTACTGGGAACCTTTTTGATCATTGAATAATACGGACGACAACTTCTTTTATTTTTGCATTGTAATTCTTTCATGGTATCAGAGCCAGGGGCGGGGGTTCGAGTGCCTTAACACTGGTGAACCCTCGCCCGATCCATTTTCTGCTTTCTAATATATCACCAAACATCCGATCTCATCTGGTCTACTGCACACGTTCTCATCTGGTCTACTACTGCATATGTCGCTTTTCTGCAACTAGTTGTCGTCCACAAACAAACAAACTCATATCTGTAAGAATTATCATTTAGTAAAAGATAATTATATGTGGCCCTTAAGTTATTAATAATTATGTTGGTAAATAAATTATTGGTTTATTATCTAATTAAGGGTATTATGGGAAAACCTATGATGGTTAGGGTTTTCACTCCGGAATATTCCATATGCTTTAGGTCCCTAGTCTTGCCTATATATAGACTGCCTGTGTACCATCGGTTGGTGATCATATAGAAAATAGGCATAGACCAGAAGACCTAATAGCACCATATGCCACCACTGTGCGTATGGAATTCTTCTTTTCTGTTCTAGGGTTTGGATCCTGGCCGCAAACTGAGACGGAGTCGAATAACAATGGATGTAGGAACGGTCCTGTTGATTTCTTCCGCTTCCGCTTATTCAGGTAATATGAATCTATCGTTTTTCTATCATGTGGTATCAGAGCAGACCTATTATCCGTGTTATTTTGATTTGATTGATCTATTAATCTGTATATATTGTTCATCTCGTTTTGAAACAATATTCAAGATAAGCAGATTTGATGTGTTTGATTTTTTTTTTGGTCCGAATCAATGCAAATTTACAAATACCAATCGTTCCCGTGACCATAGTCAGCATTTGGTAGCACCAATATAATCACTTTTGTTGTTGCCCTGAGATGTAAGTAGATAAAAGCAATTTTCTTGATTATATTGCTCATATTGCACCCGTATCACTATCGGTCATCGGACTCGTCCGCATATCACTCCGGTTCTTTGCCTTGTATTATGGGACCGTGACCGAATCGATGACCATATGAAGGCCACGTTGGCACTCGCACCGCCGCACGGGATAAGAATTGTATTGGCGATCATCCAAAAAAAAAAAAAAAAAAGGGGGCCCGACTTGCTTTCTTTGTCTTCGACCGATTGACACCACGTAACCCCTTTCCGTTCACCGTTTTTGCTTTGTCACGGTGGTCGCGGTTGTATCAACGACCTAGTCATGGCTATATCGGTAGCCGCTTTCGCCAGCGTATTATCATCATCTTCATACTGAAAATAAAAAAATAAAAAAAATAAAAATAAATAATAATAATAATAATAATAATAATAATAATAATAATAATAATAATAATAAGGGAAAGAAGAAGATGATGATTGTGGATTGGTTAATAATGGTGGCGTTTTGTGTCGCCAGCGGCAGCCTTTTGAGAAAGTCGGAGTCCTTAGGGTTATGAATGTGATATGCGCCGACACTACCTGGAAAATATGGTTATAATTATTTCTTTATTTTGATTATGTGGACCATTGTCAATATGAGTTCTATTTTATAAACTGGTATGGTTCGGCCCATCAGTCAAGCATGATTAGTACATGTTCTTTTAGCTGCCATCTGTTATTAAATAATTAAATTGTTTCGAGAGGTAATGTCAAAAAAAAAAAAAAAAGGTCCATTCATGACTCTCCTAAGTATGCATTATTTTATTTAATTGTGTATACATTTAGTATAGACTAATTGATCGTTATTTATGTATTATATTTCGATGGTCTTAAAATTTGATATATAATCAAATTTGGGATATAAAACTTCGGGTAAAGTGATTGATTTGAGTTAATTGTGTCACATATAGAATAATATTTTATCACATTTAACGTGTGATATATACTAATGCGTAAAAGATCGATCACAATTCATTTTCCGATTAATTAAACATATCTGTCTTTCCTATTTATGTTGGCACTATTAATTAGTCGCATTTTGTATGTGCTTATTTTGTTGATTGGAAAGACTGTAGGTTATATACGGATAAAGTGACAAGATATGCATACTTGAACCATATTTAAGTATTAAATTGCACATATTTATGTCAACATAAGATCTTGTTGACTTTTGTAAAGATGTCAATATTTTGAATGTCAATGGTGTGAAATGTTGGGTGTAGCCACGTTACTCGACATGATGATGCATAAAAGTTTTGATCATATTATGTGGAGTGATTGAAAATTCATCGATATTCAGTTGAATTGACAAAAGGTTCAATTGAATGGTGTGTCGACATAAGAAATACATTTGTATTTACCCTTATTTAGTAACTCTAAAATATGTTATGTCATACGGTCGATTTTAAGTGTAGCCACAAGCAAATTCAATGATTGACAAAAGACTTAATCACATATTGATGGTGATTAAATTGACGATAATTGATTGCATCATGTTTAGGGATCAATTTAATGCATATTTTAGCTACAATTAAAGGGTTGGTTGACATATATGAGTGAACCATATGTTGTTTAACCTAATAATTAACTGGTTTGATTAATTAAGGTTGTAGTCTTTTCATATCATTATTAATGAAGTTTGATTGTTTGTATTAAATGGAGAGACTATATAATCAAACCGTATGTGTCACATTAAGATATTACTTTTCTTGCATCTCTCGGAGTAGCCACGCATCCGGAATGCATGAGAAGTAATGCGACGATTAATCACATAATGTTTAGTGATTACATGAGTGACTCATACATTTCGGACCAATTGGTTCATTCGGATAATGCCCGGCCCCACGGGGAGGCAATTATCTTTATGAGACTAATTGAAATAAGATGGAAATTAGCATAAAGATGAGGAGATTTATCTTATGCCCACAGTACGGATGGTCTCACTCTATACGCTTAATTCTCCAGGTCTTATTATTTATGATAGTAAATTCTATGTAGTGATTACGGCCTCTACCCACGGGAAGGCCGTGAATTTACTTTTAATCGAATTAACATTGGTTGATTAAATCTAAGGCAACTCATATGATTGTTTTTGGAATGCATTGGTCAGGATCTTGTAATTCGTATGGGTGCTCCACCACTCACTACGGAATCACATTTATCAACTGATGGGTTGATTTATGAGCATTTTAGCGAATCAATCGCTTATGTTGGTGCTCTTAAAATAAAATTAAACCATTTTTGAAATGCATTTCCATTAAGGATAAAGTTTATTTTGACCACCCTAATGTTAGAGTTGTCCTCAATGACATATAATAAAATTGTTCAGTACGTACTTCTCATAATAGAAATTGGGTTATTAGTGTTGGTTTGTAGATCATTTTGGATTACTAATATTATGATTTTCCTATGGTCTTGGGTGATTTCTATTTGTGATAGTGTAATTAAATACATTTGTCATGTTCAGAGTGTTCATAATTTTATGAACATAGAGAAACACGTGGTCTATAGTGTATTTGATCATTTGTATTCTGGCATGATGAGTGAATTTTGTGAGACATATAAGGAATATCGTATTGTCTCATTTTAAGAAATTACACTTAGAGGTAATCTTGTTCCTATTAGTTTTGGTTAGGGACATTAAAGTATGTTATCTCATGGTACGGAAATTGCTATGTGTTAGATCTCATATTTAGTTGTGATATTAGGTGAAGTGTTTCAGATCTTTACTTCACAATGTCAATTGTACGTAGGTCAAATTTTCATCATTAGATGAAATTATGAGGCTATCATCTTTTGGATAGTGAATCTCTCGTGCTCAACTTAAGATTTCAAATCTATATTTTGTGGAGCATGATAGCCTCTTAAGTTATGTCTAACCTACATTAGATAGTTGACATCAATGAATATATCACTTTGTTTTGACATATGAAGTGGCGATATACTTCTCTAAGGTAAACTAAAGTTGTGGTGGGTTGTAGGGCTTAATAGCTTTATTTATCACCATGACTTGAGTTTGTCGGGTTTGTATAGGACAAACCATTAAATTTACTCATTATGTCGAATTTTAGATGAGATCATGATATAGTTAGTGTCTTTGTTCAATATTTTGGATGGCTTGAGTATTCGTCTCATATTTTGATATCATCCATTATTGTGGCTTCTTATCCTTACTAAAGCTTATATTGTCCCAAAGTTTTTATGGCCGAGGGTAAAGTATGCTATTTATGATAGTATAGAACAAAAGACATTTATGGCAGGAAAAATATATGTCATTTTCTCCTTGAATGATCCAGTCACACTTATTTGTACCATCGTGTGATTGAGTGGGAGAATCCCGTCAAAAATGACATTTATTAGTATCCTAAGGAGTTAAAATTTATTTGAACATTGTGTAATATTATTAGATTCTCTTCAAGGTTGTCATTTTGACAACATTATGTTGTGGAAAGAATCATGCTGAAACATTACACATTCGGATTTGACCTTGGTGTGACTAGAGTTTATGACTCTAAATATGTAATTTTGGTCAAATGAAGTGTTCATATGCAAATAGATATTTTGATAGATTCATTGGAATCAGAAGAGCTTGATCACATATTATAACATAATGTGAAGTTAGAAACCATAAGGATTTTGGGAAATGCTAATTGAGTGAGAGTGATTGTTCTAAGTGATTAATAATAAGGTGAATTGCATCATTCGCATTTCATTGAAGAAGCTTAATTGATTCTAAATGGAATATGTTATACTTCATATTAAGAGAGTCAATTATAGATTGATCACATGTTGAGGACAATCACATATGGTATCTACTCATTTACAAACCACTAATTACGTAAAACAGTGAGAGTAAATTTCTCGATTATTAAAACCTGATTCTATTTGAGTTGTGTGCATTAATCTATCTGACAATTGGTTGGATGAATTAGTTCTTATGAACATTATTATATTATGAGCATTGTTACATCCTGAGAAAAATTCATGTTTGTACTAGTCTTTTGTTATTCATTATAGAGTTCCATATTGATGATTGAATAAATCACTTGGGAACTCATTCTTGTCATGATGAGCAAAATAATGCTAGATTTGTTGTTGAGAATTTTCTCTATAAGGCACTTAAGATTATCAATTCTTCTATACAGTCACTGAAGAATTTTGTGCCCGTTTTGTTGATTGTAGCTCATGATAGAAATATGGTTTATTTAACCATTATAGTGGTTGTCATTTGTGTGATTAACCACTGAAATGTACATAACATGTGTTGGAGAACAAAAGCACCGAATAATTGTTTTCGGTTAGCAAGTATTTATATGGATTTTATAAGCTTCGAATTGTTATACTTGGTTTACATTGTAATGATGTTTTCAACCAAATGGGAGTATTAACCATATTTTGTTAGAGCTATACTTATGATAAATAGTTTCCTTTAAAGTATATGTTGTATGATTTTGGCGAATCTCATATCGATATAAGAGGTTCAATGAGATCATTTATGTCGGGATCTCGTTAAGCTTGCATCAACTACCTTTAAAGGTGAACTTGTGTATTGATTAGAGTAGCTCATTTTTAATAACCGAAAATTTTGTGTAGTTAAGACACGGCTTTATGAGTTTTGGCTTATGGTTGTTGGTCGATGCTTGCTTTCGGCCAAATTTTTGACACATCGCATCCTCACTCATATGAGGAATGATTCTGATGATGAAATTAGCAAATCGACATTTATGGGACACGTTGTCAGAGGTAAGCTAGCTATAAGACGAGTGTCAAGTAAGTTGAATAATATGAGAATATAGATTGTGTATTTTGCCGGCTTATGTTATCTCACAATCATATTGTACTCATATTTGACTTATTGACACATAAAGATGCTTCGTCTGAATTCTCTGAAATTTGTCAAAATAGACATCATAGTGATGTAGCAATTACATGAAAGTGCACCGAGTTCATGTATGAGTGAATCCATTTGGATTCAGGGACCAGAATGACATTTTGATTAGTTCGTTCATAAAATGTTTACTTGGTCAAGTTGATATTGCACATTGTAATTTTGGAAGGGAGTGTTTGTTTTTATTGAGCATAACCGCCATAGTTCTTGTGTTAGTATTGATCGGTTGAAGTTGTGTTAATAAACCAAAAGAGTGACATTTTGAGCATGCAAATTCGTTGTCACTCATTAATGATGTGCCGACATAACTTTTCGGGCCAAGTGGGAGAATATAAGAATTATCATTTAGTAAAAGATAATTATATGTGGCCCTTAAGTTATTAATAATTATGTTGGTAAAATAAATTATTGGTTTATTATCTAATTAAGGGTATTATGGGAAAACCTATGATGGTTAGGGTTTTCACTCCGGAATATTCCATATGCTTTAGGTCCCTAGTCTTGCCTATATATAGGCATCGCCCGTGTACCATCGGTTGGTGATCATATAGAAAATAGGCAGAGACCAGAAGACCTAATAGCACCATATGCCACCACTGTGCGTATGGAATTCTTCTTTTCTGTTCTAGGGTTTGGATCCTGGCCGCAAACTGAGACGGAGTCGAATAACAATGGATGTAGGAACGGTCCTGTTGATTTCTTCCGCTTCCGCTTATTCAGGTAATCTGAATCTATCGTTTTTCTATCAATATCTTTTCTCTATCCATTCTGTCAAAAACAACCAAAGCCCCTCTATTTTCAATTTCTATTTATATTTTGGAGTCCGTAAATTGCGGTTAGTAATTGGATGTGAGTTCGAACCGTTGCCACCGGTCACACATCATGATCTTATGTCACCGATTAAGGCTAAGGATCCTTTGGTGATTAGAGATGGACCGCTGACCAGATTGCAACGCAAGAAGCGAGACGAAGCTTTATCGACATTGGTTACGCAGACATTCGCCGAGGTTCACGAAGCACAGGTTGATTGTGAAAAGTCGGTATTGCTCGTTGTTGCTGATGGATGTGAGTAGAGGTGTGGGGCGCATATTTTTAAGAGTTTATTTAGGTTATTTTTAATAAAACACTTAGGAGTTACTTTTTAGTTTTTTTTTTAAGTTTTTTTTGTCCCACATCGGAATTTGGGATTTATTTTCTTTAGTTGTAAGCCTATAAATAAGGCTTAGGAGTCTTTTGTTTAAACACACAATTATTTAGAATTATATAAAAATTCTTCTTTGCATTAGCAAGAAAATTTGCGTTTTTTTTTAAGTTTACGTATAAACTTAATCTTGAACATCAAATTCAAGAATTGGCAATTCTTGAACGTTCACAAATCAAGGTTTCTTGGGCAGGTCTCCAAGGGGTTTTCAAGAACAGGTTTCTTGAGGGTTGAGGAGCCAAAAATCGTGATAATTCTAGATCGTTTCAACGCGTACGTGAAATTTAGGTTTCCCGTATCAATTGGTATCAGAGACAGGTTGAATTATCACGTCAGCCACACCGCCGCGTGTTGCTGCTAGCCCTAGGATCATCTCTTCTCTTTGAAGCCGGCGATCTCACGGCATACCCCCGCCCTCCTTCTTGTCCGTCGCAAATCTAGGCCTCCCAGGTACACAGTTTTTGTTTCCGTCGTGTTTTGTTATAAAAAAAAAAAAAAAAAAAAAAAAAAAAAAAAAAAAATTCCCAGCACCTTTTTTTTTTCTCTGCGTACTCATCTTCAAGCAAAAAAAAAAAAAAAAAAGTCCCAGCTTTTTTTCTCCCTATCAGTTGCGTGATCTGCTTGAAAAAAAAAAAAAAAAAAAAAAAAAAAAAAAAGCCATAAGTTCCCTGATCCCTTTAGTTCATCTTTATTTTTTTTTCGATCCCCAAAAAAATCCCAACTTTTTCCTTCTTTGATCCTTACGAATTTTTTTTTATAAAAAAAAAAAAAACCCAATCATGCAGTTGGTACTTTCCAAATTGAAATTGGTGCATACATTTGCTGCTGACTTCACTCCCAAGTTTTGCCCTATTTGATTATTTCTTTCCCTTTTCCCGGTTGAAAAAAAAAAAAAAAAAAAAACCAGCCTAGTAAAATACGAGACTTCACATTTTAGTTGTGATTTTTTTCACACCCGTGATTTCTAGTACATCTCTCAAAACCAAAAAAAAAAAAAACTCCTTGCCGGATATATTCTGTTTGGACATTCGGATACTTGTCGTGTGCTATTTATTGGTGAATTTCGATCTTGAGTAATGGAGAATCCTATGAATGTCTATTTTCGGAATTTTGAAGATATGATGAATCAACATTTGGTAATAGAACAACGTTTTGATGATATGATGAATAAGATGAAGAATATGTTAAAGGGAGTAACCGAGCAATTTACCGTGGTGGTAGAGATAACCGCATGGTAGAGATAATCGTGGTGGTAGAGGTAACCGTGTTGGTCAAGGTAACAACTTGTTTTACACATCATGTTTTATTGGAGATTATGAATATGATTTGTGTATTGATCACGATGAAGAAGAAAATTTAATTAGTAAAGATGTGGTTAAGGAGTTAAACTTGCGGACGGAAAGACTTTATCATCCTTACTACATTGTTGTGGAAAACCATCGGGTTAAAGTTACACGGTATGCACGGATTCCGAATGTCCATTGGAAGTTATAAAGATATTGTATCATTTGATGTGGTGCCACCGAGTGATGTACATTTGATATTTGGGAGATCATGGCTTGTCTTTGCATAATGTACGTCATAATGCGTCCCGGACTCGCTATTCTTTTTCTTTTGGTGGCAAGAAGCATGTATTAGAATCCCTACCCCCTATGAAACAATGTGATTTTCAAATAGGGGATTCTAAGGCCATGGAAATAGATAGGGGTGCGATTCCTGATGTGAAATTGGTGGAAGTAGAAAATATTGAGCCAGAATTGAAAAACGACGAGAGTGGAGGTATGGTGGAGCTAACGAATGGAATAAATGGAGTGTGATGTATGTGATGATGATTCATCTCTCCTTCTCATTGATGAGTTTCCTATAACTAAGGAGGAGCGATTGATATAGTGGTGAAGATGGAGGATGCAAATGATCTTGTCTTTGTGAGCGAAATAGTTAAAAATGACGAGGCCCTGGTTGTGGATGAGATAGTTCACGTTGATGAGGCATTCGTTGCAAGTCATGTTGAGAGTGTTGTTGAGCACGAGGAGATCCTTGATACACCAAAGAGGTTCTTGATTTATCCTTGCTTGTGCATGATACTTGTAATGAGTTGGTTTCGATCGGCGGAGAGTCGAATTCTTTTGTTGGAGCGGTTGAACATGAAGCAAGATCAACCACGTCACTTGAGCATTTAAAAGATATACGAGCAACACATATTTATCATGATCCATTTTTGGTGCATTGTCGTCCTTTCGATTTTGTGGTTCTTGATTTTTATGTTGTCCCCGTTCGTTTGTACAAGAGGTGGTTACTCAAGTGTTCACCTATTTACTTTTCCTGGATGTACTTCACTACGAGGGCCTACTCACATATGTTCGGCCACGCTTATTATTTGATCCGGGTGGATTCGAGGACGAATCATTTCCAACCGGGAGGGAATGATGTGATCCGTCCCGAGGCATTTTATTTGTTTTGTTTATTTTAATTTTCGGTGTTTTAATGAATAAAACGGCGCTTGGCCCGTGTCGAAAAGTTGCCCCTATGTTAGTATATTGGGCGGGGTGTTTATTTTTAGCAAATAATAGCCGTTTGGGCTTATTAGGGTTGATTTAGATTTGTTACCAAATAAAGTGGCGAAAATTACATTGTAATTTGTCCCACATCGGTTAGGAGATTGTCGGTATTTTATTTTGTAATTATATAAAGGCATTAAGAGTAATTGTAATCAACACACAAAGACAAATTTTGATATATTATATTTGAAGCTTTTAAGGCTTTGGGTGAGTTTTCGCGTTGGTGTTTGGTGGATTCCAACGCCGTTGTTTGGTTAATTCCAAACGGAACTTATCGAGTTACGAGCGGACGCTGTGGCGTTCGTATACAAGGTTCTTAGATACGGGTTATCTAAGGGTTGAGGGTCATACGGGTTCTTAGTTACGAGTTAGTTAGGGGTCGCGGTCTTCGTTTTATTGGTGCGCTTCGGTCGGTCGCTTTAGCGATTTCGGATTTCGATTCGATCGCCACGGATCACATCACTTCCTGTCCGCACACTGCCTGTCAGCTTGCGGGGCGCTGTTAAGATAATGCCCAATTCAAATTTGGAAAATAGAGAAGATAAATCAGACGGAGAAGATAAATCCCTAATTACCTAAATTCGGATAAAGTTGGAGCAGCACACAGACGTTGAATGACTTCTCTGTTTCTATCTTTTGCTTTCCTTTAAATTGTATTTTGAATTATTTCCTTTATCTCAAAATACTCTATAAAACAAATGTACTGGGAACCTTTTTGATCATTGAATAATACGGACGACAACTTCTTTTATTTTTGCATTGTAATTCTTTCAGAGGATTCCGATATCTCTCTCCTTGCCTACGACCGTTATGTGTTGGTTTTTTTCGTATCTTTATGATGGAATAAAGCATTCTTTTATAGGCGGAGAGAGGGCGAAATCCGAATGACCTAGGGTTTAAACTTTAATCTCGCCCATCCATCAAAGTCGAGTTTTAATCGGATTAAAACTCCTTTTAAATAACCATTAAATAATAAATAGCATATTTAACGAATTTCCTATAAGACCACTATTATGGGAAAAAAAATTACACGGAATCAATTACAAAAGAAGCTATTACAAGACAAAAAGGCATATGACCCTTCCTCTACTCACTTCCACTTTCCATTAGTTTTCCGGGCCCAATTACCTAATTTGGACACCTTTGTCTATATATAGAATAATGACTGTAAATAATATACATTCTTAATCTACTATCTTTTGTACTTTTATCCTTCTTATTAGTCTTATACTCTTCTTGTCTGGCCGCTAACACTTGTGTATCACTCTTTCTTCAAAACTCCATAACTTCAGCCAAGTTAAACACAAATCAAAATGCAAATCGGGTCAGTGGTTCCTGCTCAAAACTTGCACCGTTTCCAAACTAGACGTGCCCGGTTTCAGAGCACCCTTTCTCCTTTAAACCCATTAACCCGACCCACTTCAAGTGTCCACCCCGACCCACTCCAGTCTACTGATCAAACCAGACAGAAACTTTACCATCTTGAAGAACTATTTCCGTCGAAGCGATTTCAGTCGAACCCACCTCAGCCAGACCCGGTTCTACCGGAATCCGGTAATGGATTGAAGGAAAACAGGGGAAAAGGCATAATGGAGTGGCTGACAAGAATCTGGCCGGAAATGGAGACGGCGGCGGAGGATATGTCTCCCAGACATTTCATTAGGTTCCAGAGGCTATTATCGTCCAAGTTTTCGGAATATTCACCAAGGAACAGTCTTCGTCTGCGGTGGCGGCAGTACCATGGATGTGATAATTGGGCTGGACTACTTGACCCTCTTGATGAGAATCTCCGGCGAGAGGTGGTTAGGTACGGTGAGTTTGTTCAAGCTGCTTATAATGGCTTTTATTCCGAACCGGCCATGTCAGATGATCGGGCTCCACCGTCTCGGCAGGTGGCGTCGCCTGAAAAGTCCTACAAGGTGACTAAAAGTTTGTATGCCACGTCATCAATAGGACTTCCGATATGGATTGATGATGTGGCGGGTAATAATACGTGGCTAACTCAGAAGTCTAGTCGGATTGGATACGTGGCAGTTTGCGATGATAAAATGGAGATTCAAAGGATGGGAAGACGTGACATCGTGATTGCTTTGCGAGGTACCGTCACTTGTCTTGAATGGACGGAAAACATGAGAGACATGTTGGTCCGAATACCTAATGAAAATAATCAAAACAAACATAACGATAATAATGAAAACAATGGACATCCCAAGGTCGAATGTGGATTTTTGAGTCTTTACAAGACTCATGGAGCTCACGTTTCCAGTTTAGCTGAATCGGTAGTTAAAGAAGTTCAAAGACTAATTGAACTATACAAAGGTGAATCACTTAGCATAACCGTGACAGGACACAGTCTTGGCGCTGCCTTAGCATTATTAGTTGCGGATGAACTGAGTACTTGTGCTTTGCTAGCATGCCTTCGGTGGCGGTTTTTTCATTCGGCGGTCCTCGAGTCGGTAATCGACGATTTGCTGACCAATTAAACATCAACGGCGTTAAAGTGTTGCGGATAGTAAACGACCAGGACATAATCACCAGAGTCCCAGGCATGTTCGTCAGTGAAAAGCTTGACCAGAAGTTACGCGAGTCAGGAGCTGACGAGATGCTCAATATTTTAGACAACAACATGCCATGGGCATATTCACATGTCGGAACTGAACTAAGAGTTGACACGAAGATGTCCCCGTATCTGAAACCGAACGCAGACCCAGCATGTTGTCATGACTTGGAAGCCTACTTGCATTTAGTGGATGGTTTCTTGGCATCTAATTGTCCATTCAGAGCAAATGCAAAGAGGAGTTTAGCAAAGTTGTTAAGTGAACAAAGATCAAATGTCAAAAGACTATACACAAGAAAAATAAATTCACTCACCTTAAACATAGAAAGAGGAGGACATCAATCGTATCAGTTGATCTTGCCAAGTCCATCCTGGTCATATATATATATATATATATATATATATATATATATATATATATATATATATATATATTTTTGCTCTTCTGGTTATACTTGTATTAAGGTTGCGTTGTTCTCACAAAGTGCATGAAATTAAGATAGAAGAAGTAGGAAATATAAATATATTTGGATAATTTTTCATGTGACAGTGTTTAGTTTGTTCAATAAGTAAATTTGATTTAATCATCATAAAAATAAAAATAAAAACCGTAAAATGACAAGTGTTACCACACCATACTATAAGCAGTGGCTTTATGGTGGTCGGGGCCCACCAATGTATATTTCTTGTCATGTATGTCTTATAAGAAGGGTAAAAACGTATATACGTGGGATTTATATTTTACACGGTGGGCCCTTGTGTTATTTGTTGTTTTTCTATTGGTCCTGGATCACCAAGTCATCATTGGTCCAAGACCATAATAAAATTTCTGTGCTATAATAGGAAAATGATGACTTGCAATATTATAATTTTATTGCTAGTTATATATTTATGGTATGAATATTAATGAATATTTAATAATATGATATATGCATGCCCCATGCCGTACTCTGCCGACAGACATAGCATATTACTTCTTCAAATTCAACACAACATAGAAATTTTTAATATTATTGTACAAAATCAAAGTGATATATATGTTTTCTTTTTCTTTCTTTTGTTGTTTTCTGTTTTTGTAAGAAGACAATATTTATAAGTGGAAGATAGAAGAAGAGAAATTATTACGAAAGATGCACTATGAAATGTTGTAACGTTGTCCATCACGCTTTTGCCGCCTGCAATTACCGTCTTGCCCTTCCCGTCACCTATGAACATCAAGTTCGTCTTCTTCCTTCCCACTTTTAGATTTCCCTCCACATATCTACCAAATGTAAATATTCCAATATAACTCATTTCTCCGTCACTTTTTTTATTTTTATTTTTTATAGCAAACACTTGAAAAAAATTAATTTATATACAGAATCTTTCAGATATTTCCCGAGTGCTCTAAAACATGCACAATGCACAAAAAGCTATGAATATTATATTATAAAAACGAAGCTTATCAAAATACATGAAAAGTAATATGACTTTCCCTTTTATACATGCATGTAAAGAGAAGAACAACAACACCATTGTGACAAAATTACCCCGCTAATTATGCATCAGCCAAACAAAAGTCAAGAATAAAATCAAGCCTACAGCACTACTTTAAAAACGACTTTATTAATCAAAGAAAATATGATGTTGATAACATGCATCCATTGACTTGATTAAAAAAAAAAAAACTATTGTAAAATTGTTACTAAGTCATATTTGATAAATGATAAGAAAAGTGCATCGTATTACACGTCAGCATCATTCAATTACAAAGAAATACTCCTTCCGTTCCACAATAACTGAGGCAGTTGTCAAAATATTTTGTTTCATTTTATGTGAGACAATTCAATTTCCAATGCAACATTTATTCTGTTTTTATTACACTAGGAGATATAAAAAGAATGTTATATTAATTATATTCAAGGACGTTCTAGTCATTTCATTGTAAAAGTTGAAGTATTAACTCAAATACTTAATATGCATAATTTTGACAACTGACTCAGATAAATTGGAACGGAGGAAGTACTATTAGCAGTAGTTGCAGGTAACCACTAATTAAGCATTCACGATATTGATTATGACTTATGTCCAAATATCATTTAGTATGTTTATTATAATTTATAATATAAGTTTTTTGTGTAATTTGTTGCTAGTTATATATTTATGGTATGAATATTAAGAAGCCTTTTTAAGAGAAGCCAAATCCATTATAATTTTGCTGCAATATTTGCAGATGATATGTATGTTGTAATATTTGGCTCCGAATGATGTCACGAAGCGTAATCACCTCCTCAACGAATCATCGTGACAAATTAACGACATTGACGATACACTCGAACAAGTAACGATCTTCGTAACGAACAAGTAACGGTCTTCATAATCAACTATCGAACATGCTACGATCTTCGCAGTGGATTGATGAAAGAAACCAACCGATCAAATACTTCTACCGAGTCGTGTCAAACGACATCTGTCTAAAGAACATTTCGGATGAATCGAAATGTCCCACTGGATAAAACGGAGATTCCTCATAAGAGGGAAACATGAAACACTAATACCAATTGACGTGTGTTTATATCCAGCAGAGTAAACAAAACAAAGATAAAGATTCTAGAAAAATATTGTTTTCTTTTTCGCTACATCCTCTTAATTGCTGTTCCCTTTTTTCTCACATTAGACAGCAGAATCCCCATCATATATTTATATACAGATATACATATATAAATGTATATACAATATCCCACGAATCCCTTAAAGTTTGCAACAAACAGTAGTTGCCATTAAGGCACTGCACACGGTCAAAGGTAAAACAAACTTTGAGAGACTTAAGCAACTGCTGTATCATGCGAAATTCATATAAAAAGTAAAGAAAATTTTTGTGGATAATATTATTAAATAGTAAAACAATTCCACAAATATTTAATTGAACAAGTATTAAAAATAATTAAATCTTTGAAATATTTTATCATATAAAATTCCAACACTGTCTATATATACATTCTTAATCTACTATCTTTTGTACTTTTATCCTTCTTATTAGTCTTATACTCTTGTCTGGCTGCTAAAACTTGTGTATCACTCTTTCTTCGAAACTCCATAACTTCAGCCAAGTTAAACACAAATCAAAATGCAAATCGGGTCAGTGGTTCCTGCTCAAAACCTGCACCGTTTCCAAACTAGACGTGCCCGGTTTCAGAGCACCCTTTCTCCTTTAAACCCATTAACCCGACCCACTTCAAGTGTCCAACCCGACCCACTCCAGTCTTCTGATCAAACCAGACAGCAACTTTACAATCTTGAAGAACTATTTCCGTCGAAGCGATTTCAGTCGAACCCACCTCAGCCAGACCCGGTTCTACCGGAATCCGGTAATGGGTTGAAGGAAAACAGGGGAAAAGGCATAACGGAGTGGCTGACAAGAATCTGGCCGGAAATGGAGACGGCGGCGGAGGATATGTCTCCCAGACATTTCATTAGGTTCCAGAGGCTATTATCGTCCAAGTCTTCCGAATATTCACCAAGGAACAGTCTTCGTCTGCGGTGGCGGCAGTACCATGGATGTGATAATTGGGCTGGATTACTTGACCCTCTTGATGAGAATCTCCGGCGAGAGGTGGTTAGGTACGGTGAGTTTGTTCAAGCTGCTTATAATGGCTTTATTCCGAAACGGCCATGTCAGATGATCGGGCTCCACCCTCTCGGCAGGTGGCATTGCCTGATAAGTCCTACAAGGTGACCAAAAGTTTGTATGCCACGTCATCACTAGGACTTCCGAGGTGGATTGATGATGTGGCGGGTAATAATACGTGGCTAACTCAGAAGTCTAGTCGAATTGGATACGTGGCGGTTTGCGATGATAAAATGGAGATTCGAAAGGATGGGAAGACGTGACATCGTGATTCTTTGCGAGTACTATCACTTGTCTTGAATGGACGGAAAACATGAGAGACATGTTAGTTCGAATACCTAATGAAAATAATCAAAACAAACATAACGATAATAATGAAAACAATGGACATCCCAAGGTCGAATGTGGATTTCTGAGTCTTTACAAGACTCGTGGAGCTCACGTTCACGCGTTAAGGTTTAGAATCGGTAGTTAAAGAATTTCAAAGACTAATTGAACTATACAAAGGGGAATCACTTAGCATAACCGTGACGGGACGCGATGCGCGGCTGCGCTAAGATTATTAGTTGTTGATGAACTGAGTACTTGTGCTCCTAGCATGCCTCCGGTGGCGGTTTTTTCATTCGGCGGTCCTCGAGTCGGTAATCGACGATTCGTTGACCGATTAAACATCAACGGCGTTAAAGTGTTGCGGATAGTAAACGACCAGGACGTAATCACTAGAGTCCCAGGCATGTTCGTCAGTGAAAAGCTTGACCAGAAGTTACGCGAGTCAGGAGCTGACGAGATGCTCAATATTTTAGACAACAACATGCCATGGGCATATTCACATGTTGGAACTGAATTAAGAGTTGACACGAAGATGTCCCCGTATCTGAAACCGAACGCAGACCCGGCATGTTGTCATGACTTGGAAGCCTACTTGCATTTATTGGATGGTTTCTTGGCATCTAATTGTCCATTCAGAGTAAATGCAAAGAGGAGTTTAGCAAAGTTGTTAAGTGAACAAAGATCAAATGTCAAAAGACTATACACAAGAAAAATAAATTCACTCACCTTAAACATAGAAAGAGAAGGACATCAATCTGTATCAGTTGATGCTTCAGCCAAGTCCATCCCGGTCATATAATATATATATATATATATATATATATATATATATATATTATATGAATAGGGATGGAACTTAAGCATCAAGATCAACTATATATCTAGTTGATCTTGCTAAAAGTCCATCCCTGGTCATATATATAATTTTATCAAGGATATATATATATATATTGCTCTTCTGGTAATACTTGTATTAAGGTTGCGTTGTTCTCACAAAGTGAAGATAGAAGAAGTAGGAAATATAAATATATTTGGATGATTTTTCACGTGACAGTGTTTAATTTGTTCAATAAGTAAATTTGATTTAATCGTCATAAAAATAAAAATAAAAACCGGAAAATGACAAGTGTTACCACACCATGCTATAAGAGTCTTTAATAGGAAAATGAATTTTTTTTAAGAGATGCCAAATCCAATAATTTGCTGCAATATTTGCAAATGATATGTACTCTGCTTCAATGTTAGAACAAATAACAACAAACTTCTTTTTAGAGTTTCAAGAAATAAGAGATTCTCTAAAATAAACACAAAAGCCTTCAACAGATTTCTTGTCATAAGTGCTACAGACCCAATCTGAATCAGGGTAGCCATTTAAATATAACACAGAAGAAATCTTGAAGTGAAATCATGTGTCAAAATACCTTTGATGCATCTGATAACCCTCTTGAAAGCCTTCCAATGACCACTGGTTCGTTTTTGCATAATTTGACTTAAATAGTAGACGACACAACTTTAATATCTGGTCATGGTGAGCTATTGAGAGCAATGAGGCTATCTTGGACTACATCAATTCTGACATATTACAATTGGAGACTAAAATGAAAAATAATAGTGTAATTGTGGATTTGTGGTGCCACAAATAGGATGAGTTCTTCCCTGCTTTTTGTCACATCTGGGGTCAATCAAGCATTTTATATAATAAAAAAAAATGCATTTTTTAAGAAAATATAATGCTAAAAAAGTAAATTACATTTATTTATGAAAGAAAATTTATTAATATTTTAATTGATAGCATAAAATTATTTCACACCATTATCACATCTTATCAATCATACATCACACATACAACTATTCTATATTTTTCTTTCAATAAAATTATGCCACATAAGCAATTTTCACAGAGTCTATGTGGTCACCACTACTGCTGCTTTGAAGACCCCAAAAAATACGCTCATGTACTAAGTTGGATTAGACAACGGTTCTCCCTGAGTGGATGATTGAGATTTTTCAATGTACATTGTCTTCAGTAGCTGGGATAGACATGGCTTTGGGACAAATGAAGACCAAAGGAATCTCTGTGAGCCTCAATTCCCCCGAAATGTGAGATTGAACCTTTAAGAGCAAAGGTAAAATCCAAGTGATGAATAATAAATTTATTAATAGAAGAAACAGAGCTTCCAATGCGTCATCTACGTACACTAATGCATACGATGTTGTTGAATGTTGAAAACAAATAGTGAGGTGTCTCTGGTGGACTACATGAACTGCCATTTCAACATTTGTGTCTGGGAGCCTCAAACCATGCTCAGTGGCCTATTTTAGGCAATCTTTGTTCAACTTGCATACATGGTGAGGCTTTGGTGGATCTTAAAATCCCACGGGCCGATGACTATAAACAAGTTCAGTGAGAGGTCAACTAGAAAAGTATTATTGATGTCTACTTGGAGAATGTTCTAGTTTAATGTAACGCCCCGTTTCCGGATACCAAGTCTTTACCCAGAAATAGAACGTCCGGCACGTATAATATAAAATAAATTCTATATTATACGTAAGTCTTTACTACGTCGTATCGAGTTTTGCATTTACGGAAGCTAAAAGACTTGGGTGTAATTTTTTTTTTCCAAGATAAAAGTAGAAACACAACTTACTAAGGATGGAAAAATATCTTACAACAACGATACATAAATCTTACAACAATACGATATCTGAATAAAGGAAAATGCAACTAGTATCTTACAAGAAATTCAAAGAAAATACAACATGTCTTGAAATGAAATTACAACATAAGTCTTGAAGGGAACTACATAGTCTAGTAACAAGCATGATAAAAGCATAGCATGACAAGAGCATCAAACATCATCTTCAAAGTCCTCTTCGAACTCCTGTTCAACCTGTCCATCTTCTCAACCCCAAACACAACAAACATGCATTTGAGATAAGTACAAAGGCACTTAGCAAGAAATAGAAGCTATTGCATTAACTAGGTTTTATAAAGAAGGATTTACATAATAAGTAAGTTATCTTTATTTGACCGACTCAATTCTAGGGTTCACTTCATGCTCATCAACACGTTGTGACTAACCGTTTCTAACTTAACTCGAGATTGTTACACTGGCATTCAAGGGCACTACGCATGGTGCTACCCGCCACGATGTATCGTTTGCAACCTATTAGTGGATCACACCAATAGCCACGAGTTAAGACCCGATAGTGTACACGTTCGGCGAAGTCCCCCCTACCATTTAGCTGTTTATAGGCCAGCAGAGTTATTCACTTTATTTGGCCGCCCACACATCGCGATATTGACAAGGGCCTTACGAACAATGTTACGATGTTTAGTCTTTTACTACACACTTATGTAAATTATTAATCATTAACTAGCCACCTAAGTGTTTTCACGGTAGGAGCTCACTTAACAACTATACTCCCTCACTTAGACTCTAGACATGACACCCTATGCACATACACAGACATTGATGAATACTAATTCATCAGAGTACAAGTCATTTATACCCTTCCGACGGTCCCAAACTTCAACTCCATGGAAGAGTACATCCGGTGCCGGAACTAAACACATCGGAAGCTTAATCGAGGCTTATTCATGTTCCTTTAATGTTATTAGGTCAAGAAACAACATTTAAAACGAGACTCGGGGCTCAAAAATGATCAGAACACAAAAAGACACAGGCAGTGCGCCTGCACTGGAATCAGTGTCCCTGCACTGGCTTCAGTGCGCCCGCACTTGATTCTGGTGCGCTTACACCAAGCCTCTGAATGTAAAATCAAACTTTCTGACTGTCCGGTGCCCCCGCGCTGGATCTTGTGTGCCAGCACTGGCTTTTGTGCGCCCGCACTGGGTTCTGTGCGCCCGCACCAGGTTCTAGTGCGCCCGCACCAGGTTCTAGTGCGCCCGCACCAGGTCTCTGAATGTAAAATTGGACCTCCTGCTCTTCCAGTGCACCCGCACTGGCCTTGGTGCACCCGCACCAAGTGCACTTGATGTATTATTTTTATATGATTGAATTTACGTGATTTTATTACGTTTTATTGACAAATTCTATGTAAAATATCTAAAATTATGATATAATTAGTATAAAATATTAATCTTTATAGTTTGGTATATTTAGTAGTAAAAGTTAGTATTTATAATAAAAAGTTGTAGTTTTTGTACCGGTTTTAGTGACCGGAATATTGTGTCTATTTTACACGGGTATTTTGTGTTTATTTCATTGCAGAATCCTAAGATGAACTGAAATCCCGAGTACAGACAATTTTTGAAGTCAATTCAAGTTGTTGGAAGGGAGTTATAAAGCGTCACTGATATAAATGATAAAGGGAATAATTGTTTCTGAATCTCGAAAAAGGACGTATAATACAAATGGCTCATCGAGAATACGTTTTCTGAAGAAATGGTCTTGATGAAAGTTGTAGAGAATTCAACGAGCTTTTCAACGGAAGTTCAATTATGTCATTCTGATATCGAGAATTCAAGTTACGATTTTTAGAAGATAGTGTGTAATTATATATAATTATATATAATTACAACACATGCTAAGTAATGATTAGAGGGTAACATGGGGGCACATGCTTGCAACTAACTGTAATGATTGCCATCATTACACCGGACCGATCCGGCAGATTTTCAGGACCGGTCCGGGAAGGAAGAAAATCTATAAAAGGGGAGCAGCAGAGACTCATTTGAGAGTGTACCAATATATATATACAATATTCCATATATATTCTCTCCCTCTTCTTTCTCTTTTTCTTCTCTTTTCTTAGTTTGTAAATAGGCTTTATGCCAAGAATAAATTAGTAGTAGTAGTATCGTAGTAATGCCGGGAAATTCTCGAAGGTTCGGTGTTCTTTGAAGTCGTTGTAATGTCCGGAAAAGACGATTTCGAGTCAACGATTGTAATCGGGTAATTTCTATAATAATTATGTTTATGTTTGTTATTTTCTTCTTTTTTATAATGTTATTAGGCTAGATCTAATAACTAGCCAAAGTTATGTAATCGTATTATTTCGATCTTTTCGGTAATGGAATGCTTTGTTAAAATAAAATTGAATAAAATTGAGTTAAAATGAATCTTTTTCTATTTCGCTACGTATTGATAACATATTCGGAATGAAGTAATCAATCATGATGAATACCACATATAACTCGATGATGAACCGACCGGAGAAGTCGGGATATGAGTAAAAATAGAAAAACCGGAGGGTAAAAATGGCCGTCCGATTAACGGAATCCTATTTCCTACCCGGGGCGATTTGTCCCGGAAAGATAAATCTTATTAAAATTTGTACTCGAGATCTTAATAATGTTAAAATCACGCTTTAATTGAAACTACACCGTTTGTATTAAATCGATCCGCTTGACAACCGGAGCCTCTTGAATAACATCGGCCATCCGACAAATGGAATAACCTCTTTTATCCGGGGTAGATTTGTACTCGGTACTGTTCGGACTAACTAAGTTTAGCATGGGGCGAGTTGTGGACCTTGGACCGATGACTTTTGACATATGACAATTTCATACGCTCGTGTGAGGAGGAATTGTTGACATTAGGAGTACACCGTTTCATTTGCTCAATTGGACCTAAAAAGGAAGATCGAACACATTCCATTAATTGAAAAGATCATATAAATCGATTATATATACTTTGGCTAGTCTAATTTATAAACTATATATTGGTATCTATATATTTATATATATATATATATATTTTACTATTTATGTACATCTATATATATTTATATATCTATATATATTATATTAGAATAACTTTTAAATTACGCATTTATTTTATGTTGATTAGAGTAGTAGTAAGTTGTGTTATAAAATTGCGGTTTAGATCGAGTTAATAGCAGCTCTTTGGTGTTTAACCACACTTAAAAGAATTACCATTTTTTTCCCTGAGGATTCGACACCTGACTCACCACTTTATCACTACAATTTGACCCGGTACACTGCCGGTTAGGATCCGTCTAACCTAGAAAAGGTCTGTCCCTTTCTTGACGCCGTTTCTAAGGTCTGGTTTGGTGACGTCAGCTATTTTGGCGCCGTTGCCGGGGAAACAAAGTCGCTAATTTTTTTTTGTGTCTATGGTTACTACTTGTATTAGCTTAAAATTCTCGAGGATAAACCAACACTCTTCTTATCACATTTCTTTTTTTTTTTTTTTTCGTTGGTATCTACTTTCTTTTAGTACCAATTTTCTTCTTCTTTAAAACTCGAGCATTTTTCTATTTCCGTTAGTTGATGACCGAAAGCGGTAAAGCCTCACTTACTCCTTATAAGCCCGATATAAACGCTTACGAAAGGCGCTTGCGGATAGAGAGTAAACGTGGTCAAACTAGCTTAGGACTCCTTGGAAAATCTCCAACGGAATCATCTTCTAATAAAAATAAAGAAATGGTCGAAACTAGTGATGAAACAAACGAACAGAGGCTAGATCATGCTTTAGGGCATGGCCAAAACCCTGTTAACCCTAATAATAATCAGAATAATAGAATCAATCAAGATCGGAACCAGAATAATCATAACAATCCGCCAAACCCGAGACCTATCTGTGATCAAACTGTAAGGAGAAACCAGACTAATAATCCCATACTTTTACCGAATGAAGGAGCGAATAATTTCGAAATTAAGTCTCATCTTTTTGGTTTAATTGACGCAAGAGCCCAATTTCTAGGAGAAGATGATGAAGATCCACATCATCATCTCTATCTCGTTTGAAGAACTGTGCAATACAGCCAAAAGTCAAGGTGCTCATAAGGAATTAACGAGGATGACTATGTTTCCTTTTTCTTTAAAAGGAAGAGCCCGAGATTGGTTTATGTCGCTTCCACACCATTCGTTAACTAGTTGGGAGGATATTCAAACTGAATTTCTGAAACAATATTTCACTCCAGGACGAAATTTGGAATTAAAGGTCGAGGTTGCTAATTTTAGACAAGGATCTGAAGAAACACTTGGGAATGCGTGGGAAAGGTTTAAAAAATTGTTAAGAGCTTGTCCCGATCATGGTTATTCCTTAGATATGCAGATGTAGATCATGCATGTGGTGGTTCGTTAATGATGAGTGAAGCTCAAACAGTTTACGATGCTATAGAAAAGATTTCCAAAAATAACAGAATGTGGGAAACCGGTTCTAGCACTAGAAAAGTAGCTTTTGCAGGAGAATGTACGTCAAATACGGAAGTTCTAGCACATTTGGAGAATTTGAGTAGAAAGTTTGATGGATTACAACAAAGTAAGAATCAAAATTCAGAAAATAGTACTCCAACTGAATACTCAAATCATGATAATGTGTCATTAGGGATAGAAGAACCAACAGGATATTCAAGAGAGGAAGTGAGTTTTCTTCAGCAGCATAAGAATTTGAACAATGCATATTCAAACTCATTTAATGCTATTAGAAGAGACCACCCAACTTTTAGATGGTCTGAAAACCCTAGTAAGCCAGGACAACCGCCGTATCCAGTTCAGTATAAGAATATGAATAATAATCAAGTTTATCAAGGAAATACATCTAATCAGAATTTACAATCATTACCTAGATCCTATCCTCAGCATACCACTCAAAGTATACCAGTAACTCAAAGTTCAACTCCACCTGCAGAAGGAGTTGAAAAATGGGAAAAACTGATGGAAAATATGATGGGTATAGTATCTACTCAAGCTAAGAATATGGAAACAATGATGACTTCTATAGGTTCAGTCAGTAAGGACATGAGTACAATGAAAACATCTATGAATGGACATGATACCAGAATGAGAACGATAGAAGCTTCATTAAGGAATATGGAAGATCATTTGAGTAGGGAAGGTGAACGTAACAACAGTAGACCTCCTGGAGGATTACCAAGTAATACTGAAAGAAACCCAAGAGAGGTAAATGTTGTAGTTACGAGAAGTAGGAAACTCTACGGTAGTAATGGAGTAGAAAACTTCGGGAATAATGAAGTAGAAAATGATTTAGATAAAAATGAAAAGACTAAAGATGAACTTGACTTTACTGATGAGGAAGAAGAAATCATAGAGAATTTCTTGAAAAGGAATAGAAGTTTGGAACCTGAGAATGAAGGTGAAAAATGGGTAAAAATCCCTAGAATTTTGAAAGATCCCATGGATAAAGATTTAAGAACTTTATTTAAGGAACATTTGAGAATAGAAGATAAAGAAAACAAGGATGAAAAACAGGAAGAACAGAAAGAATCTGAAGTAGAGATTGATTCAGGGAATATTTTAAAAGAAAAAATTCAAGAACCTGAAACATGGCGATCAAGTAATACTCCAAAGGATAAAGGAATGTTAGGAAATCACTAGTTTAACGCAGCGGAATTTAAAATTTGATTTCCTTTTCTAGATCGTTCTTCGTTTAATGCAATAAACACGTTAAGTAGTTTGACGGTTATACCTTAGATGATCTACAAGATCGTCGCTTTGACCGCCAACGGAGAGTAGTTCAATGCGCAAGCCGTCCACGCGTCCGGCCTCTATCGCTAATCCACACGAACCCCTCGCCGGAATCCTCCTTGGATTGCTATCGGAAAAACTCCGGCTGCTAGACCGGACCTTTTCTTCCCTCACAAACTCACTATGGAGAGCTCTCTATTTTACACAAGAATTATGAACTCTTGCAATTGTGTTGTACAAAAGAGCTTGACACCCATTTCCTTTTTATAGAGCAAGTGGCGCCCCATATGTAGTGTGGAGGAGAAGAAAACCTTTTTCCAATAAAATAAGGAAAATCAATTAGATTGATTTATCTCTTTAATTATAATATCTTGTCAATATCATATATTGATTATAATTATCTTATTACCATAAATCTATTTTGCAAAATCAATTAATATCCTATATTAATATTATGGCAATATTTATTAATTAAAGTGCACAATCCAAGTGTATCTCATACACTCAAAAGTGGCGCCCCTTTAGTCAATAAATTGACTTCCGGAATATTCTTTAATTAATCTAATTTATGTATATAATTAATATCTTGTATTTTATTTATTCATAATAAATAAATACCACCATATTCATTTTACCACTACAACCTTTATAGTCTAGAGATAAACTTTCCTTATTTGGTTATCAACTATAACCGCATTTTAATCCGACTCGATGTTCATATGTGTGTGACCCGATAGGCTTCCGAATATGTTGGCCGTAGACACAAAGTGCAATTTACTAAAATGCCCTTCATACCTAACGATCACGGGATAGCGTCTAGCAACACACCGTGACCCCCAATCATCGGAAGAGTCAAAAGCAATGACTACTACCTTTCATGTGAAGCGATTACCGTGTAACTTACAATCCTATCGCTATAATAATATCCATACGATCGTATCTCGAGTGTCAATACATTGACGATCGTATCTTATAATCTGGATATCATGCTCTCTCGGAATAACACATTTACTCCCACTTTGCGTAGATTCTCGAGAGCTAGACATTCCTTATAAGAAGGCCATTTCGGATATTCAATCCCAATCATAGGATACGCGATTCCCGGACGACCAATCATGTATACTCCGCGTGCTTCAATATCATACCCAATCACTACCGCATGATCGCCCCGTGGTTAGGAGAAATCTCAATAGTGTCAAAGCATGACAATCCACACCGTGATGCCATGAAGACTCCGGTCAAAAGGATAATTACACAACCGCCACATAGTGTGACACTTAATGTAAGTGGGTCGGTCCTAACGTACGCATTCTCTAATACACGTCCACGTACAGTCCAAGTGTCCCTACACTTCGATAGACGAGATCTATCCCTACCTTCTAAAAGATAGAAGACATCCAATACGTGCTAGTCCGATTATATCATCAATGTCCCATTTGATAATATGTAAGACTAGAGACATTTAAGTACCAACCTTGTTATAGTGATTAGAGATCTCATCAACCATAATCACTATCATGGTTTCTCTATCACAGATCGATACTAGGGACGTTACTATATATATACAACAAATAATATGAAGACAAACAATATATAATAACATAAGTGCTTTTATTAATCATAATAAAGTTATTACATGAACTAAATAGACTGTAAATGACCCGACCCGGTCGGATCCGGTCCGACCCGATTGGGTTTAGGACACCTTTCCAACAAGGAAAAGAGAGAATGACTTCGAAACCAAAGGTTATAGATTTAGAGTCTTTACCTTTTCCACCTAAAGATCAAATTAAAAAGATTAAGACTGATCAGAAGTATGCTCGTTTCCTTGATACTTTTCGTCATATTCATGTTAATATCCCTGTTATCGAAGCTCTGATAAATATGCCTGCCTATGGAAAGTTTTTGAAGGATATACTATCAAACAAGAAAAAATTAGAGGAATATGAGAATATATGCCTAAATGAAGAATGTTCTCACAATGCAACGCAAAGATAAGTTACCACCTAAACTAAAAGATCCTGGAAGTTTTACGATTCCGTGTGAAATTGGAGGATTTTTGTTTAAGAAGGTCTTATGTGATCTTGGAGCTAGTATAAATCTCATGTCTTATGAGGATTATAGAAAGCTAGGCATAGGAAAGCTTACTAAGACTGAAATGACTCTGCAAATGGCAGACAGATCGATTAAGTACCCTAAAGGAATTATTGAGGACATATTGGTTAAAGTAGACAAGTTTTATTTTCCAGTAGACTTTGTAGTTATGGAAATGGAAGAAGGATTTTCAGCGCCGCTTATCTTAGGACGTCCATTTCTAGCTACAGGGAGAACTTTAATCGATGTTCAGAAAGGAGAATTAATTTTGAGAGTCAATGAAGATGAAGTTGCTTTCAATATTTTCAAAGCTATGAATCATCCATATACATCACCAGAATCATGTTCTTTTATAGAAGATATTCATTCTGTCTATGATAATCAGTTACCAACTTCTGAAGACAGATTAGAAGAATGTTTAACTTTATCTATCTATAAAGAAGATGAGGAAGACATTGAAATGAAAGAGATAATCCTTTCTCTAGATAAAGGAAGTTTTACTTTTAAACCACCATGGCATAAGTATTTAGAATTAGAACTAGAAGGACCAGTTCTTAAATCGTCAATAGAAGATCCGCCGAAGAATCTGGAATTGAAACCGTTACCTTTAAATCTGAAATATGCTTTTCTTGAAAATGATAATCTTTTACCAGTTATTATTTCATCAACTTTAATGGAGCAACAAGAAGATCAATTACTAGGAATGTTGAAAAAGCATAAGAAAGCTTTTGGATGGACAGTTGCCGATATTCGAGGTATTAGCCCTGAGATTTGTGTTCATAAGATAATTCTAAAAGAAGATGCTAAACCTTGTATTCAACCGCAACGCCGCCTCAACCCGAATTTGCAGTTAATCGTTAAGAAAGAGGTTATTAAGCTATTAGAAATGGGAATAATCTTTCCTATATCGGATAGTGAATGGGTAAGTCCAACTCAAGTTGTACCAAAGAAAGGAGGTTTCACGGTGAAAGAGAATGATAAGAATGAATGGATTCCAACAAGGGAAATTACGGGATATCGAATGTGCATTGATTTTAGAAAACTAAATGATCATACTAAGAAAGATCATCATCCACTTCCATTCATAGTACAAATGTTGGAGCGTTTAAGTGGACATAAGTATTACTGTTTCTTAGATGGTTATTCAGGTTATTTACAGATATTCATTGCAGCAGGAGATAGGGAAAAGACTACTTTCACTTGTCCTTATGGAACTTTTGCGTATAAAAGAATGCCGTTTGGTTTATGTAATGCTCCTGCTACGTTTCAAAGATGTATGATGTCTATATTTTCTGATATGGTTGAGAAATTCTTAGAAATTTTTATGGACGACTTTAGTGTTTACGGAGACTCTTTTAATGGCTGTTTGTTACACTTAGAACGAGTATTACAACGCTGTGAGGATACCAATTTAGTGCTTAACGGGAAAAATGTCATTTAATGGTATCGAAGGAATTGTACTAGGTCATAGAATCTCTCGAAGTAGGAATTGAAGTTGATAAAGCTAAAGTCGAGGTAATCGAGAAATTGCCTCCACCAGTTAATCTAAGAACGTTAAGAGGATTTCTTGGACATGCGGGATTTTATAGGAGATTTATTGCGAGATTTTCAAAGATAGCAAAGCCTCTAAGTCATTTGCTTGAAAAAGAAGTATCTTTTAATTTTGATAGTAAATGTATGGAAGCATTTAAGACCCGAAAGCGAAGTTGATTCGCACCCGGTATTGGTGGCACCAAACCGGGATTTACCTTTTGAGATTATGTGTGATGCAAGCGATTTAGCAGTAGGAGCATTTTTAGGTCAAAGGTATAATAGAATTCTCAAAGCTATTTACTATGCATCTCATACGTTAAATGCACTCAACTAAACTATGCAACTACGAAAAAGAAGCTGTTGGCTGTGATTTTTGCCTTAGATAAGTTTAGATCGTATATTGTTGGCTCTAAGGTAATAGTTTATACGGACCATTCGGCATTGAAATATTTACGAGTAAGAAAGATGCGAAACCACGTCTTCTTAGATGGATTCTCCTACTTCAAGAATTTGATATTGAGATTAAAGATAAAAAAGGAAGTGAGAATGTAGTAGCAGATCATCTAAGTAGAATGGAAACTGAGGAAGAGATAGGAAATGAAATTAAGGATTCATTTCCTGATGAACAACTGCTTAGAATCGATATGCCTTCAACCATGCAGTTATTAAAGAAAAGAATTCCTTCTAAGGAAAATTCACCTTGGTTTGGAGATATCATTAACTACTTAACTCCGTGATTACATTCCGTCTCATTGGACTTGCGGCGAGAAAAAAGAAGTTCTTTTATGACTTAAAATTTTATTACTGGGAGGAACCAGATCTTTTCCGTAAATGTTCGGATGGAATAATCAGAAAATGTGTGCCTGATAATGAAATTTTAAGTGTTTTATCGTTTTGTCATGATCGTGAGGCAGGAGGTCATCATGGAGGTTGGAAAACTGCTTTTAAAGTCTTGCAATGTGGTTTTTATTGGCCTACACTTTATAAAGATGCGTATACATATGTTAAATCTTGTGAATCATGTCAAAAATGGGGAAATATATCGAAAAAACATGAAATGCCTATGCAACCTATTTTAGAATGTGAGTTATTTGATGTTTGGGGTATAGATTTCATGGGACCTTTCCCTATATCATTTGGAAAAAGATTTATTCTTGTAATGGTAGATTATGTTTCGAAATGGGTAGAAGCTGAAGCTCTTCCCACTAATGATACCAAGGTTGTCATACGATTCCTTAAAAAGAACATATTCACTAGATATGGCATTCCGAGGGGCGATCATTAGTGATAGAGGTCACACTTTTGCAATCGACCATTTACTAAGTTAATTGAAAAATATGGTGTAACGCATAAGTTAAGAACGCCTTATCATCCGCAAACCAGTGGTCAGGTAGAGGTGTCGAATAGGGAGATTAAAAGAATCATAGAAAAAACAGTGGATTCAAACCGTAAAAACTCAAGGCGGTTAGACTAGATGATGCGTTATGGGCATACGGAAACGACTTTTAAAACTCCAATTGGTCATTCTCCCTACAAATTAGTCTTTGGTAAATCTTGTCATCTCCCAGGTAGAATTAGAACACCGAGCATTCTCGGGCTATTAGATTTTTAAATTTCGATCCTAAGGTTTGTCGGTGATCATAGACTACTTCGGTTAACGAAATTAGAAGAATTTCGCCTTGATTCATATGAAAATGCTCGAATCTACAAGAACGCACGAAATCCTTCCATGATAAGAGAATATATAGTCGTGAGTTCCATGTAGGTGATCGAGTGTTATTGTACAATTCACGTTTAAAGTTGTTTCCGGGAAAGCTTAAATCAAGATGGACGGGACCATTTAAAGTAACACGAGTTTATAAATGCGGAGTCGTTGAACTAACGATGGGAATACAACTTTTATAGCCAATGGTCACGGGGGTGAAGCTATTTCTGGAAGGTGAAGAAGTCTCTCTCATAAATGAAGTGATGTTGCTGATCGACCCTCCGAAAAACTAAAAAGCAGTGCTCTGAAAAGCTGAAAGTATCAAATTACCAGGTTTTATCTTTACTTTTATATGTCTAAACTAGTTTCGTCTTTTACCGGATAGACGTAAAAGAACTGGATGTCTTTTTTAGATAGATTAGGAGTTTTTGTTTTGCTTTTGAAGTTTGGTTTTAATAGAGATATCGCCTTTACTATAGAAGCCTTAGTTTTTGAAAAGAACAAGCAATTGTTGAGAGAGAAAAAATTGAAAGAAGTTTGTAATGGTACGTCGAGAAGCTCGATAAAGAGAAGGGCTAAGTTTTTAAGGAAGTGCAGAATCTGTGGAAAGATTGAACACAATGGGCAATGTGGGAAAAATATAACTCAATCTCAGAGTGAGTGTTTGAATGTAATTAAGAAGGGAACGATTAGGTGGTTAACCGAAAATCCCGATGGACTTCCAAGACTTAATTCAAACGCTACATTTCTAGGATATAGTTTGCTTGAAAGGTATGTTAGAAATCTGGAGTTTATAGAAATTGAAGAATTAGAAACCCCGTAAGTTCAAGTCTTTTATTGTTTTTAGTTTTATGAAATTTTTTGCATAACTTTGAAAATTTTATAACATTGGATCTTTATAAAATTAAGGAGTTTTATAAAAGTTTTATAAAAAGTTTTTTAAGTTTTTAGATATTTTATAAGAATTAATAGAAATTTATTGAATTTTTATAAACTTTTAAATAAGTTTTATAAAGATTTTATAAATTTTGAGAAATTGTTATAAAATTTATAAATTTTATTTTAAAGTTTTTATTGAGTTTTATAAGTTTTATAAAAATAAAAAATAAAAAAAATCGAAAAAAAATCATAAAATTTTTTTCACACGGACCGATCCGGCCCTTACACCGGACCGATCCGGGTTCGAGTTAACCTAAAAAGACGGGGATCTTTTCTTTCTTCTTCATTTCTCCTCTTTTCTTCAACAGCAGCCGCAGCACCATCATCTCCAACCCGAAAAATTTTATTTTTCTTCTCAAAAATACAAATTACACTATACCATTACATACATTCTTCCTCTTTTTACTCTCCTCTCTTCAACACAAGTGAAAAATTTGAAAAAGATCGAACACAAGCTCCATTTCATCCCGGAGGCTTATACGACTTTTCCGGCCACTTTTCACTGTTTTGTTCATTATAAGGTATAATTTATTTACTCTAGTTATCAATTTCATAATCTTTATAATTTTTAGATTTATTTTCAACTATTTTGATTTTTAATTGTGTTGTGACATTTTATTGTTGTTGTTGTTTTGTTGTTTTATTATTATTCCAAAAATTCGTAGAATGGCCTCATCCAGTCGAAAAATCTCTAAGAAACGAAAGCCTAATATTCCAATAGAAGTACCGGTCGTAGAATTAAAAGATTTAACACCGGAAGAAGAATCTGTTAGTTTTGTGCTACGCTACTTCACCTCAAGCTAAGAATGCTTATAAAAATATCTATAGTAAATGTGGAGTTGTGTTGGAAAGAGGCTTAGATTTTGATGACTTAGGAGAGGAGGTTAGGCGTATTTTTGCGAGACGCCAATGGTTGGATTTTGCAGCTCAGAGGACAGGAGAGATCAATACTACCTTAGTGGCAGAGTTTTATGCAGTTTTGTCTACTTTGACACCCACTGAGGATAGTATGATTGAGTCTATTCCCTTTAGATCCAGAAATGTTTCTTTTAGTCCGGAACTTATTAATGCTGTTTTAGGGGTAGAAGTTTTTCCAGATGAAGAAGATTATAGAGCTGTTTATAGATTAGATGATCCTGCTATGTATGAGCGGTTGCCTCTAGAGCTCGGAGGAATTTGATGCTACGGCGAGTGGGTGGACAACGATTTAATTATGGGAAGTGTTTTAGAGATCCGATGGCAATCAAAAGATTTTTGAGCCATACTCTCTATCCCACTACCAAACACACCGCCTTTGGTAAAGAAGATTTATGCATTACTTGGGCGATGATTCATGATGTTAAGGTGGATGTGGGGAAGATCATGTATAGAAGGGTTTTCGAGTTTATTGTTACTGCCAAGGCGGGGAGTCACATGTACTTTCCGGCTTTATTTCGATTTATGTCGTAGATCGGGAGTTCCTTTCCTGTCTAACGACAAGTTGATGATGGCAGATGAGTCCCTGATAGGCCCTAGTCTGAGGAGGTCTCCAGAGGGTTCGATAGACTCGATAGTTAGACGTAGTGCACCTCCACCAGTTCCACCAGTTTCAGCATTTTCATCTTTTTCTGAGCAACAGCAGACTTTTCTCCCAAACACTATTACATACGATATGTTTCAATCTTTAGTGTCAGATGTAGCCCGAGGACATGCTAATATGGCTTTGTTTGCTGAGCAGAGTAGGCAGTGGAGTGATGATTTACGTAGAGGGATGCTGAGACATGAGCAGATGCATCTTAATCCTTCTTTCGATAAAACTGCCTATCCGCCCTGTCAATCTAACCCATATACGTTACCAGAATGGATAGCACCTATTCCACCATCTCAGAGCTTTCATCATATGCCAAATCCTTTTGAAAGCCGGTCTAGTGGTCGGGGTGTCTTTTATACGAGTTCTCGTGGTGTCTTTGTTACATCTACCGGGGAGGATTTTCGGATTTTGCAAGGATGACGTCAAGTATGAGTTCGATGGGTCTCGACGAGTTCGGTTCGGACCACGACTACGTTTCCACGGCCCGTTACGTCATCGGTTCCAAGTTTAAATGATCCAGTTTATCCAGCTGAGGATGATGATGTTGACATTATTTGATTTCGTACAACTTTGTTAGTTTTAAACATTTTCTGTCTGTTTATTTTATTTTCCGCATTTTAAATACTATGTTTGCTAATTTAATAGTTTTTCGTTTTCATAATCGTTTTTTGTCATAATAGTAGATTTAATCACTTTTAATAGTATTTAAATATTTCATAAAAAATCTAAAAACAAAAAAAAAATATTTTCGTATGTCGTTTTTAAAATATAATTCGTGTGTCGTTTTATCCGTATCATTTAGATAAACTTTAAATCACCTTTATAGCTTCTAAAATAGCCTTGAGTCTATTTTAGATAACAAAGCGAACTTGAATTTTACAACCTTTACAAGGTAAAACCATTATGAAGCCGGACCGGTCCGGTCAGTTTCAGGACCGATCCGGGAGTAAAAACTGCTGAGTCATGTTGAGAGTTTTAATGTGCAGCCACGTACACTCTCCATACTTGTCCATTTAAGGCAAGAAAGCTGAAAGTAAAAACTTGCAAATTCACTCAGTAACTTTCACCTTTCTATCTGTTTAATTATTTTCATCTGTTTCAACTAAAATGTCAAACCGATCATCACCATCAGTCAATTCATACGATCCGGAGGCAGTTGATGTTTTTGTCCCGGAGTCTAGCGCTTCAAATGTTAATTTGTTGGTGAATGCGAGGTTTGCAAATTCTCCTATATTGATAGAAAGGGGTATCAATTTTGAAAAAATTGATCAGTTCGGAAGGGATTTAATTCAGAATCAAGGATGGAGAAAATTTGTTAAGCATCCTCGAGGAAGAATTAATGTTTCTATTGTTAGGGAATTTTATTCGGCTCTTTCTACTTGTTACTACGGTAGATCCGTCACGACTTATATCCGTTCGTGGTACACTTATTCACTGTCACCTCATATTATCAATCATATCTATGAAATACCGATTTTCAATCAAATCCATAATCTTCATTATGAATATCAATGGGCATTAGGGAACTCTTGTCATGTTGTTAACTATGTCACGGAAGCTTTTCCGTATTTGTTTCCAGAGTTCGATCAAAATTACGACTCTACCACTTCCGCTCTACCTGCTCATCTGAGAGCATGGAAACACTTCATTAACTCACGAGTCTATCCGACTAGTGACTTTGCATGGGTTAGTGATAGTGAGATACTTTTGTTGTTTGCGTTGATAAGCGGAGCTCATGTGGACTGGGGGATTTTGATTTTTAGGACGGCAGTAAACTTTGCAGTGGAACGGTATAATAATGGAAGGCCGATGCCTTTTGCTTGGTTAATTTCAAGGTTATGTATTCATTTGAATGAAGTCCCTGAAATTGCTTCTGATGAGATATATCCGTCTCGTGATTGTCGTAGAGGATTGCTACCGGTAGAGAATCCGGGTTGTTTGTCAACTATTTGAGATAGTTGTTAGTGGTTTTATTTAATTTAGTTTAAGTTTGGTTTGCTTTAATAAGTTAGAGTTGATTAAGGTTAGTAAGTTAGTAGTAAGTTTGTTTTATTTTTTAGTCTGTAATAGTTTCTTTTTGTTTAATATATATGTTGTTTGATTTTAATATACGTGTGTTATCGATGTTTATAACGATCATCTATAATTTTAATTTAATTTTCGAACCTACTTTTTCATACTCATTGAACATCGGGACGATGTCACTTCGTAAGTGGGGAGTAGAGTTAGGTTTGAAAATTCATTAAAATTTTCGAAAAAATAAAAAAATAATTATAAAATATAACCTTTTTCATATAAATTAGTACTTTAATTACTTATTTCTTAGTTTTAATTTTTCTTGAATAATTTAAGTTGGTTAATATATGAATAAAAATGATATAATTTGAGAGGATTAATTTTTGATTTAGTAAAATATATTAGATATATAATGAATATGTTTTATATCTTTTATAAGATTTTTAAGATTTTGAGTATGTATAACTAAATAATTTTTGTCAAATATTTCTTTTATGGAATTATTCAAGTAATTTTTAAATTTATAAATAAATTTTTAGATAATTTTCTTTTTAAGATAAATTATGAATTTGGAATCAAAATTAGGAATGATGATTTTTGGCACCACAAAAATATAACTATAGCCAAAATAAATCTTTTGAATAAAATTTCCAATTTTTGACCCCACCTCAAACTTTTAAAGAGTGATCAAGACCTCACTCGAATTTAGCCATTTTGATTAACTAGAAATTTCCGACCCTTAGCTTGTTTTGGTCTACATTTCTTTGACATCCTTCGAGTTTGTACGTACTTATGAGAGGAGATGATGACAAAAGTTAAGAGTTGAGAAAAATGGTATATCTTTGAGATTGGAATGAGTTCGTATATGTTAGTGTCCTATGAAAAATTTATATTAGGAACAAAGCACCATTTTTACACGAATTAATCAAATATCAGGTATCTTCCCTATCTTTGATCGACAATATAAAAATAAAATATATCGGTAATAGCTACCAATGATTTGAGTGCAGTAGGGTGTTATCTAGAAACGTCCTATATCACTATGAGGTATAAAGCTCCCGATAAAAATTCGAATCATAAGATCTCAAGAATAATTACGGGTTTAAGGAAACCGGACTCGTAATTTTAGATCGAAAGAGTAGTACTCCGATCAATCTTGATGAAGCAATGCTTGTAAAATTTGATTATTTTACACACACTCACGCTTTAGTTCTTAATATTAATAATTATGTTAAAAAAAAAAAAAAAAGAGAGAAGAGAGAAAATCTGAAAAATAGTTGAAATAAAAGGATGTTACTAATCAGAACTGTTTTTGATCAAGAATGTGAAGACGTAGGTACGTACGACTTGCATCTTTCTCTTTTTGATTTCCTTTTCTATCTTTCCGATTAACCAATGTCCTATCCTAATATATTAAGCCAATGTGTCTTCTATCTGACTTAGTTAATGATTCCAGAAATTCGTAATAATCGAGATAGAAAGTATTTCTAATATTTTATTTATATTTCTGAATTATTGCATGCATGTTTCCATCTAATTCATATTTGATACTTAATTCATTTAAGTTATATAATCTTTCTTTCTTAAATTTCTATAAAATTTATAAATTATATGTTTGTAATATTGACGATATATATTACTTGTGAAATTTTAATCGATCAATTATATTATCTCGTTATTTATATATTACCGCTTATTTTTGCTCGAGGACGATCAAAAGCTAAGTGGGGAGTAATTTGATGTATTATTTTTATATGATTGAATTTACGTGATTTTATTACGTTTTATTGACAAATTCTATGTAAAATATCTAAAATTATGATATAATTAGTATAAAATATTAATCTTTATAGTTTGGTATATTTAGTAGTAAAAGTTAGTATTTATAATAAAAAGTTGTAGTTTTTGTACCGGTTTTAGTGACCGGAATATTGTGTCTATTTTACACGGGTATTTTGTGTTTATTTCATTGCAGAATCCTAAGATGAACTGAAATCCCGAGTACAGACACTTTTTGAAGTCAATTCAAGTTGTTGGAAGGGAGTTATAAAGCGTCACTGATATAAATGATCAAGGGAATAATTGTTTCTGAATCTCGAAAAAGGACGTATAATACAAATGGCTCATCGAGAATACGTTTTCTGAAGAAATGGTCTTGATGAAAGTTGTAGAGAATTCAACGAGCTTTTCAACGGAAGTTCGATTATGTCATTCTGATATCGAGAATTCAAGTTACGATTTTTAGAAGATAGTGTGTAATTATATATAATTATATATAATTACAACACATGCTAAGTAATGATTAGAGGGTAACATGGGGGCACATGCTTGCAACTAACTGTAATGATTGCCATCATTACACCGGACCGATCCGGCAGATTTTCAGGACCGGTCCGGGAAGGAAGAAAATCTATAAAAGGGGAGCAGCAGAGACTCATTTGAGAGTGTACCAATATATATATACAATATTCTATATATATTCTCTCCCTCTTCTTTCTCTTTTTCTTCTCTTTTCTTAGTTTGTAAATAGGCTTTATGCCAAGAATAAATTAGTAGTAGTAGTATCGTAGTAATGCCGGGAAATTCTCGAAGGTTCAGTGTTGCTGAAGTCGTTGTAATGTCCGGAAAAGACGATTTCTGAGTCAACAGTTGTAATCGGGTAATTTCTATAATAATTATGTTTATGTTTGTTATTTTCTTCTTTTTTATAATGTTATTAGGCTAGATCTAATAACTAGCCAAAGTTATGTAATCGTATTATTTCGATCTTTTCGGTAATGGAATGCTGTTAAAATAAAATTGAATAAAATTGAGTTAAAATGAATCTTTTTCTATTTCGCTACGTATTGATAACATATTCGGAATGAAGTAATCAATCATGATGAATACCACATATAACCTGATGATGAACTGACCAGAGAAGTCGGGATATGAGTAAAAATAGAAAAACCGGAGGGTAAAAATGGCCGTCGATTAACGGAATCCTATTTCCTACCCGGGGGCAGATTTGTCCTGGAAAGATAAATCTTATTAAAATTTGTACTCGAGATCTTAATAATGTTAAAATCACAGTTTAATTGAAACTACACCGTTTGTATTAAATCGATCCGCTTGACAACCGGAGCCTCTTGAATAACATCGGCCATCTGACAAATGGAATAACCTCTTTTATCCGGGGTAGATTTGTACTCGGTACCTGTTCAGACTAACTAAGTTTAGCATGGGGCAGTTGTGGACCTTGGACTGATGACTTTTGACATATGACAATTTCATACGCTCGTGTGAGGAGGAATTGTTGACATTAGGAGTACACCGTTTCATTTGCTCAATTGGACCTAAAAAGGAAGATCGAACACATTCCATTAATTGAAAAGATCATATAAATCGATTATATATACTTTGGCTAGTCTAATTTATAAACTATATATTGGTATCTATATATTTATATATATATATATATATTTTACTATTTATGTACATCTATATATATTTATATATCTATATATATTATATTAGAATAACTTTTAAATTACGCATTTATTTTATGTTGATTAGAGTAGTAGTAAGTTGTGTTATAAAATTGCGGTTTAGATCGAGTTAATAGCGACTCTTTGGTGTTTAACCACACTTAAAAGAATTACCATTTTTTTCCCTGAGGATTCGACACCTGACTCACCACTTTATCACTACAATTTGACCCGGTACACTGCCGGTTAAGATCCGTCTAACCTAGAAAAGGTCTGTCCCTTTCTTGACGCCGTTTCTAAGGTCTGGTTTGGTGACGTCGGCACTAAACCCCAAAAACTTAGTTTTCTGCACTTTATCGGATCCCTACCACTTCCAAACATGTTCTTCAACCATATACTCATCACAACAACAGAAAAGTGCCACTTCAACAACATATAGCATCATATACTAGAAATGTAGCACTTATACATGAAAATAACATCATATTACTTCCAATACCAAGCCTTAACTCTACCAAACCATAATCAAAGCAATAGAGAAGATTTTCTTACTTGATCAAAGCACAAAACCAAAGCAACTTGCAGAAAATTTATAGCAAGACCTTCAACTCCAACAAAACCTATTTAATCCACAACCAATTCAAGAACTAGTTAGGATTAAGGTTTCTAACTATAATGAACTACGAATTACACCCTTTCTTCAACTCAACATGATCAAACATGAAGAAAACCAGATTTAGGGCCATATTCATACTTTGATAAAACTCCAACTTTTAGTATAAGCACGATCCTTGCGCTCTCACGATTCTGTTGCTCTACTTGTCTCTGAAAACGATCAAGGATTCACTTAGAAACTTGGAGATGTATTCTTGCCTTCCTTTTTTCTCAAACTTGAACTTGTCTTCAAAAATTCTGATAACTTACATCAAATAGTGGGAGGTTTATTTTCCAAATGAAAACTCTCCCCACTATTTGCTCCACTAACCCCTTTAATTATCTTCTAATTATAAAACAAGTCCCCATTATATATATATATATATATATATATATATATATACTAGTCAATAACCCGTGCATTGCACGGGGATGTATAATATATAATGTGATTACATTCAAATATGCATAACATGTACTACAAAACAAAAACCCTTCAAACTTACTGTAATGCTAGCTATTAAAATTCTTTTATTTAAGATTAGTATTCGTTTAGATAGAGTCAAAAACAGACAACACAAAATGTCCAAATGTTATACTGATGCCGATAATTGTCGTTATATTTCTGCTTTTAGCATTGCACGGGAGAACATATATTTTAAAAGAATAAATTTTTTGAATGATGAAAAGAAGATTTTATTGGCATGTGTCACGGATTTTATCTAATGAAAAATAAACAAGTAATAATATTTATAAATCCGGTATTCCCCAAGTGTAGGGATAGTAATATAGAGGCTCATACCGGGTCGATCTTACGGGGAACTGGCGATTGTTAATCCTAGTTTTTGTCTAACTATGTCACGAAAACTAACCTAAATAGCAAATAAAACTAAACGAGACTGAAAGTAAAGATAACACGAATGTAAAACTGGACAAAAGAATGAATCTAAAGCCAGGGAAGATACGGGTTGCGAACAATTTAAACTACCACTAAACCTAAGATGCAATAAGGAGATTTGACTAAACTAAACAACTCAAGTTTTAAGGGATTAAATTCAAATTATAACGAACAAACGAGCGATTGATCCACCTATCCTAACAAGTATCAACTCCTATCTCGATTATATTGTGTTTTCTAACCAAGTTGTGATTTCACCTTGTCTAAAACATGAACCCTAATTTCTTAGATAGTTCACCTATTAATCTATATCTTTCGATTTAAAGATTAACGACTTTACTAATTAAAGGTGTAAACTTTAACGTTTGTAACCTAGAAATCTAACCTATTAACACTCGTTATATAGATTAAACATCTATTCCTTATCACGATGATCTAATGTTTATATGACTTTCATCAACATAAAACAATCAAACATGCACATCTTTCGATATAATTGCAATGAACAATATAAAACATGATAAAGGAAACAACTTTAGATAAAAACTCACAATATAATCGAAGAAACGGAATCAAAACGTGTTGGATAGGCTTCACAATGCTCGTTTGATGAAGGCTTAGCCTCTAAACATCCTCTTGCAACTTGAGATTGTAGAAGAAAAGTACATAAAAACTACTAATTTTAATCTAGAGTTTGAATCATAAAAACTGGAATAAAAAGTGTAAAAACGCAGCCTAAAGCCGCCCCTAGGTTTAGGGTTTTGAGTAATGAGTATATCGTATCATTCATGTGGAAAAACAACAAGTATTTATAGGAAACAAAGTCGGTTTGGGCAAAGTCGGCGTATGGACGCCCGTCGGAATTGTGAACGCCCGTCCGGATGGGCTTGAAACTCTCTCGTATTGAAATTCGACATCCGGACGCTCGTTTGAATGCCTTGGACGCTCGTTCACTAAACTTGGAAAAACTCTGTATTGATTTCATCAGGCCGGACGCCCGTTTGATCTTCAGACGCCCGTCCACTATGGACGGGACTTGGACGCTCGTCCATGATTGACTTAATCTTGATTTTTCCATACTTATCTCTTTTTCTTCAATCCAAATCATCATTATCTCTTCTATCATCAATGTAATTCGACTCTTATCTCTTTTTGATCATCATTTGAGCATCAAACATGTACCTATAACAAATTAAAACATCGCAAAACGTAATATCATCCAAATAATCATAAAATCAAAATTAAAACACCAAAATTAACATATTTTACGAATAACTCATTAAAAACCTCATTTACTCAATAATTCCATTAAACACTCGTTTCTTATGCAAATTATACAAATATGAGGGAAATTATCATAAAATATATCAATATAAATCGTATAAATTCACCCTTAACAGCATGTTTGTTACGCAGGAATGAAATTGAATGAGAATAAAATAATAGGAACGAAATGGAATGTAATGGAATAAATTAATTCTTTTACTGCGTTTGGAATATGCAAAATTGAAATGAAATAAATTATACAAAAGATGATACATTGAGTGATGAATAGAGCAGGGTCGTGAATTAAGGTTGGCTGGAGTAAGGCATGGTATGGTTCATAAGGTAGGATATAGACGAAGGGGTGGGGTAGCCCTACGCCATACCCCATTGCACCATACCCCTCTTCTCACCTAACCCTACCCACAGCTACCATACCCTACTCACCACCCTATCCTACCCTACCCAATATCACTATATCTTACCATCGACATCATACCTACCTTTACCCATTACCTACTCTACTCCGCTCTCACCCACCCCTACCTTACCCATATACCACCCTACTTTACCCACCACCCCACCCTTCTCCACCCTACCCTACCCACCACCCCACACATTATTATACCATATTCACCATTACACTCTACCCTATCTTACCCACCACACCCCTACCTTACCTTACATACTACCACAACCTATCCTATCATACTCTACCCTACCATACCCTACATCTCTTCTCACCCAACCCTACCCACCGCTGCCATACCCTACCCACCACCCTATTCTACCCTACCCAATATCACCATATCTTACCCTCGACATCATACCTACCTTACTCATTACCTACTCTACTCCACTATATATCACCCACCCCTACCTTACCCTACCCTACCTTACCCCTCATACCACCCTACCTTACCCACCACCCCAACCTTACCCTACCCTATCCACCATTCCACTCTACCATATCTTACCCACCACACCACCCTACCTTACCTTACCTACTACCCCAACCTATCCTACCATACTCTACCCTACCCTACCCTACCAACCCTACACTACCAACCACTTCACCTTACCTTACCCTTCCCTACTTTACCCAACATTCCACTCTACCCTATCTTACCCACCATACCACCCCTACTTTACCTTCCCACTACCCCAACCTACCCTACTATACCCTACCCTAACAACATTACCTTACCTTACTTACTACCCCAACCTATCCTACCATACTCTACCCTACCCTACCCTACCCTACCAACCCTACACTACCAACCACTTCACCTTACCTTACCCTTCCCTACTCTACCCAACATTCCACTCTACCCAATCTTACCCACCATACCATCCTACCTTACCTTACCCACTACCCCAACCTACCTTACTCTACCCTACCCTAGCAACACTACCTTTCCCACCACATCCGTAACAATATCCTCCGTGTTTTGGTGTTTTTTTTTATAGAAAATCACTTGCTAAAAGGATAAATTGGAAGAATGGGTTTAGAATTTATTAAAGTGTGATAATCGAGTTATTTATGTGGTTTTTATTCGTTTATGTACGATTTTACACTTTGCTCGTTTCTATCGCCTTGTAGGTATGCTTGCATGTTGTGAGAAGAGCTAGAGCGGTGTTTGACTGAAGATTAAAGGAAGGAGAAAGATGCAAGTTTGAGATTGGCATGAAGGTTTACATGGCTGAACTGGCGTCCATTGTATCCGTCCAGTGGACGGGCCTCCAGGAGGTTTATTCGATTCAAAGAAGAAAGGTCCAGACTGGACGGGCGTCTGATATATGGACGAGCGTCCAGGAGAGGAAATCACATACAGAGAGTTTGGATGCAGCTTGGACGGACGTCTGGAACAAAGTCAAGATCCTTGGACGGGCGTCTACCTTTCCGGACGGGCGTCCACCGGCCGACTTAACCCTAGCCGCCCCACCTTATTCAAATACGCTTCTTACGTACCATACCCACCACAACATTAAATGAGGTGGCTTATGCGTAGCGGATGACCTAATTTAAGAATATCTCGTATTAATTGGCATATTTGAATTTAGTTATTTTTAAAATGTATTTAATTTCTGAATATTTTGTATCAATGGAGGACTCTAATTTGTACATAATGATTTTTTTCTTAACATATTTGAATTTATTTATGATCAATATAATTAATTTAAAATAGTTTTAGAGGATTATTATCTTTTGACATATTTGAAATCGATTTTTTTTTTCAAAATGTAATTTAATGTAAGAAAATTTCACGTTGAATGACATAGTTATTTAATCTAAAAACATTCTCATTACACCGCAAACATTTGAAGTAAGTTATTCTTGAAAATATAATTGATTGTATGAATATTTGGCATTAAATGGAGTGGCTATTTTATAGGGAATAGCTTTAATGTAAGAATATTTCGAATTAATTGACAATCTTGAATATTGTTATCTTTTAAAATATAATTTAATGAAAAAATATTTGACATTGTAATTTAATGTTAGAATTATATTGCATTAATTGGTATAATTGAATTTATCATTTTTCACAAATTATAATTTAATGTAAGAATTTGTCGCATTAAATTCCATTTTTGAATTTAGGGATTTTTGAAAATTTAATTTAATGTAATAATATTTGGTATTAATTTGGGTGTCTAATTTATATGAGATGTATTTAATGTAAGAATATCTCCCATTAAATAACATAAAGCCGCAAAAACAAAACCGGAAAAAATAAATTCAAAAAATTTAAAAAAAATTCGTTGCAGTTAAAAAAAGAATTTAATGTAAGAATATTTAGTATTAAATGGTAAGGCTAATTTGTGGGGAATGACATTAATGTAAGAATAATTTTTAATTATTGACAAAATTTAATATAGTTGTCTATAGAAACGTAATTTACTGTAAGAATATATGACATTAATTAATTTGTTGGTAAATTTGAATAAAGTTATTTTTGAAAATTTAATTTAATGTAAGAATATTTGGTATTAAATATGATGACTTATTTGCAAGGAATGACATTAATGTAAAAATATTTCGTATTAATTGATAAATTTGAATAAAGTTTTTTAGAAAATGTAATTTAATGTAAGAAAACCCGACATTAATGTGGTGACCATTTTGCAAGGGATTATTTGAATGTAAGAACATTCGTATTAATTAGAAAAGTTGACTACAGTTATTTTTTGAAATGTAACTTAATATAAGAATATTTAACATTAAATGAAGTGACAAATTTGTATGGGATGAATTAATTTAAGAATATTTCGTATAAATTAGCACTTTTGAATTTAATTATATTTAAAAATGTAATTTAATTTAATAAAATTTTGTTTTAATGGAGGACCCAAAATTTGTAAGAGATAATTTTTTGCATAACATATTTTAATTTATTTATGTTTAATAATATCAATATAATGTAGTTTAGAGGATTATTTTTCTTAGGCATTTTTTTTTCAAAAGTAATTTATTGTAAGAATATTTTACTTTGACCGACATTGTTGGTTAATGTTGAAATATTTCCCATTAAATAACACAATTGAATCTAGTTATTGTTGAAAATATAATTGAATGTAATAATATTTGGCATTAAATATTTCGTATATTGGAAATGTTGAATACATTCATTTTTTTAAATGTAATTCAATTCAAGAATATTTGTCATTAAATGAGGTGGCTAATTTATAAGAGAGGAATTAATTTAAGAATATTTCGTATTAACTATAATATTTTATTTTTTTTTCGCATAACTATTTGAATTTACTTATCATTCAAAATGTGATTTAGTTTGATTGGAGAGAGAGGTTTTTGTGATTGGAGAGATATGTTTTTTATTAGACAAATTAATTTTGATAATGTCAATTCGTAATAAGTGTAAACTGTAGTGTCATTTGAGAGAGGGGTTATTGATTAGGAAAAAAAAATCAAATTTTAAAAAATTCAAATTTTGTAATTATTATGAAGTGTAAGTAGTGTGATTGGGATGAGAGGATATTTAGTAGAAAATCAAATTTCATATATTACTTTTTAAATATTATAATTTAATGAAAAAATATTTCGCATTAAATGACATAAATTTAAGAATATTTGACATTATTCTGGGATGGATAATTTATAAGGGATGTATTTAATGTCGCAATATTTTGTATTCAATGACATATTTGAGTTTATATATTTATCAAAATGTTATTTAATGTAAGAATATTTTTTATTGATTAGTAAAATTAAATGTATCATTTAGTAAATATTATAACCTAAAGTGACATTCAAAAAAAACTTAGACTATTTTATAGAGATGTATTTAATATGAGAATATTTTGTATTAAATGACATATTCGGTCTATATTTTTAAATTATTCCAATAAAAGTCTAATTTTGTAATTATTGTGATGTGTAAGTAGGATGATTGGCGTGAGTAGAAAATCAAATTTTGTAATTAGGGCTTGTTTGAAATTTTTTGATATTTCATTTTTTAGTACTTTTCTATTAATTATGATTCATTCTTATTTCAATCAAATATTGTATACTATAAATATCATTATTGTTGTATTTGTCTTTTAATGGTTCTATATAATTAGAAAATCAAATTTTAGAAAGTCAATTTTTTTAATTCGTGTAAACCATAATTAGTGTGATTGGAGAAAGAGGTTATCACTTATAAAAATCAAATTATGAAAATTTAAATTCTGTAATTAGTGTAAACTGTAATTAGTGTGATTGGAGAGAGAGGGGATATTTATTCGAAAAATCAATTTTGATAAAGTCAAATTTTGTAATAAGTGCATATTGTAAATATTGTCATTAAATAGTGTCATTTGAGAGAGAGGTTATTGATTAGGAAAATCAAATTTTAAAAAGTCAAATTTTGTAATTATTTTGAAGTGTAAGTAGTGTGATTGGAGATTGGAGTGAGATGATATTTAGTAGAAAATAAAATTTCGTATATTACTTTTTAAATATTATACTTTAATAATTTTTTTTCGCATTAAGTGACATAAATTTAATAATATTTGACATTATTTTGGGATAAATAATTTATAAGGGATGTTTTTAATGTCTCATTTGTATTAAATGACATAATTGAATTTATATATTTATCAAAATTTTATTTAATGATAGAATAATTTTCATTGATTGGTTAAATTAAAATTTTCATTTAGTAAATATTATAACCTAATGTGACATTCAAAAAAAAAACTTAATGTGATATTTCGCATTAAGTGGCATGAATTTAAGAATATTTTATATTAATTAGGATGACTAAATTATAAGGATGTATTTAATATGAGAATATTTTGTATTAAACGGCGTATTCAGTATGTATTTTCAAATTATTTCAATTTTTTGTTGAACAATTATTGTATCATGTTAGGCTGATAAATTTTTTTCATTTTTCTATTTATTATGATGCATTCTGATTTTAATCAACTATTGTATTACACCCTAAAATTTTGTAATTATTGTGAAGTGTAAGTTGATTTGTTATTGTATATTTAGTAATTAGTGTGAATTGTAAGTAGTTATTTTGTGGTAATATATTTGTACATTTTTCTGTATTTGTCTAATAATTATGATTGATTGTGATTTTAATCAATTATTATATACTATATTCCTCCCTAATTTAAAAAAATTAAAACAAATAACACTAATTGCCTCAGTATACTATTTTCCCTAAAACCCTAAAAAATAACAAAAATATGCACAAATAAAATTAAAACACAATTTAAAAAATTCGTACCTTGCACGGAGCTAGATGTCTACATAAATCAAATACATATAGAGAATAACAAAAGAAAATAAATGAAAGAAATCTGCCATTTCTTTTTTGAAAAAAAATAAAAAAATATGAATATCAGCCTAAACCCTTAAAAAAATTAGCCTAAAACCTAACAAAATGATTTTCAGCTTAAACCTTAAAAAAAATAACAACAATATATACAAATAAAATTAAAACGCAAATCCAAAAATTCGTACCTTGCACGGAGCTAGATGTCTGCACAAATCAACTACATATAAATAATGACAAAAGAAAAAATATTAAAAAAGTCTGCCATTTTTTATTTGAAAAAATAACAAAATATGAATATCAGCCTAAACCCTTTCAGAGTTAGCCTAAACCCTAAAATTATGAATTTCAGATTAAACCCTAAAAAAGTAACAAAAATATGCACAAATAAAAATAAAACACAAATTCAAAAATCCGTACCTTTCACGGGGCTAGATGTCTGCACAATCAACTACATATAAATAATGACATAAGAAAAAATATTTAAAAAATCCGCCATTTTTTATTTGAAAAAAATAACAAAATATGAATATCAGCAGCCTAACCCTTTAAATATTAGCCTAAACCATAAAATTATGAATTTCAGATTAAACCCTACAAGAGTAACAAAAATATGCACAAATAAAATTAAAACATAAATTCAAAAATGCATACCTTTCACAGAGCTAGATGTCTGCACAAAGGGATGAATCAATTCATGCGTTGCACGAAGCTAAATGTCTGCACAAATAGATGAATCAAGTGAGATGTATAGATGATTCGAATAAGATGAATGAGCATTATAAAAAAATTAGACAATGTAATGTAATAGTTTAGAATGCCAATAGAAATGAGGAATAGGTGAATGTGTAATGAGATGAATATTAGCTAGAAAAATATTTGGAAAGATAGGGTATTTATTAGGGAAATCAAATTTTAATTGATTTTTCTAATTATGGTAGCCGAATTTTCTAGTTATGGTATTTTTATATTTTTTTCCTTCATATTTTACGGGTTTGGGTCGGGTTTGGAGCGGATCAATCGGGTAAATGGGTTAAATTGGCTCCTATATATATATATATATATATATATATATATAAACTTTAAATCCATAAAAGAATTAAACATAATCTTTTATCCTCGTAAATTGACATATCGTTATTTTCCGACAATCGGAATATTACATTTTAAGAGACTGATAATGCTACTATTACTATGATAGTTCATGGCTTAGCAATTGGGCCAAAGGCATCCTGAAAGTCAACCCTATAAGTCCAGTGAAAATCGTTGGCAATCACCTAGATTTGTGCTTCAGTATAGAATCGCCAAGTTTAAGTCTAAGTTTGAAAACCCACTTATTGCCTGCCAGATACTGATCAGAGCAAGGTGGCATCAACTGCCAAGTGTGAGTCTTATATAAAGATTGGTATTGTTCAAACACAAATAGTTTCGTTTTTGGCTAGTTAATAACTTTCAGAAGACTAGGTAGGTTCAGTTGGATATAGTGAGACTGGAGTTATAGTCTTGGCATTATTTGGTTTGAAAATACCCTCTTTGACAATTCTACGGAAGAACCCATTAAAGAAGATCTGAATTTAATGAGATCCGCCGGCATTCATCACCACCGCAACAGCTGCTCCCAACGCCTGACCGGAGGCGGAATGTGGTGGTGGTCAAAGTTATATTACTTCTAACTCGAGCTCTGAGTTCCTTTCTGTTGATTGGCCTAATTCAAAGATGCCAGTTTCTCAACTTTATCCTCATACTCTTCGATTTGGGCACTAAAGTTTATCTTCTCGTCCAAAGCTGCTTCAATAGTAGAGTTAAGGTTTAGTGATGAGCATTTTGGGTCTCGGAGGCATGGAAAACAGAGCTTTGGGGTGGTTTTGATACCAGGAATAAGGATTCCCTAGCGAATTAGGATTGCTTCTCCTCTTTTTTTTTTTTTTTTTTTTTTTTTTTTTTTTTTTTTTTTTGTAACTTTCCAGAGAGTTGTGAGGTTGTGGACTTTTGGAGAATGTTCAACAAGTTCGGAAAAATTGTAGATGTTTATTTGTTGAAAAGGAGAACTACATCCGACAAGATATTTGGTTTCGCCGGATTTAAAAGTTGTGACGATGTAGGGCCAGGGGGCTTGGAAGCTGAGCTTAACTCAATTTGGTTTGGTCATATAAACTGAGAGTCAATAAAAGTAAGTATGCTGACAGATTCTCTTCTAAGGCCAGGCCTATTTCTAAATACCAAACTGGCTTTCAAGCAAATCATGGATCTTGTGTTGCTACAGAGAAAATGAAAAACTACGAAGATGTCATCTCGGATAAGCAGCATTCTTCGAAGTCAGATGGGAAAGACAATGGTCGTTCGTTGCTGCATTCTGTTATGATTTTGTTTTCCCTAAACTCTGCACAACCTCCAAGTTTTAGGGCACCGGCTTTTACTTTTGTTGGTTTATTGGCCTGTGAATCATAGACTTTTTGGGAGATTGTTGGCAATGGGTAGAATAGGAAAGAATAAGAAACAATTTACAAATGATGCTCGTGATGACACGGGAAGTGGCGAGGAGGAGAACATACCGGTGGGGAGGAGAGGAAGGCCTAAAAAGCACTAAAAGATGAGATTGATGGTGGGTTTGTGTATGATTTGAAATAAAATTGATGGAGCGGCATTGATGTCACTGCATTTTTCATTTTTTTCTTAACGTTGTTGCTTATTACATTGTAAGTCTTTGTGTTTAGCTGTCATTTCTTTATTTACTTACTACCTCCGTCCCAAAATAAGTTCATTTAGTTTTTTTGTTTTGTCCTACACTCTTTCCGTAGCACACAGGTTTTTGGCGGCTAGGATTGCATTGTCACTTCATTACAGAATTGATGCATTGACATTGATGTCACTGCATTTACAATTAGAGAATTGATGTTGTGACATTGATGTCACTGCATATACAATTTGATATACAAATTTGGTAACTTTGTAAAATAAGTGTAGTGTCATTCACAATATTAGGGGTGTACTCGAGCCGAGTCGAGTCGAGTCGATACTCTCTAGGGCTCAACCTTGACTCGGCTAAAAAGTTTGGGCGCGATCGAGCCATAAAAAGGCAAGATCTAACCCGACTCACTAAATGCTCAAAATAGCTCGGCTAGTAAAATATTGGTGTCATTGAGTGTCACTGCATAAGAGTCACTTCATAAAACAAGATATTAGAATAAGGGCGAAAAAATATGAATTGGGGTGAAAGAATTATGTTGATCGTAGTTTTATATTAAAAGAAATAGCCGTTTGAAGTCGATTTCTTGAAGAAAAGAAATCGTTTTTCTGAAATTAAGTCGGAAAAATATCAAATGTCATCACGATGTTGCTTCATCAAATGTCACTGCATCACGGTGGTCACTGCATCCCGGTGGTCACTGCATCGGGGGTGGTCACTGCATCGTGGTGTCTCTGGATCGAGGGTGACCACTGCATCACGCTGGTCAATGGATTGGGGGTGGTCAATGCATTGTAGTGGTCAATGCATTGTAGTGGTCAATGCATTGTAGTGGTCAATGCATCTCGGTGTCAATGCATCGTGGTTGTTAGAGCATCGTTGTGTCACTTCATCCCGGTGTCTCTGCATCGGGGGTGGTCACTGCATCAGGGGTGGTCACTGCATCATGGTGTCTCTGGATCAGGGGTGGCCATTGCATCGCGGTGGTCGATGGATCGGTGGTGGTCAGTGCATTGCGGTGTCAATGGATCGAGGGTGGTCAATGCATCACGGTGTTACTGCATCGCGGTTGTTAGTGCATCGCTGTGTCACTTTATCGCGGTGTCTCTGCATCGGTGGTGGTCACTGCATCGGAGGTGGTCACTACATCGGGATGGTCAATGCATCACGATGGTCACTGCATGTCGGAGGTCAATGCATCACGGTGGTCACTGCATCGCGGTGGTCAATGCATCGCTGTGGTCACGACATCGGGGTGGGCACGGCAACGCGGTGGTGAATGAATCGGGATGGTCACTGCATGGCGGCTGTGAACGAATCGGGGTGGTCAATGCATCACGGGTGTTCACTACATCCGGGGTGGTCACTACATCGCGGTGGTCACGTCATCACGGTGGTCACGGCATCACGGTGGTCACGGCATCACGGTGGTCACTGCATCGTGGTGGTCAATGCATCACGGTGGTCAATTCATCGGGGTGGTCACACCATCACGGTGGTCAATGCATCTGTAAAAAAAACAAATTTCAGCGCGCTTTTGAAAAAAAAAATTATGTTCAGCGCCTGTTTAAAAAAATAGAAAATTAGGGATTAGGACACTTTATGCATTTTTTTTAATTAACAGTCATACTTAACATTTTTTATTGGCTAAAGGACATAATTAAAATTATATGATTAAATTGCCCTTTCTTAAGGCATTTTTATCTTTTCCCGTTTGAATAAACTGGATCTCGGCTATTTCTCTTGCTTTTGAAGAAATTCAATGTCTATCTCAGAAAATTGCATCGATGTACTTTAATCGTCTGTAGTTCATTGTTTTGTTTCCAGATTTGGCTGATTGAGCATCTAATTCGAAGAATTTTTTCTCAGCATATCATCTATTCATCAGGTATATTTCTGGTTATTGTTGAAATGCGGTATACATTGGAAATCTGAGTTTTATAAGTTTAATTTAAATTTTCTAATGAAATTGAACATAGATTTGAGCTTCTTAAGTTTAATGCGTTCTTGATTCTGAATAATCTGTGTTTTTATGAGGAATGATGTGATCCACTGCTGATTTTCTCTGATTCCTTTTTAGAGTAATAGTAAAATAGATTATGCGTTTTATAAGTTACATTTCAATCTTCCTAATTGAATTGGACATAAATCTGAGCTTGTTAAGTTTAATTTGTTGTTGATGCTGAGTTTGATTTTTGTTTTGTATATATTGTGTGTTTTATGAGAAATAATGTGATTCACTGCTGATTTTCTTTGATTCATTTGTTATGTAGGTTTTTGAAGATGGTATACCTTATTTGTACTTACAATGGAGAGCCATGTGTTTTGAAAATCAAAGAATTTGATACTTTACGTAGTATTAAGCTACGTATATGTGAGAGATGGATTTCATTGAGAGAAGATATGATCAGTTTGTATTATTCATTACCTGAACGAGCAAATTGTTTTCTCTTCAATAATGAAGATGTTGAAATCATGTTGGCCATGTCTTCTTCGTTCGGTGCATCACGTGTACAGGTATATGTTGTTTGTAATGCTTCTACTACGGCTTCTACTGTGGCTTCTACTAGTATTGAATCAGTTGCATCATCATCTATTACTGAATCCGATGATGAGGAGATCAATTTGCTTCCTACGTTTTGTCCTCGGAAGGAGAATATGCAACTGTCTATCAATTGGGATAAGTGTGTAGAACTTGTTGGTCAAAAGTTTGTTGGTGGAGCAACAGAATTTAGGAAAGCATTGTGTAAAATGTCTGTTCACAGTGGGTTTGATTTCATATACATTAAGAATGATGATAAGAGGATTATGGCAGTATGTGCAAAGAAGGATGAAACAGGTTGTGCTTGGATGGTTAGTGCGAAAAAAGAAATTATTAATGGATTTTTTTAATGTTAAGAAGATGCATGAGTTACATACATGTGGTACGTCATCGCGTTCTTTCAAAGGGCATCGGATGAGTTCAGATTTGGTTTGTGATTTGGTTTGTAATGAAGTTCATGATGATCCCTCAATAAAGCCTATTGATGTTCAGCGTTGGCTTTTTTCAAATCATGGCCTGCCTGTTTCATATTACAATTCTTGGACCGGAATCGAAAAAATGAAGAATGCTCTGTTTGGTGACATGAAAGAATCTTTTAATTTTTTAAATTAATATGTGTCAAAGATTCGTGAAACGAACCCCGGCTCTTAAGTGGTATTGGAAGTTGATGAGGTTTCAAGTCGTTTTAAGAGGGTGTTTGTTGCGTTTCATGGCTGCATTGAGGGATTTAAGCATTTCCGGCCAATGCTGTGTTTGGATGGAGCTCATTTGAAAATGCAATTTAAAGCTCAGCTTTTGTCGGTAGTTGCGAAAGAAGGTGATCAAGGTACAGTATTCATTCTATGGCTAGAGTTTGTGTTGTTGGTTTATTCATTTTTTTCCCTGTTTTTTTGGCTATTAATTTATTCTCTTTATTACTTGACGTGTTGATATGTATCTGTTCTTTTTGTATCAGGCTTGTACCCTGTTTGTTTTTTGTTGTTGACTCCGAAAATACTAAGAACTGGCATTGGTTCTTTATGAATTTGAAGAACATTGTTGATCCCACTAGGCGAATTACGTTTATTTCGGATAAAAATACTGGTTTAATAGATTCCAGGCCTATTGTTTTCCCAGATTCAAACCATGCTTTTTGCCTTTTTCATATTAAGTTGAATTTGAAATACAAATTTAGAGGTTCTAGATTCTGCAAGGGTTTTAAGAAGCGTATGGTTTATCTTTTGCGACAGTGTGCTTATACACCAACAATTGATCTATATGATAGTTTGATGAGTGTTATGTTACAAGAGGGTAAGACAATTGTAGATGATTTCTTTACCGTCTTACCTGCTGAAAGATGGACGAATGCTCATTTTAAAGGCATGCGATATGGTGAAATGTCTTCAAGTGCATCAGAATCATTGAATTCGTGGGTTGTAAAAGAGAGGCAATTACCCATATGTAATATGATTGATGCTCTGCGCTTGAAGCTTATGAATCAAATTTCTGGCATGTTTCTGTTTAGTTGCTTTTTGTATTAAGTATTTTAAATGCTCTTGTATATTTTTTACATAATGAGATCCATTGGATTAATTTGTAGAACGTAGGTCCGCTTGTGCTTCATGGAATTCTGCAATATGCCCAAGTATAGACAAGATATTAGCAGATTCATTTGCTGCATCTAAGAATTGGAGTATCATCAATTCAAGTGGATATGTATTTGAAGTGCGTTCAACGCCATCTTGTATGGTTGATCTTGAGAATTTTACTTGTTCTTGTAAGTTTTGGCAATTGAATGGTTACCCATGTGATCATGCGGTAGGCTGTATAATAAAAGCTGGTCTCCATTTGCATGAATTTGTTGATGTTGGATTCCGTTCGAGTTCATATGCTGCTTGTTATGAATATGCAGTCCATCCGTTGCCGTTGGTTCATGAGCCGCAAGATTCCAATGTTGCTGTTTTACCTCCTATTTCAATGAGGCAACCTGGAAGGCCAAAGAAGAGGCGAATTCCTTCTAGAGGTGAATCCAAATGTGAAATGATATGCGGTCGGTACCATAAGTTGGGGCATCATAATCAGAGGACATGTGTTGCTTTTGTTATGATGTAGATGACATTCATTAGTATAACTCTGCTATTCTAGACATTTTCATATTTTAGCTTGTGCTTATTGTTTTGCGACTCTGTTCTTCTTAATTGAGTGACTTATCTATTGACTCTTATATTTTACATTGTGGTTCTGTAAATCTTGGAGGCCTCAAGTCCCATACCAAGTCTATGAATTATATCTTTGTGTTTTATGTATTTCATTTGAATGTTCTTTCTTGTTGTGTTTGTAGCATTGTGTGCATTATTGTATTATATGTTATGTACAAAATGAATGCAGGAAAACAATCCAAATTGATGAAAAATTCACCAAACTTTTGTTGTAATGAACTTTGTTTTGTTTTGAGAGTTGGTTTTATATTGTTACAACACTTTTCATGAGTTTCACTGTCGAAATTCACTAGTGAATATTAAAAGTGAATTTTTGACTAATAGTGAATTTTAACAATGAATTTCAAACAAACGTAATTTTTCCCAGTAGCACTGTAGTAACTGAACTTATGAATCAAAATTATACATTTAATAATCAACCAATAGACAAAAAAAAAAGAATACTTAATAATTGAAATATGTAAACATTGATTGAAATAGTTGTCTCCTTGTAATTCAAATCTTGACCACGGTAATTCAAATCACGTCATTTTAGGACATACATATGAAAATAAGCAATAGGTTTCACTTGGCATACACATTAATAGTGATGTTTGTGCTAATATGAAGATAACTTGTGTATATCCCTTGCCATCTACACATTAACAGTTATGTTGGCCTACATTGCAATGTTCATCTTATTATATGTAATACAATTTACTAAGAAGGCTTTGAAATCTTGTACTTCATCAGTGTTCCATTTCTTGTCAATTGGATAATTAAGTGCAATCTGGTAGATGTAGTACATGACATATATTGCGCAGTCATTCCTGCAAAATTTTGGCATTCAAATAAACTTGTCAACCATGATTTTCATTACATGTATGAATCAAAAAGTCTATTGAATAATACTTACGTATCCGATCCCTGTTGTGGACGCTTTGCAACCTTCTTGATTTTTTTGGCTTTTAGTTCACCGGATGAACAAAAGCATTTCCACAAGTATTTTTGCTGAAAAATAACGCATGTTTAACACATTTGATTAGTATAGAAATTTTGACTGTAATATTAACACAAATACGAATAATACTACAATGTCAAGTGCATTTTTCTCAAAGTGGTCAACAACACCTTTCCGGATAGCCATTCTCCTCCTTCATCTGAAGCAAATGTGACTAATATGCAATGATATGATTCATGCTTCACACTTGGACAACACAACGGAATGAGAATATTTTTGCCTTTTTCCAGATGTGGTTTCATACTATCGACAAAATGATTTGAGTAGTTCCCAGATGCTGCATATTTCTTGCAGTATGCCTGCAATCAATCACCATTTTTCGCTATGTATTATACAAAAATAAAAAATGTATTCACACTGATTTTTATTAAACGTTTCAGTGTATATTGCAAGTGAATGGTGATTACTTATAACAACCATTCAAAAAAAATTGATCTCACCCAAGTTGATGCTGGGAATATGTGAAATTCCTTTCGGACTTCTTCATTTCTGCTTAGCATTGTTGCAAATGCTTCGATAACCTGTAAATGTACATGTCATTTGTTAGTTGGTTTCTTGGAATGTTGTCGTAGAAAAAGTAGTTAGATTGAATTGTTTAGCTTGTCTGCAATGAACGATCCCTCTAGTACCTTCACCATGTCATGCACAGTGATTGTCGTGCCACTCTCAATATCTGACCATACTTCCCCCCTGAAAACATTGTTCACGCAAGTTTATTATCATATAAACAGGATAAAATGTAATCAGAAATATGTTAACTACTGTTACTTACAATCTTCCATGTTTGTTCAGTGTTGTGTGTAACAACTGAAATGCTTCTTCGGTTATTTTCTCTCCACATGTGTAGCCAGCTTTTTTCTTTTTTAAACTGACTTTCAAAATTTTTACCATCCTTTGGATATCTTCTATTGCAGCTTCATTGGTCAAGTCCAGAATTTCAGTTCTTCTTTTCTTATCTTCTGGATATACAAAGTCATCATCCTTTCTTGCTGTTCGTTTCCTTTCTTTTATTGCTTTTACACGTGAACTTTGCTTCACAGATTTTTGTACTTGCTTAGCATCTGTGTTTCCATATTGCTGTGTCACTGCATGCACCGCTGCATTCTCAATTTCTGTATGAAGAGCATCAATTGTTGTGTGTTGTTCCTCTATTATGCTCTCATACGATTTTTTCATTTCTTCGAACGCATCCAATCTATTCTGTAGCTCACTCACGGTTGACTTCAATTGAGAAATAGTAGCTTCTTTTGTGCAGTTCTCATCCTCAAGATGCTTCACTTTTTCTGTCAGACTTGTGTTCAGTTGCCTAATCTCTTCAGTGCCTTCATCACCACTCTTTTCCATCTGCTTTTCAAATTCCTCCAATCTTGATCTCATTTCATTTAGATCTTTCTGAAGATTGTGATCTTTTATTAAAGCATCAATAAGTGAAGCTAACAGTCTAGCATTTTCTTTTTTCTGACCATCAACTACACCTTTGTATACCTCCTCCAATTCACTGAAAATCTTGGATTTCATCTCATTCTCCCTTTCCTCAAATTTTTTCGGTTTGACAAGCGACTCCTTTGTTCGGTTCTTCGATTTCTTCCTTCCTTTGCTTAGCTCATCCTCTTTTCGCTCCAACTTTCTCAAATTTTTCTTCATCCTCTTAACTTTTGCTTTCAAACATTCTACCTTGTCATCCCTTTCCTACATTCATGAAATGTTGTATGTTATAAAAGCATATCTAGTAAAACAATTGGCTGGAAAAAATGCATGTGTTTTGCAATTTTTCATGAGATTCACTCACAAAGACCAGTAAGTGATTCTCAATAGTGGATCTCAAACTATAGTGAATTTTTACAGTGAATAAGAAGCTACCGTTGACAAAATGATATGAATATATGAAATGATTTACTGATACGGGGAATTAGCACAGTGAATTCATGTTATTGTTAGGCCTGATAATTACCTTAAGTGTCTTATCAATAGAATCTCTTTCTTTGTTTCTGAACTCCAACATGCCTTGGTTATTTTGTTCAAATGGATCCTCATCCATGAAATCTGCATTTTCTTCAGAATGGTAGGTGTCATTTTGATGCTGCTCTTCCAACTGTGTTATGTGTAGGGAATCCTCTTCAGATGGTCCATCCAAGAATTGTGCATTTTTGTCTTGCTCATGCATTCCCACTCGTTGGAGTTTGATTTTGAGTTTGAGTTTTTCTATTGGAATGTCTTCTTCAAAATCTGAATCGTGTCCAACTGGATTCTTTGTCAAATTTGGTATCAGTTGTAGCTCAGCTGGTGTAGGCTCCAATTCAGTCCATATGACCTATGTATATAGTTTCAAAACAGTGAATTGGGTCAGTGAATGAATGTAAATGTATGGCATGAAATTTTCTTTGGCATAGGAAATGCAGTTCTTACAGTTTGATTAGGCAAAGCCATGATTGTTGCCTTGTTCACAAATTTGTTCAAGGTGCTCAAGTCCCACTTTGTGCACCTTGGAATTCCTGAATATTTAATTGAAGTTATGTCCTCTTGGTTTTGATGCTTCATTGGATCCTCCTCTTCTCTTGGCTTCATTGTTTTATCATGCTCACATATCCAATACTACAATAGAATAAGAAATTGTTAATAGCAATCACATGTAGTAAAAAATATTTGGAAAAAACCTAGAATTTCTTACCAAGAGTGAACTAGTGCATCCAATCACTGTACGAGGCTTTTTGCTCTTTTTTGCAAGGCTCTGAATTAGTGTGTTATAGATGGCAGAAGACCAATCGTAGTGTTTCAATGTGTCCAAGTCCTCCACATATTTCACATATGTCCATGCTATGGTCTGTCCAGTGTTTGTGAAGAAACATGCTTGAAACATCAAAAGGCATAGGACTCTCACAGTGTCTACCACAACAGTTGTGTCTTCATTGTCCACAAGTTTTACTAACTTTTCCTTCATCATTTTGGCTGTGATGTTTTGGGCATTTGGGAATACTCTATCTGCAAATTCAGATTTGACCTTCTTCCCGTGGTACTAGTCAACTTTTAAATTGCCATCTAATTCCAAAAATCAGATTGATATCAGTCCTACATAGCTGACAACATTCTCTTCCAATTTTGATTCCTCTTTTTCCTGGTACGTATGCGCTTATGATGTTGTCCAACACTTGGTCTTTTCGCTTGTTGGAACATATCCTGTTTTCGTCAATAGCTTTGAAGAAGAGCTTAAAAGGAGTTTGCTGCATAATGTTCCTGTGACTTCTTGTCAATATTTTCTGTATGCTGTTATATGCATCCAATAGATATGAGATGTTGTTTTTGTATTGATTGTCCCTGAAAAAAATCAATGCAGACAACACATTTTTTTGTTAGTGGATTTGTTTGGCTTTTGAATCACGGTTATTGTCATGATTATGACATTCAGATGCATGTACTTTCAATATTCCTTGTAGTGAATATTCTTAGTGAATCAAACTTTCAGGAACATAGGTGATAAAAACCAGTTAAGCATGACCATGATAAGCAATCATGTTAAAGCTGAAGTAGGCATGACAAGCAATGAATGACTTGAATTTAAAGAGCATCAACAAGAATGCATGCAAACAACGAATAAATGGTAAAGTGAATGAGTTAACATTCAATACTTGTCTTAGTGAATTTTCTTAGTGAATCAGACTTGTACGATCTAAAACACAAAAATTGAAAGACAGGGGTAAGACAATTAGCTACATTAATGTTTGACAAGTGAACCAATCTTCACATAATAAGTGTGATATGGGCAAATATAGTCTCTTATGGCAAGGTGTTTAATGTGTATTACATGAATTATCATTGTAATGAATATTCTTAGCGAATCAAACTTTGAGGAACCTAAATGCTAGAAACCAGTTAACCATGATCATGATAAGCAATTATGTTAAAGCTAAAGTAGTTAGGGATGACAAGTAAGGAATCAGACTTTTTAAATTTAAACAACATCAGCATGAATGTATGTAAACTGTGAATAAAATGGTAAAGTGAATTTCCATTAATATTTCTTGACTTAGTGAATCAGACTCTTTCTACATATCTCTCTGACATGCATAAAACAGTGAATGCATAAAACTTGGTGCTATAAAACAGCTTAACAACATCACCATGATTGCATGTAAAAAGTGAATGCATATTATAGCAAAGTGAATTCATATTACAACAAAGTTTTGTGAATATCATAAGCAATGTCATAACATATATGTTGCACAAATCACACAAAATATACAATGAATACAATTTTGTATACATTCATTTGTATAAACAGAATTCTCTTTGATTTCTTACTGAGAAAAGCAATCGAGCTGATAGATTTATCATCCAGTAGATTCAGTGAAACATAGCAGTGAATGTGAGTACTAAAACTTGATGCAATAAAAAAAGCCTAACAATATCACCATGATTCCTAGTAAAAATTCAGTGCATATTATAGTGAAGTTGAGTAAATGTTAACTAAAAAAACAATCAAAATGACAGAAATCTCGTCTAGTAAACGAAGTGAAATAGAACAGTGAATTTTTCGATTTAGTACTTACTTAGTAATGCTTCCATCAGTTTTTTGCTTCCCAGCTGCCTTCGATATTGTTTTCGCCATTTCTAGAAAGTTATTCACTCGTTTTGTTACCTGAACAGATGAAAGGAAGATGCAAAGGTGAATTCGAACCCTAATATTTTTAAGAAATTGAAATTTCCAGAATCCAAAATTAGGGATAACGATTGCGTACTCATGAATTCGCGTCCAATTTTTGTGATGATTTATGCTACTGTCTTGGAAATTGCAGAGACAGTGAGAGTTTTAACTTCCTAACCCTAATTTTGCGGCAATGGCATGAATGATGATGGATAGCATGATTTGTTGATAATATGGGTAAATTGGTCTTTTTGACTACAATTTTGTCCTTAATGCAACATTTTTTGAAAGTTGTCCTTGTGCCTTATTACCCCTTTTATATATATATTTTGAAGTTATATATTTTTCTTTTAGAATATAGAATTATTAAATAATATATTTATTATCAAACAGCCTCAAGATTTCTATTTTTTTTTTCTTATTGAATTGATGAAAGTATTTGCCTTGAATTGATGATAAATCTCTGGACATTTTGAAAGTTGTATTTTATCATTTTATAATGACTAATTAAACATTCATGTAATATTAGTTTTGACAAAATTTTATTTCAAACTCAAATGGATATGAAAATACACTATATTGTTGACTTAAATATAGATATATGTATCTGCGGTGTATACTCGTTCTCTGACAGCGTCATCCTGGTGCACAAAGGCTATGGAGATGTATCGGACTCAGACATCGGTCCAACATTTGGCGGATATATGGGTCAGGCCAATGGTGGGGGGAGATAAAGAGCAACGGAGACGCGTCTGTTACTGTTGCAGGGGCGGTCATTGAAGTCATTTTCCACGACTCCCATGGCGCAGTTTTGGACTCCTTTGCGTATCATTTTGATCCAAGAGACCCGATGGAGTACTTGGAGCTTAAGGCGATTTTCCTGGCTCTGGAAGAGGCGAGGCAATTGGGGATTCAACGCTTTGTGGTGGAAAGTGACTGTTTGGCGTGTGTTTAACGCCTTCACAGACCAGTGGAGGATCGTACGGCGCACATGGCTGCTTAGTGCAAGATTGTTTGGCTCTGTTATCTAACTTCATATATATCTCTTTCACTTTTATTCGGCGTCTGGGGAATGTCCCAATGCTCCTTTAGCCGCTCAGAGATCTTGGGGTTCTTTGCCTCCTAGTGACGTGTTAGCCGCTTGTTTGACGGATATTGAATAATATTAGTTCTTTTTCCCTAAAATAAATAAATAAATAATTAATCTATTGATATAAGATTTAAGGATATTAATATAATAATATTAACCCTCTAAGTGAACCAGACCGAGCCGAACCATCCCAATGCCCACCGCCTAGGCAGCAAGCCCACGGAGGTGGCAGTCATGGACATCCCTGAGCGTAGGCCAACAAGACCGCGACCCAGGGTCATCCTTAAAATTGTGACTACCCTACTTTTATATTTTTGTAGTGTATTAAAGTATATTTGTTTTCCGGATTTCATAAACAATATAAAATTTGTAAACACGCCCTGCAAACAAACAAAAAAAATTAAAGAACGTGTAAACATATCAACTACTCGCTCCGTTCCGAAATAACTAAGGCGATTATCAAAAAGATTTAATCTAAAATACCTGAGTCAATTACATTTCCAATACATCATTTATTGTGTATTTCCTACATCTACCCTTATTTATTAAGGAGAGAGAATAAACACAACATTGCACTAATTATAGACTAAGGAATTTTTTTTTAATTTTGACATTCAAATGAAAGGATTATATCACATCTTTAATATGCGTATTTTTGACAACTACATCAGTTAATTCGGAAAGGATGGAGTATATGATTACGTGTGATTATTGTTTTAAATGTAAAATGGGGTTCTAAAAAAAACGTAAAATGGGGATAAAATAAAAAAATATGAAAAGTTATCATGTAATACTAATATGAGTCAAAGAGAGAAAAGTCCAAATTTTGACCTAATATAAATAAAAGGACACACTTCATTTTTTAGTTGCAAAAAGGACAAGAAAATTCCAGACGGACAAAAGACCCCAATTAAGGGGCACGCTGCTTCAGGTTTTTTTTTTTTTTTTTTTTTTTTTTTTTTCAAACACTCGTAACTTTTGATTTATTACTCCGATAATCGAAAAATTTTCACTAAAATTCATTTTTTTTTTTTTTGCTCTTTAATTTGAGCCCAAATACGATACCTTTCCGACATAAATTTTGAAAGCTGAACCGGAGCGTTTTTCTTTTAAACGAACGTAACTTTTGATTTAGAACACCGATTATCAAAATTGTTTCACCAAAGTTCATATTTTTTTTATCTTCATTTTGAGACCTCATTTGATATCTTTCGACATAGTATTTGAAAGCGGAATTTTATCGCAGCGTTTACACTAAAACAGTAACGATATCAGTATCACAGTATCAGTATCACATTCAAACACAAGAACACACTAACACTATCACTTTGATGCATAGACTTATCAAAATGTACCAAATGCTAACATTTTAAGCGTCTTATAACTTGGTTCAGTACCTCATGCCTAGAAACATTGGTGTTCAAAATAAATTAATATTTGCAGCGGAAAAAAAAAAAAAAAACAATTAACCGAGGCAGTAATTCAAACAGGCTCTTAGTTCAGACCAAAAGCAGTAAAAGAGGCAAACAATTTGGATTAAATTTACGACAAATTTTATAATACAACCGTTGTAGCAAGGTTGCATCAAGTGGCATACATTACAACCATTCAATTCTAACCTCTCACACACGATAAAAGCGTATTATGTGAAAGAGAGTAAAAATGAGAGGCTCTAATGTATGCCACTTGGTACAACCTTCTTACAACCGTTGCACCATAAAATCTCTCTTTAATTTACCGCAATGATGCTTAGGAGTGAACATGGTCCGGTTTGGCCGGTTTTTATCATTTTTAAAACCGAACCATTTTATACGGTTTCAAATTTTTGAAACCAAACTAGAACGGTTTGAAGACGTAAACCATGTTATTCGGTCCGGTTTGGTTCAGCTTGGTTCCAGTTTATTACGGTTTTCACATTGTTCTTATATTACTCGTTTCAATTCGATCATCAACTTAAAAAAACTACTATTAATGAACAAACAACTATATTATTAAATGACATACATAAATCTCAAAATGCATAACACAAAATAGTATTTTGAGTAAGATTAGGGAAGTAAGAGGAATATATTTGTTTCATAAGTAAGGAGAGACAAATGGAAGATAGATAATACACACACACACACACACACACACACACACACACATATATATATATATATATATATATATATATATATATATATATATATATATATATATATATATATATATCAAATGAATAAACATGTGATACAAATTTGAGCTTTATTTAGTAAGAAAATATTCATGATTTTATGATCTTCAAAACACCGATATTTGATTATTTGTACTGTGTTATTGTCCAAAATAACCTAATTATAAGCAAATCAAAGACGTCGTATATAAAACTAAGGTTTATAAATGCATTTATCCAGATAATAAAAAAATATACATTATGCAGTTCATCAATATCATTAAGAGAAGTAAGTCATACAAATCGGCATCGACAAATATCCATAATGAAGTTCATCAATGTCATTGAGAGGTAAGTCATTCAAATGAGCATCCACATATTTCAAATATTGGTGTTGAGCAAGTATAAAGAGAAGAACGAGTTAGCAGTGGTGAGTTGTGAACCGAAATGTACTCAAGATTCTTTCAAAGGATTGAAGACAATTTTGTGAAATGATCAACAAAATTTGAATATGTATGATATGAAATTAACTATGTAGCAGCACTATATTACACGTAAAAAGTTCAAATAGATTGAGATATATTGTAAAAAGCGTATAGATGTTTTAAAGTATTAGATGTGTGTGTGTGTGTGTGTGTGTGTGTGTGTGTGTGTGTGTGTGTGTGTGAGTGTGAGTGTGTGTGTGTGTGAGTGTGAGTGTGTGTGTGTGTGTATATATACATATATATATATATATCATCCGGTTTGGTCCGGTTTTAAACGGTTTTTATTTTCTTAAATTGGAACCAAATTGTATTCAACGGTTTGGTTTTAAGTTATATGAAAACCGACCGAAAAACCACGGTTTATACATTTCCGGTTTGGTTCAATTTGGTTCAGCCGGTTGGTTTGGTTTTAAGAATTTTTGTTCACCCCTAATGATGCTCCGATCCCGAAAAGTATAAGAACTATGTTCCTAATATTTCAACATTAAGAACACAGAACATGAATTCAGTTGATAAGAAGCTCAATTTTAGCTAATGTTGGAGCTGCTATTGAGCTGAAAATGAGATCGAAAACGAGCTGAACATTAGAGAAAAAATGAGCTACAACTGAGCTAAGATTGAGCTGAAGCAAGCTAGGCTGAAAAACTGAAAAATGGAGCAGTTTTTCAGCGAATTAAAGGCTGAATTGAATGTGCTTCTGAGCTGCAAACCTCGAGTATTATAAGCTGCATCGGAGAAATCGAACATCAAACAAAACATGAATTTAGTTCAACTCACCTTTTCTTTCAGCTAAATCTCCTACGGCCATATTGGTCGTTACTCTGACTGCTTTTACGGCTTCACCGTCGGTTTCTGATTCTCACCAGAACATGGTACAATGCTCAGCTCTGGGATCCAAAACATTCAACAGATATGATACTTGGAGTGTCTAGTACATACCACTAAAAGGGAAACCAATCGATCGATTGTATTGTATGTTTCATTTGGCTCATAAAAATGGCTCATCGTTATATTATTTGCAGCCCATTTTCAGCCTTAATGCAGCTCGATTTAGGCTCATCAATCAGCCCCAATAGCGCCTCCAAAGATTCATTCAAATACACTAGAAAACGGCCTTATAGCTATTCCAAATCAACCCAGATTTTCTGTTCAAAATAGACTTGAAAGTGCAACTCAAATCACCAAGGTTTATCATTCACTTTCAACCCGAATTAACTCATCATCCAGCCTAAGAACCAGCCACAGTATCATCATTTTCGCAGTTCAAATCGTTCATCGAGCTTCATTATAATAATCCTTTAACATGTCACAAGAGGCTCACAAACATGTCACAAGGAGTATAGCTAAAGGACACAGCTGATAGCACAAATTAACATGTCACAAGAGGCTCACAAACACAGTACACGAACAATGCAGCAGATTGCAGACCTCAAGTTAACAAACTCATTCAATGACACAACAAGATCAAGGTAGCAAAAACAACAAGGATATGTGCTCAACCCAAAAACAACAAGTGCTATGTGTAGAACAAAAAAATGACTTAGTAGATTCAGCAATATGAACAAGTGCAGAACAGATTGTGTAACACACAGAGAACATCACCGCATAAAATGCCAAACTAGCAATTTCCTTTGCTGAATTTGCAACCCACTGATATTTGTAAGCCGTTATTGTCTTCAAAGCAAACACTACAATCCTGGTGAAATACAGCAAGCGACCTGCTAATGTAAAATTGCCTGAATAGCGTCGATTTGGCCAAATTTCTTGCAGCCTTCCCGTCAGTCTCTGAGGTCTCCCTCGGTGATCGGATTGACCAGACAACTGGGAAAATAATTGCACAGCAACAAATGATATCAACCAGCAGGAATACTTGATTCCAAGTGACCCAACCCTTAATGAAAGACCCTGTTTCCACAATCACAATAGAAGCCAAAGGAAGGATTTTCCTGAAGTTCTATGAAGACATGGATGAGGGATTCTTCAGAAAGGAGGAAGAAACCTAGCCGAGAAGGGTCTGGATCGGACGAGAGGAAATGACGGAGACGGAAGAGATAGAAATGTTGATCGGATTGTATTCTCTTTTGCCAAGTTCGGTAAAACAAGATTGCTAAGAGAACATGGTATATTCGTCCGGTATAATTTATTTTATTTTGAACATAGATTAATGCTTAATTAGGAGGAGAAATGTGGAGTTTTCCCTAATTTTTCCTACTAATATTTAGCCTTGACAATAGGGGACGCCTAAATTATAGTCTAAGAGTGACCTCAATGGTTACTCCCTATCTCACTCCCCATTTATCTTATTTTCTGTTTCAGGTTTACTTTTTCAACACCCTATAAAACAACCAACTCCGATAAAGACTCCATATACATTCCCCAATACTACTTTTTTTTCACATCTCAACCAAATTTAACTACCAACACATTTTCCATTTTTTTTAATACAAAAATCAGAATAAAATATTTTATACTTGCAAAATGAGATTTTAATGTCGTATCATTGTCAAAAAAATGTCGTATGCGTTTGAACAACCAATTAGGGGATTATCAAATGTCCTCTAATAAATGTCGTAATTAGAGGAAATTATTACCGAAGTGGTTAAAATTGAGTTTAGTATAGTTGAAAAAGATTAGGATAAATAGGTGGAGAGAGAAAAGTGAATTGTGTGGTTAAAAATTGTGTGCTTAGTGCAAGATTGTTTGGCTCTGTTATCTAGCTTCACATATGTCTCTTTCACTTTTATTCGGCGTGTAGGGAATGTCCCAGCGCTCCTTTAGCCGCTCGGACATCTTGGGTTTCTTTGCCTCCTGGTGACGTGTTAGCCGCTTGTTTGACGGATATTGATTAATATTAGTTCTTTTTCCCTTAAGAAAAAATTTAATATATTGATATAAGAATTAAGGATATTAATATAATGATATTAATCCTCTAAGTGAACCGGACCGAGCCGAACCATCCCAATGCCCACCGCCTAGGCAGCAAGCCCACGGAGTTGGCAGTCATGGACATCCCTGAGCGTAGGCCAACAAGACTGCGATCCAGGGTCCTCCTTAAGATTGTCATTACCCTACTTTTATGTTTTTTGTAGTGTATTAAAGTATATTTGTTTTCCAGATTTCATCAGCAATATAAAATTTGTAAACACGCCCTTCAAACAAACAAAAAAAATTAAAGAACGTGTAAACATATCAACTACTCATTCCGTTCTGAAATAACTAAGGCGGTTATCAAAAAGATTTAATCTAAAATAACGGAGTCAATTATATTTCCAATGCATCATTTATTGTCTATTTCCTACATTTACCCTTATTTATTAAGGAGAAAGAATAAATACAACATTGCACTAATTATAGACTAAGGATTTTTTAGTCATTTTGACATTCAAATGAAAGGATTATATCACATCCTTAATATGCGTGTTTTTTACAACTACATCAGTTAATTCGGGACGGAGGGAGTATATGATTACCTATGATTATTGTTTTAAATGTAAAATGGGGTTCTAAAATAAATGTAAAATGGGGATAAAATAAAAATATGAAAAGTTATCATGTAATACTATTATTTAGCCTTGACAATAGGGGACGCCTAAATTATACTCTAATATACAGTAAACTCTCGATAAAAGCATATCTTTGGGACCGACCAAAATTATTACTTTAACGAGTTTATTTGTTTATCGATAAATGAATAATTTATTTATTTATCGATAAATTAATATTTATTACTTTACAAAAGAAATAATTAATATTATGCATCTAGTCTGTAAAATGAAGAGACAAATATTAATTAAAATGTTTGGGAAGCTAGGAAGATTATAAGAATTTGTGCTCTTTGATTATTATTGAAATCAAAAATGAAAAGGTTTCAATTTTTTATACATAAATACATAGTAGAACAAGTTACTCTAGATGCATATTTCAGAAAATATGAAGCGAAATGTGAAATTTCGAAAATATGTAAGTTTACTATATAAATTTCTAACTGGAATTATGCATTTATTATTTTATATTTTTATTAGGAACTTTCTTTGTATTCATTTCTTTTTATTACTTAATGCATTTAGCGAAATTATTACTTTAATACACATGCCAGGTCGGGACCGGAAGAAATTAATATCTTAGTAAGAATATTACTTTATCGGATATCCATTTATCGAGAGTTTACTGTAGTAGTAATTTACAGATAGATAATACAATGAACATCACCTCCCTCATTTAGCTTTTCGTGTAGTACATATACTCCACCCGTTCCTAATAATTTGATTCAACTGTTATTAAAAAATATATATATATTTGCCTTATTGCCTTTTTTTTTCTTTTCGCTTTCTTATTTGTAGTATGTGATAAAAAAGAAAATGTTAGGTAATATAATTTAAATTTTATACATATCATTATCTTGAATATTTTTTTAAATCGGGAAGAATCCTCGACACATATTGTGTAATCATGCACATCCTCTACACATTTAATATCTATTGATGATTATGATAAGACTTGATTTAATCAATGGACTTACGCTTTAACCAATGGCTAGAGGAAAGTAGGTAATGAATGTGTAGAGATCAATATTTGTAGTGCAAGTATCATTTTTTTTTTTTTAAATTTAGATCTGAGAATAAATAACACTTCCCTGATAAAGGTGTTGAGATCAACACGCGCCACGAGTGTAGCTTTTTTTTTACGAAGAGAAGAAATCACGGGTCTCATTCCTTCATTGATCGACCTCAGTTGCTCCGTTGGAAACCACCAGAGAAAACATGTTTTCTGAAACTAAGCTTAAAGTAGAAGAAAGATACACACGATTTTTTAAACTCTTGAGATATGTGTTAATTTTCTTAGAAACTGGAATTACACAACTAAAATCATGAGAACTCATATGAAGATCATCAAGAAATGAACAAACAGTTTGAAAACCAAAAAGGCGGGAAAAGAAGAATACTTGAATTATGAAACTATTTTTACATAATGATCATCGATCAAGCTTAATCGAAGTTCTCAGCTCATAGTCCTTGTATATATAGACTAAAAAGCTGATGAGTAATTCTGTTAACTAACTCTAACTAACTATAACTAACTCTAACCAACTAGTGTGTAGGTGTTTGATAAAATGCCTCAATGAGCAAATCTTCACATGTCTTCATTCTATCCTCAACACCCCCCTCAAGCTGAAACTTGGATCAGAGAACCAAGTGAAGCTTGCAAATCTTCACATGTCTTCATTCGACCTCATGCCAGGCTCATATAAATCCTTAAGAGGGTAGGCTTGAAGTAGTCTCTGAAATGTAGCTTTGTCCATAGGCTTTGTGAGAAGATCAGCTGGCTGATTCTGAGTGTGTATAGGTAGAGGTTTTAGTACTTTGGCTTGATATTTTTCTCTAACAAAGTGGCAGTCTATCTCAATGTGCTTTGTTCTTTCATGGAAAACAGGGTTTCCACAATGTCCAAGGCACTTTGGCTGTCACAATAAAGAGGAACTGTTTCTGTGTAATTGATCTGGAAGTCTTTAAGAAGATAAAGAAGCCACTTTGTATTTCACATGAAGTTATTGCCATTGCTTTATACTCGGCTTCACTTGAACTTACGGATGCGTGGGCTTCTTTGATTTCCAAGAGACAAGTGCATCACCAAGAAAGATAAGGAATCTTGTTCTTGATCTTAGTTTGCTTGCAACACCGCCCAATCGAATCACTTGAATGCTTTCGGTTTGAGTGCTCCTTTCTTTGGGGAAGAATAGACCTTTTCCTGGAGTGATTTAAGAAATCTTAATAGCCTATGAGCAGCCTTTAGATGAGCTTCATTAGGCTTATCTAAAAACTTTGAAATTTATTGTCTTGGAAATGCAATGTCTGGTCTAGTGTTTCCAAGGTACAACAACTTGCCTATGAGCTTTCTGTATTCAGTGTTTGAATCAAGAGAGGGAGCTTGAACTTCTGTTAAATTCTGAGAAGTATCCATGGGAGTAAGAATAGGTTTGCAGTCCAAAAACCCAAATTCCTTAAGAAGATCAAGACAATATTTCCTTTGATTGATAACTATACCAGCTTTGGATCTTGCCACTTCAAATCCAAGAAAATATCTTAACTCTCCTAGGTCTTTAATTGTAAAAGCTTGATGGAGCAAATCTTTCAAAGATTTGATTGCTGTCATGTCCAAACTGCCCACTATTATGTCATCTACATATACCAAGAGTGCCACAAAGTTGTGTCCAGATCCTTTGGTGAATAGACTGTGATCATTGACTGACTGCTTGTAACCATTATCTAACAGTTTTTGTGTTAGCTTGGCATTCCACTGCCTACTTGCTTGTCTAAGACCATAAAGAGACCTGTTGAGCTTGCAGACCATCCCATTAGCATGTAGTCCTGGAGGTGGCTTCATATAAACATCTTCATCAAGATCACCATGAAGGAAAGCATTATTTACATCCAACTGATGTAAATTCCATCCTTTTTGTGCTGCTAGTGCCATGAACAACCTAATTGTTGTCTATTTGGCCACTAGAGAAAAGGTTTCCAGGAAATCTATTCCTTCAGTCTGAGTGAATCCCTTTGCTACTAACCTTGCTTTGAACCTCTCAATGGATCCATCTGATTTCCTTTTAATTCTATACACCCACTTGCATCCTATTGGCTTTACATCTTTAGGTAATGGAACAAGAGTCCAAGTATTTGTCTTGTCCAAAGCTTTCAATTCTTGATACATTGCATCCTGCCATCTAGAATCCTGAGTTGCTGTGCAAAGCTATTTGGCTCCACCTCATCATTAATGTTTGCAATAAAGCCCTGATAACTAGAAGACAAGTTAGCATAAGAAATGACAGAGTCCAATGTGTGAGGAGAAGTCCTTTTTACAGTGGCATGACAAACATAATCATTCAGGTATGAGGGCAACTGTCTTTGTCTAGTTGGCCTTCTAGGAGCATCAGATATTGTATTAATAGGTGTTTCATTATTAGTAAGTTCATTATTTGTTGTAGTTTCAATAATAGATCTTTCTTGTGGAATATCAATAACAGGAATAGGTAAACAAGGATCTTCAGATGTAAATAATGTGTGATCATTACTGTAAGGAAATACATTCTCATGAAAAATGACATTTCTGGATATAGAGATGGCTCTAGTTTGAATGTCCATGACTCTATAACCCTTTATGTGTGGCTCATAACCTAGAAAGACATATTTAGCACTTCTATTTTCAAATTTACCTCTACCTTGAGAATATGTAGCAACAAAACAAAGGCAACCAAACACTTTTAAAGTATCATAGCTAGGTTTGGTACCATAGATCATGAAATATGGGGTCTTATTGTCAAGTAGTGGAGTAGGAATCAAATTTATCAGATAGACGGCATGACTAACACAGTACCCCAATATTGTAAAGGCACATTAGATTGAATTCTTAATGCCCTTGCAACATTCAATATGTGCTGGTGTTTTCTTTCAATGAGTCCATTCTGTTCAGGTGTCCTGACACAGGACTTTTGATGCACAATGCCTTTCTTTCTATAGAATGCTAGCATGTTAAACTCAGCACCATGATCAGATCTGATAATCTTTATGCATCTGTCAAACTGAGTTTGTACCAGATTACAAAAAGCTTGTAAAAGATTATCAGCTTCTGATTTGGCTTTCATCAAATAAATCCAGGTAAATCTGCTGTAATCATCAACTATTGATAGAAAGTAATATTCTCCATTTACAGTAGGTATTCTATTTGGTCCCCAAATATCTACATGAACCAAATCAAAACAAGTGGTAGTAAAAGAAGTGCTCACAGGAAAACTAGGTTTCTTTTATTTTGCTAAGGGACAAATCATACAATCATGTTTTGGAACCTTTATGCTACTGTCTACTGCTTGTAATATTTTGATTCTTTGGGATGAAGGATGACCTAATCTATAGTGCCATAACAAAGAATCTGTAAAAGTACAATTATTACAAGCCATAGTAGAAACTTTAGATTGACTTGTAGAAGCATTTGCATCAACTGTCAGAATGTATAAACCCTTTCTTTCACTAGCTAAACCAATTTTCCTCATAGTTTTGTGTTCCTGCACAATTCCATAGTTAGAACAAAACACATCTGAATAGTTTCTGTCACTGACCAACTTCTTGACAGACATCAAATTGTATGTGAACAAAGGTATACAAAAAACATTGTGCAGCACAATATCTTGATTGATTCTTACTTTACCAATGTGTGTGACAGAAACTACAGCACCATTTGGCAAATTAACATGTACATCAACTACAGGTGTAACATCAAACATTAAGTTTAGAGAAAAAGTAATGTGATCCGTTGCACCTGAGTCTAAAATCCAATTTTCTAAACTACCAAAGATACCTGACCCTTGCTGATTGGAACCTGCTGATAGAACAACAGAATTGCATTGTGGATTGACAGCAGACTGCAAATTCTGGATCAGGGACAATAGATGCTCATATTGAGAATTAGTGATAGCACCAGATTCTGCTTGATTATGAGAATTTTGATCAAAAGCATCTGCATCCAATCCTTCACTATGTATGACATTATTGATGGAAGAACCAGATCCTCTCCCCTGAGGCCTAAAGTTAGGAGGAAATCCATATTTCTTGTAACACTTGTCAATTGTATGACTTTCCTTTCCACAGAATGTGCATACTGGCCTTTTTGAATTTCCTTGAAAACCAGAACCCCTGCCTCCTCCTCTTCCTTGTCCTCTTCCTGGATAAGAATTTGCTGGCTGTCTATAAGCTGCATTACAGTCTGCACTGATATTTGAAACTTGAAATACAGAGGCCAATACCACATTATCAGGAGTTGTAGAAGTGTAGTTAAGCTGCTGTTCATGATTCAACGCCATGACAAAGGCAGTCTTGATGTCTGGCAAAGGCATTGTCATCAAGACTTGTGACTTTACATTGCTAAAATTTCCATTCAGCCCTTTCAAGAACCTAATGGTGTAAGCCCTCTCATAATGTTCTCGAATCAATTGTAATGCTGGACAAGTACAAGGAGGAATTGGATTCAACAAAAGATATTTATCCCATATAGCCTTTAATCGAGTATAGTAATATGTTACAGAGAGGTTTCCTTGCTTCGTTTTCTCAATTTCTTCTTCCAAATTTGATAGCATGTATGCGTTTCCTCTTCCAAATCGATCTTGCAGATCAACCCAAATTTCTCTTGCAGTGTCATAATACATAACACTTTCTGCAACTGCTGGAATCATAGAATTAACCAGCCAGGAATGAGCTAAATCATTAATTTGCATCCAAGAAGCAAAACCAGGATCTTCATTGCCAGGCATAACAGAAGAACCATCCACGAATGCAAGCTTTCCTCTAGATGACAGCATCTTGGTCATAGAACGCTTCCAATGATTAAAATTGTCTACACCTTTTAGTAAAGGTTGAACCAGAATCAGACTCGGATTTTCAAGGGCCTGCCCAGAATTCGTGTTCACCATTGATGAACTTCAAGAAACTTGAATAAAGATGAGATTTAGAAAGAAGAACAACAGCGGAAACGATCAATATTGCTCTGATACCATGTTAATTTTCTTAGAAACTGGAATTACACAACTAAAATCATGAGAACTCATATGAAGATCATCAAGAAATGAACAAACAGTTTGAAAACCAAAAAGGCGGGAAAAGAAGAATACTTGAATTATGAAACTGTTTTTACATATTGATCATCGATCAAGCTTAATCGAAGTTCTCAGCTCATAGTCCTTGTATATATAGACTAAAAAGCTGATGAGTAATTCTGTTAACTAAATCTAACTAACTATAACTAACTCTAACCAACTAGTGTGTAGGTGTTTGATAAAATGCCTCGATGAGCAAATCTTCACATGTCTTCATTCTATCCTCAACAAAATGTATAATTAACAGAAAATGAAATGAAATAATGGAAGGGGTCTGCAGAGAGAGGGGAGCCTTTTCAGAATTCAGAGCAGATAGCATTAATCATAGGGGGTGTCACGATGAGAGGAGGGGAGGGGAGGGGAAACACCTTCCTAGAAATTTCTAGGTGATGGAATAAAAATTAGATGCGGCATATTTCCATAATTTTTTATTTTTATTTTATATACTCCAGCCTTGTGGTGTAAATGATCCGAGCTGTTTCGTGTTTGGTTCGTTAAATACTTGCTCGAATATGATTTTAATCTAACTCAAGTAATCTTATACTTGACTCGACATACTTGCGAGTTTTATCGAACATTTTATGTTATATTAAAATATATAATATCTTTTATTATTATGCTACTGGACTTAATATTTTATGTGCATATCTTAACAGCTCAGACTCGAGTTTGAAAGTGCTTGATTTTTTTCGAGTATAATCATGTCAAACTCGAGAACGATTAATATGTTCTCAAACCAATCTCAAGCAAATTCTTTTCCCTACTCGAGTGATCTCAAGCTGAGTTCGAGCATCACTGTTTTCAGGAAGTTGATTGATTCGATAAGTAAATAATTGATTCGGATCAGATCGGTTACACCCCTACCATCGCCTTTACTCTCTGCACCGAATTAATTCCAATTCAATAAATGTTGTTTGTCAATTCCAAAAATACCCTCGTCCGTTCCTTAAAAGAAAAGAAAAAGAAAAAGAAAAAGAAAAGAATAATACCCTCGTCCATAAATGTTGTCCGTCAATTACATTCTCTCTTTTTCTTTACGCACAAAGTTTACAATGGTCTTGGACCAAACCATACTTGGTGTGCCAAACCAATAGGATTTTAATGTTTAAAAATCACACACCAATCAAGTTTCTCTAAAGGGTAATGATAGAGCTACTCCTTCAAGTCTACACCATTTTTACTCCCAACATAATCTAGTGGTTGTGGTTTTTCAATTTTTTTAAATTTCTTTTACAAGTGAAAAACATGTGGTGAGATGATGTTGGTGTAAAAATGGTGTAGATTTGAGGGAGTAGCTCTATCACTCCCCTTCTCTAAATTGATGACATGGTGGTTCAGGACGTAACCTACTACTTCGTGAAAATTTACTACTGAAAATACCTTTGAGAAAAGAACTAAACACCGTTCAGCCAATTTGTCGAACATGTGATGTGCGGATGACAAAGAAAGCAAGTAGGCACGAAAAATAGGCTGGAACTCAGGAACTCAGGAACTCATTTCAACAATAGCTAACGGCAAATGGTACCATTGATGTGAAATAAATATCATCCTTGTTAGCCTACCAAGTTCCAGATCCTGCCTAAAAATACAATGATACATGATCTATTTAGCACGGAATCATTAGAACAAAAAATGCAGTGTAGCTAGATGTTACCTAATTTACGAATATAAGAAACACTTAAGGCTGGAGCACCTGACCTGACCTAACAGGTTTCAAAGTCCCTAAAGCAAAGATGTCTTTTGAGTGAGAACTGAAGAAGGCAGAACGAAGGCAAAATTAGGATTTTAGTCCTCTAACTTGGCCTATTTTGGATTTTAATCCTGCTCCTGCTCCGGTGAGGAAAATGGTCCTCTAAGTTGGCTTTTTTTTATTTATATTTTAGTCCTATCCGCCGGAAATAGTTGATTGGGCACCGGAATTTTTAAAAATAGTCCTCTAACTAGGCTGCCACGTAAGCGTTTTTAAAGATTCGGTGCCCAATCGCCTATTTCCGGCGGATAGGACCAAAATCAAAAAAAAACCAACTTAGAGGACCATTTTCCTCACCGGAGCAGGAGCAGGACTAAAATCCAAAATAGGCTAAGTTAGAGGACTAAAATCTTAATTTTGCCGCAGAACGAACGATCATGCAGTAATGCCATTTGTGTAAATGCAATTTTGATTCATAGAGCCCATAATCTAGTGTAAATTATACGATCAGCTGATTGAACAACAGAAACATCGAAATCAGTTGATTGTTGTGTATTCATGAATCATGTAACTGTGTGTTGAAATGTACGTCTTTCTAAGTGTGCTGATCGAGGTGAATTGTTTAAGTTTGTTTCATCATATCAAATATGTGACCTCCAGCTACTTTAATAACTTTTACAACTGTTGCTCCACTTCAAACACCAACTCGGAGAACATGTATGAAAAAGCAGCAACTTGGAATGTAAGGGGGTGTTTGGTAAACATATTAAGCACTTATTCTGAAAATTTTAAGTGATAAATTAATAAGAGGTGTTTGTTAATATTTTCTTCTACGTCTTATTATGTTCAGCGCATCTGAATATTCCTCCATTTTACATGTTACGTTTTCAGATGCCTCCCAGCCACTTATCGCTTATTTGTGCATCCTACGCATCATTTTTTATTTTTTTTATTTTTTATTTTTTAAACATGATTCTCAAAATGGTCAGCCCATCGTTATTACGTTACTTTATCAAAACCAATGCTGTCAAATGATCTACACTATATTAAGGTTACGTTATTGCTGAAAATTTTGTTGCCATGAATTAGTAAGATTATTTTTAGGTTATTTCTGAGATATAATTATATACTAAAGGATAATACATACTAGAAGAAATATTCAAATCGTTCATCTCGGATTCTCGATTGAAAAAAATTATTTCATGTATATCATTCGTAGACTTGATATTTTCATTGTAATGAGGCATATGTATTTTTCTATGTTATATTGTTATATGTAAAGACAAACTTTAAATCATTTTCAAATTTTCGTATATACATCATTACCAAACAGTATAATTATTTTCAGCACTTAACTAATTCAGTAACTTAATACGTTAAGTTTTCAGACTTCAGAATTCAGATTTCAGATTTCAGATTTCATATTTAACAAACTACTTTTTTCAATGTCGGAGAGACAAATATACTAGGAATTAATACTAGTGACAATTATTGAAAATGACACATTTTGGATTTAGTTAGGTAAAAAGGACACTCAAAACAAACACTTAGTTATAAGGACAAAAATTAGGTAGATAGATCCAAATACCCTTAATGAAGAAAAAAAAAAATTAGCGCCAAACAGGATCGCCTTACATCTATTTTTTTTTTATTTTTATTTTTTTTTTATTTACAATCTACGTTATTGTTGTTGTCTTTTTTTTTTTTGTTTTTTTGTTTTTCATTTACTGGACGTTCAATTTTTATTTTTTTTTTAAATTTTTTTTTTTTCTGGATCTGGACGATGATTTTTTTTAATATTTTTTTTCACTGACCACCGTGATGCATTGACCATCCCGATGCACTGACCACCGCGATGTACTGACAACAGCGATACAGTGACCACCGCGATGTACTGGCACAGCGATACAGTGACCACGAGATGCATTAGCCACCGCGATGCATTGTCCAACCCGATGTATTGACCACCCCCGATGCATTGACCACCACGATGCAGTCACCACCCCGATTAATTAACCATATATGTAGTGACATCGACAATCATATATGCAGTGACATTGACAATCATATATGCGTGACATCAACAATTTATGCAGTGACATCGGCAATCAGATATGCAGTGACATCAACATTTTATGCAGTGACATCAACAATCATATATGAATGACATCAACAATTTATGTACTGACATCGGCAATAATATATGAAGAGACATCGCAATGAAGTGACACCGTGATGCAGTGGCCACCCCCGATGCAGAGACACCGCAGTGAAGTGGCCACCATCAATGCAGAGACCATCGGGATGCAGTGGTCACCGGGATGCAGTGACATTTGATAAAGCAACACCGTGATGACATTTGATATTTTTCCAACTTAATTTCATAAAATCGATTTCTTTTCTTCATAAAATCGACTTCAAATGGCTATATCTTTTAATATAAAATTACGATCAACATAAACCTGTCACCTTAATTCATATTTTTATGCAGTGACATCGGCAATCATATATGCGTGACATCAACAATTTATGCAGTGACATCGGCAATCAGATGCAGTGACATCAACATTTTATGCAGTGACATCAACAATCATTTATGAATAACATCAACAATTAATGTAGTGACATCGGCAATCATATATGCAGAGACATCGCGATGAAGTGACACCGGGATGTAGTGGCCACCCCCGATGCAGAGACACCGTGATGAAGTGGCCACCTACTATGCAGAGACACCGCAATGCAGAGACACCGCGGTGTAGTGATCACCGGGATGCAGTGACATTTGATGAAGCAACACCGTGATGACATTTGATATTTTTCCGACTTAATTTCATAAAATCGATTTCTTTTCTTCATAAAATCAACTTCAAATGGCTATCTCTTTTGATATAAAACTACGATCAACATAAATCTTTCACCTTAATTCATATTTTATGCAGTGACATCGGCAATCATATATGCAGTGATATCAACATTTTATGCAGTGACATCGGCAATCATATATGCGTGACATCAACAATTTATGCAGTGACATCGTCAATCAGATATGCAGTGATATCAACATTTTATGCAATGACATCAGCAATCATTTATGAATGACATCAACAATTTATGCAGTGACATCGACAATCAAATATGCAGTGACATCAACATTTTTGTTGAACTTTTTGTCCCGAAATTAGGAAGATTTTTCAAGGGAAATCGAGCTTATGAGCCGTATCGAGCTGTATCGAGTACTTAGCCCGTCGAGTTCGATGTTGCCTTTTTATGGCTCAATCGAGCCCAAACTTTTTTAGTCGATTCAAGTTCGAGCCTAGGGAGTATCGACTCGACTCAGATCGATTAAACTTTTTTATGTTTATACGAATAATTGTTGGCTAAATGCATATCTTCTCAACCTTTCCCAACACAAATGCACACACCTCTTTTAGTTAATTAGGATTGAAGAATACAAAAATGAACCACCTCAAAGCAAACAAAGCAGCCCAGAACCTATCCAAAACAAAGAGAAAAAAAGGGAGCAAGAACTGGGAATGAAAAAGTTATTTGAGTCGAGCTACTCCAATCTTGAACCTTATCAAACTAACGAGCAAGAAACCAAACCGAAACAAGCTCGAACCACTCACGAACACGAACTCCTTGGCTCATTTACGCCCCTATTTCCACCCCATTTTTAGCACAAGCAAACGTTTTCCATAATCAAAATCCTAATACTTAAACCCCATAAAGTTCAATTTTTTGTGATAATTCATTCACATGATGATAAAGCAGCTTCAATTAAATTATTTCACAATGGGTTTGAACTTTGAACAAACATTACTTTTACAATAGTTAGCAAAGAGAAGGGAAAAAAAAAACATGAGAATCCAAACTAGCATATCCATGAAACAATACAGGTCAGGCGTTCTATACTATGCATCTAAAACCCAAATGAAATCTAGCACAGGGGTGAATATTAAAATAAAGTTGCACTTTACCTTTTATCTTCAGACGGCTTAGCTATTACAATCGCTCAGGCTTTAATAATTTTGAAAGAGGGAAAATGAATGGCACCCAGTAGAAATGAAAGCTTGGATTTTTATCAATTCCCATTAGGATTAGTCCCTTGTCGAAGAAGAACATGATACCCAGAAATAAGAAAAAGACTCCAAAGCCTGTTAATCCTAATCCAATCTTTCTGATATCGTTTATTTCGAAGGTCATCATTTTGCTAGCTCAAAATCTTCAATGCTCTTCAATTTCCAGCCAAATCTCACCAATATGAAACCAAATCGATTCGAACAATTTGCAGAGAGTATCAGGCTTTTGAAGGCAAGCAACGGTTTGCAATTGGCTTAATGATGTCAAAATCATTCTCTTGAATTTTCCAACTGATTTTCCAATTGACTTTGACTTCATCTTCTTCGAATGAGTTCCCTCATCTTCATTGAAAAATATTTGCTGGCTAAACAATACCGGCGATGGTGGAGCCGTGGAGGACCTGGAGCTTGTAGTGGAGGTGGAGAAGCAGTCCAGTCAAGCAGAAGCTGAGCTTAGAAGCATTTAGAGGTGGGTGGTTGGGGGAAAACTTTCTCTGGCGGCGATGGAACTCATATGAAGACAGATGAACGAAGCCTGATAATAGATAAATGAGGGTAATTTTGTCTGGTTACACTTTTTTGTCCTTATAACTAATGATCTTTTAAGTGTGTTCTAAATGTCTAATTAAGTGTCAAAACACGTTCTTATAAACAAATAACACTTAATACTATAGCAAGTCGATAAGTTGTTGCAACAAGTAGATGCGAACTTTACTGAAAGCAAGATTTTACGTCTGGATTGGATATGATCCCCTAATGGAACATGATCACTAATCATTTTACTTCAAATCACAGAACCTTTTGGCATGAATGCATCCCCATATACATATGCTCTTAATAAACCAGTAATTAAACTATCCAGACCAGGCTACTATTTAACACAATCATTGTCTACAATACTCAGCATGAATGGGTGATTTCTTATTCGAATGGCCAAGATCGTGAATAGTAAGTTGAAAAGATGGTCAGCAGGTCACTAGATGTATCCTTCGGTTGACCCGAGAATATTCAAATATAATAGTTGACCCAAGAGAGAATATTCAATATATATAATAATAATAATAATAATAATAATAATAATAATAATAATTTTTTTTGTAAAACCCTAGCGCATATATGTATATATTCCCCTTCTCTTCTCCACTTTCGATCCGCCGATTCTCCAAGAAAAAAAATCCGCCGATTCGCTTCTCACCCTCTTTCAAATGGAAATGGAAAGCGGCACTGTAATATTCCAATTTTCAGAAAAGGATAGACGTGTCATTTTGCGAAAACGAAAAATTATTATTCTTTACTTCTTTTGTGAAGTTAAGTATTTTCTTTAATAGATATAATATATGTCGAAAATATATGTGTATTTTAATGGGGAAAAAATTGATTTTAATATTAAGGGAAAATAATAAGAAATTATTATTTTTGGATTTGTCTATTTAAAGAAAATATATCCCATTAGTTCCCATAACCACACCAAAAAAAAATCAGAATTTCTTCCTACGTTGAGAGAGACGGCGCAGAGAGTTTTCTTTCAGTTTCTAAGACGGATCTTAACGGTTTTCAGTTTCGAGTAGAGCACCGGAAACCTCGTGAGATGAGCTTCGTTTTGGTATCAACAACTTGGAGTTTCATAAAGGTATGAATTTTGCCCTAAATCTGGGATCTTGAGGTTTTGATGAATTTCATGGCCTCTAAGTGGTTCAATTCGTAGTTTTATCCGTTTAAAACTCTTTGATCATATCTAATTCGTAGTTAGATTGTGTTTATATAGGTTGGTGTGGAAAAATTCAAGGCTTTTGTTGTTTGCTTTGAAGAATTGCTTTGAATTTAAGGTAAAAGATGTTTCATATTGAATAATTGATGTCTTATAATGTTAAGATAAGGTAAAATGGTGTTCTATGCGAAAAGATTAATTTTAATTACGGTTCCGTGTTATTTGATATAATATACGTGCTACTGCAATTTGATATAATATACGTGCAAGATCTCTGTAGCTCCGCCCCTTGGGGGGGGGGGGGGGGGGTGTCACGATGAGAGGAGGGGAGGGGAAGCACCTTCCTAGAAATTTCTCGGTGATGGAATAAAAATTAGATGCGGCATATTTCCATAATTTTTTATTTTATTTTTTATATACTCCAGCCTTGTGGTGTAAATGATCCGAGCCGTTTCATGTTTGGTTCTTTAAATACTTGTTTGAATATGATTTTAATCGAACTCAAGTAATCTTATACTTGACTCGACATACTTACGAGTCTTATCGAGCATTTTATGTTATATTAAAATATAATATCTTTTATTATTATGCTACTGGATTTAATATTTTACGTGCATATCTTAACAACTCAGACTCGAGTTTGAAAGTGCTTGATTTTTTCTGAGTAAAATCAAGTCAAACTCGAGAATGATTAATATGTTCTCAAACCGATCTCAAGCAAATTCTTTTTCCTCCTCGAGCGATCTCAAGCTGAGTTCAAGCATCACTGTTTTCAGGAAGTTGATTGATTCGATAAGTAAATAATTGATTCGGATCAGATCGTTTACACCCCTACCATCACCTTTACTCTCTGGACCGAATTAATTCCAATTCAATAAATGTTGTTTGTCAATTCCAGAAATACCCTCATTCGTTCCTTAAAAAAGAAAAAAAAGAAGAAAAAAGAATAATACCCTCATCCATAAATGTTGTCCGTCAATTACGTTCTCTCTTTTTCTTTACGCACAAAGTTTACAATAGTCTTGGACCAAATCCTATTTGGTGTGCCAAACCAATAGGATTTTAATGTTTAAAAATCATACACCAATCATGTTTCTCTAAATTGATGACATGATGGTCCAGGACCACCATAAAACTACTCTATTTTTAAACAACTCTTTGGATTAAAAATGAATAATGAAATTTTTTCGAAAAACAAAATAAATGAAAGAAGAAAATAATGCCTATGAGCTCATTTTTTAATCAACTCTATTTTGTATGGCTTGTGAAAACACTAATTATGGTAATTCCCCCAACCACACCCCCCCCCCCCCCCCCCCCCCCCCCCAAAAAAAATCAAATATCGACAATGAATCAAACGTTTTTTATTTAATTTATCTGAGAATCAAACCATTTTTTTAAGGTTAAACAACTTTTAATAACATGAACTTCATCATGATAATCCACTAGTTAGATACATTTATTATTTTAGGAAATGGTAAGTGCATTACACATTTATGTAGCGGCCATTCCTCCTCATTGGTTAAAATGAGGAATTATTTTTTGTTACGGTCCTAACACAATCAATGGTATTGATAATATTGTAGGGGATGTGGTGGATAAATGTGTAGTTGGATGTATCTTCACTCTATTATTTTTTATTGAAAGAGACAGCTGGGGAAAAATGACAACAATAGTATTAAATTCCAATATAGGGTAAACCCCATGATAAAATGGAGCAAAACCAAAATAAATAAGCCAATAAGCCATTAGACAGGTGATAATTACTGAGGTTGTTAACTCGAAAGTTTCGGATTCGAGTCTCAATAATGACAAAAGTGTGTGTGTGTTTTTCTTAAAAAATAAAAAAATAAAAAAAAACATTTTTTTTCCCCATGTAATAAAAAGCGAGCACATATTTATTGGTGTATTTTTCTAAGTCTCTAAAAGGAGCAGGAAATCACATTAGTCTCTTTAGAGATTGCATTTGAAAATTTATGTTATTTTGCTGAAAACCATGTAGTGAACAATACCTCTGCTCTTCCATACACTTTTAATGTAGTGCCATGGTCATACTTGAAACTTCTCCTCCTTCACCTTTAACCCACACTCATCGTCAGCTTACGTGTATTTATTTACGTACGGTACAAACATGTAAAAGGCAAGGTAAATCTATAAGGTGATGATAGTATGATACTATCACAACCACTTATATAACACATTTTCATCATCAATTATAATAGGATCAACATCATAATCAATTAGTTCTACATCATGATTAATAATGTAAAAATATATCATATCATTCGTGATACGTACAAATGGTATCGCAACCTTTGAGTCCCGAAAATAGCCTATCTGAACAACCGGACCAGATGAAGGCCCGCGACCACGGCGTCGGCAGTGCCAACCAACCAAGTCGAGGTCGCTGTTGTCGGACCCCACCCAGAACCCTGCTGGACCAGAGGGCCGACCTGCGACCTTGGACTAAAGGTCCTTAAGAAGCCGCACAAGACTTGATGAGAAGCAGAAAGGAGCAAGAGCAAGGCAAGACAACAAAACTGGCGACCTATTGACGGACGTTTTCTAGTGCTATACAATCCTTACCGGCAGTGTACCGGGTCAAATTATAGTGCTAGTATGGTGAGTCAGGTGTCGAATCCTCAGGGAAATGTGGTAATTCTTTTAAGTGTGGTTAATAACCAAACACCTATTATTATCTCGATCTAAATCGCAGATTTATCATACGAGTCTCTACTATACTAATAAACGAGAAAATAAATGCATAAATTAAAACTAAACTATTATAATATATATAAATACATAAATATCTATAGTAATACATAACCAGTACAATATATATATATATATATATATATATATATATATATATATATATATATATATATATATATATATATATATATATATATATATATATATATATATACCAATATATTAAATACTAATAATTATCATAGAACTAGCCAAGATATATGTAATTGAATTATTCAATCTTTTTAGCTTAATGGATGTGCTCGATCTTCCTTTTATTAAGTCCAATTGAGTAAATGAAACGGTGCACTCCTGAGGTTAACAATTCCTCCTCACACATGCGTATGAAATTGTCATATGTTAATTTGTCATCAGTTCAATCTCCACAACTGCCCCATGCTAATCTTAGTTAGTCTGAACAGGTACCGAGTACAAAGCTACCCCGGATAAAAGAGGTTGCTCCGTTTGTCAGACGGTCGATGTTATTCAAAAGGCTCCGGTTGTCAGGCGGATCGATTCAACTTTCCGGTGTTAGTTTCAATTAAACTGTTGATTTTAACATTATTACGATCTTGAGCACAAATTTTAATAAGATTCATCTTTCCTAAGACAAATCTGCCCCCGGGTAGGAAATAGGATTCCGTTGTCACGCTTTCGCACGGCCAATTTTACCCTCCGGTTTTTCTATCATTTATCTCATATCCTAACTTATCTGGTCAGTTCATCGTTAGGTTATTGTTGCGATTCATCTTGATTAATTACTTCAATCTGAATATTATCAATACGTTGCAAAATAGAAAAAGATTCAATTAACTCAATTTTAGTCAATTTTACTTAGATAACATTCATTTACCAAAAAGATCGAAATAATACGATTACATAACCTTGGCTAGTTATTAGATTTAGCCTAATAACATTATAACGATTAAAAAGATAAAAATAACAAACATAACTATCTAAGAAAATTACCCGATTACAACTGCTGATTCAGAGGTCGTATTCTTCCGGACATTACAACGACTTCAACAACATCGAACTTCCGATAATTTCCCGAGCATTACAACGATACTACTATTTATTTATGGCGTAAGGCCTATTAATATATACATAACTACTACTAAGAAAAGAGGTTTAGAAAATATATTGGTACCCCCTTACAGTCTGCATAAAATGCCTCATTTATAGGCAGATTTTTCATGGCTGGATCGATCCGGGATCAAGGTCGGATCGATCCGGGAATAAAAAACATTATCACTTGCTTATTTTCTGCAGAACCATGTGCTAATCATCATTACTTCGCATTATTTGATAATCCGGATCGATCCGAGGTGATGTCGGATTGATCCGTGTGTAATTCTTCCAATTTTTAGTTGAAACTTGATAAAATCATATCTTGAGTTGTAGATCTCCAATCGACATGATTCAAGAAGCGTTGGAAAGCTCTTTGAAAGATCTAAAACTTTCATGAAGGACTCTTCTTCAGAAAATGCCTTTTTGATGGGCCATTCATTCGTCGAATATATATCTCGATAATAGTATCATGAACCGTTTATCCACTTGAACTCTTAAACTTGTGACACTTCCTTACTTCCTTCAAAAGATATGATTTGACTTCAAAAAGTGTCGTCACTCGGGGTTTTGGTTTACCTAAAAATCTGCAATCAAATACCAAAAATACCCACGTAAATCTGACACGACACTCCGGTTACTAAACCGGTACAAAATTTATAACTTTTTATTACTTTTACTAGATTTTTATATTAATTAGTTGTATTCATAACTATTAATATTTCATAAGATTATCGTTATAATTTCTTATATTTTATATAGAAAGAGTCGATAAAATATATAATATATCGTAATTTTTATCATACAAATGTTATACATCAACTACTCCCCACTTAGCTCTTTGATCGTCCTCGAGCAAAATAAGCGGTAATATATAAAAATTACGATAAAAATGATATACTTGGTAGATTAAATTTCAAGTTAGTAAAATGTCATTTCAATATTATAAATATATTAATTATATATTTCTTAGAAATTAACAAGATAAAAAGTGTATATAACTTAGATAAATTATTTATCAAATATCATTAAAATGAAATTCCACATAATTTACTTAATAAATATAATTAAAATTCTAGAATTATTCTCTTATCTCAACTTATATAAAATATTTGGAATCAAGGACTAAGTCAAGTAGTTGGCAAAGCGGCTTATAACGTTTTAGGCTCAGGGTGTTGGTTAATCGAAAGGATAGAAAAGGAAATCAAAAGAGAAAGAAGCAAGTCGTACGTACTTACACCTTCATATTTTTGATCAAAAATATCTCGATTAATAACATTCTGATATTATTTCATTTTTTCCAGATTTTCTCTCTTCTTCTTTTTTTTTTAATTCTTTTTAGAGAATACTAACATACCCGAACTCATTACCAAAATCGACTATCTTGCAAGTGTCACGAGGTGAGGTCGAATATATTAATACCTATCCAACTTTTTCAATCTCAGCAAATACCATTCTTTTGCATCGATACTTAGCTTTTATGTCATCATCTCCTTTCATAAGTACGTACAAACTCGTGGGATTTTTAGGAAATGTAGACCAAAATAGGCTGAGGGTCGGTCATAATTGGTTTAATCATAATTGGCTATTTCGAGTGAGGTCTGGCCACTCTATTTGGCTGAGGTGGGGACAAAAATTGGAAATTTTATTCAGGTAGGCTATTTGGCTATAGCTAAACAAAGTTATGCCAAAAATCGTCATTCCTAGTCCGATTTCATATTCATATTTCGTTTTGAAAAGAAAATTATTCTAACATTTCATTATAAATATAAGTATTTTTGCTAAATTTCAAAAAACATTACTTGATAATATTTATGTATAGTTACATATACTTAAAATCTTACGGAAATCTAAAACTGACATATATAATATAATTATAATATATCTAATTTACTTTACTAAATTAAAATTTATTCTCACCAATGTATATTATTTTTATTCATATTAATTATATATTATCTACTTAAATTTATTCAAGAAAAATTAAACTAAGTATTAAGCAATTAAGTATAAATTTATAAGAAAATTTTAATTTTTATTTACTAACCTAACTCTACTCCCCACTTAGGAAGTGGCATCGTCCCGATGTTCAGTGAGTAATAAAAAGTAGGTTCGAAAATAAATTTAAAATTTTTAGATGAATGTTATTATTTTAGCGATATTACTTGCGTGTATTATTATGTTTCTGGTAATAAAACCAACATAAAAAAACATATATATTAAACAAGATTATTAAAACTATTAAACTCAAAGAGAAATATAATTAAACAGATTATTAATCTACTAACTTAAAGAACTTATTAACTTAAACAAACTAACTTCTTAACTAACAACTCTCCAATCACTGCCAGACTGACCCAAAAACAACTTTCGTTCAGGTGAATATATCAAACTGTTGACGAACATCCGGGAGTATCAACCGGAAGTAGTCCAACTTGAGAACCACGAGATGGAAAAATCTCGTCTTGATCAAACTCAGGTACTCCATGTAAATGAACACAAAGTCGAGATATAAGCCAAGCAAACGGTATGGGCTTCCCTCTACTACGTCGCTCTACTGCGAAATTGACCGATGTCTTGTGAATCAATATCCCCCAGTCAATATATGCTCCAATAGTGATTGCATACATCAGAAGCAATTCGCAGTCATTAATTCCCGAGAAATCATTTGTGGGATAAACTCGTGAATTAATAAAATGTTTCCAAGCCCTCAGGTGAGGGGATAACGCAAGAATGGAAAAATCATAATTATGATCAAAAAGAGGAAACAAATATTGGAATGCTTTTGCGGTTCTATTGACAATATTAGAAGGATTTTCTAGTTCCCATTGGAACTCAAAATGTGTACTGGGAAAAAAACCACAAGGTGGAATTTCATAAACTTGATTAATAACGAAAGACGAAAAGGGAATAACAATGCCCCGGACAGTAATCAGTTGAGTTGCTGCTATCGCAGTGTCTTCAGATAGAGATGAATAAAAGTCCCGAACTACAGAAATATTTATTCCCCTCGGATGTTTAACAAATTTCTTCCAACCAAAGCCTCGTATCAGATTTCTACCCCACTGATCAATTTTTTCAGTGTTTAAACCTTTCTCCATCAGAATAGGAGATTGAACAAAATTCAGATGTCTCAGAAGATTGTTATGAAAACAAGAGGCTTGACTCTCGGGAACCACACCGTCAGGCGTATGTGGTTCATAGCTATTAACCGAGGGAGGTGAGTGGTTAGACATTTTATAAAAGAAGTATAGGTAGAAACGAGAAAGGAATGAGCAAAGTTAAGCTGACTTGCTATTCCCTTTTATAGAAACGTAAATACCAGGCAAAAGTAGAAAAAAATCTGTACTTTGACATTAAGTAGTACCGGATCGATCCGAGAATGGACCGGATCGATCCGGACCATTAGGCATATAGCTGTGTCAGGTCGGCAATGACAGGCCGGATCGATCCGGATTCAGATCGGATCGATCCGAGCAGGTACTGTAGTAATACAGAGACGAAATTTGTCTCTCAAATGCCCAGATTTTTCTAACCTTCAAACTTATGATATTTTTGTAGTTTAAAATATTTATAACAGGACATAAAACGTTATGAAATACAGAATAGCGTAAAAAAAACTTATAAATTTATCTTAACCAAAACTACAATGAAAAAAAACGCTTAACTGTTGAAACAAACACAAAAGACTAAAGTAAATTGTTTAAGTGACAAATTATCATAAAATTTTTAAATTTCGTCGGTATCATCAATCTCCACATTGGAACTCGATTCCGGCATGGGTTGGGAAGTAGCAGGATCGTCGGTTGACTCGAACAATGTATCTTGAAATGGCGTCGTCATCCTAACCGTGCTATCTAAACCAATCGAACTCATCCCAGCCGTGATATTGGCAAATGCTGCAAAACCTCCCCAACTTGACGTAACTGGAGCCGTCATACCTGTACAAAAATGACCTACACCACTAGTTTGACTTCCAAAGGAATGTGACATTGGTTGGAAGCTGGATTGGGGTGGCATCGGTGGAATTATATCGGGCATGGTATACGGCTCAGATTGGCATTGCGGAATGTTCATTTCGGCGTAGGCCGGGTTCTGAAGTATATTCATCTGATATATACCGCGTATCCCTTGTCTCAAATCTTCAGACCATTGCCTATTTCTTTCCGCATAGACAGCCATATTGGCATTGGCACGATTAACATCATAGGATAGGGTTTGAAACATGTCATACGTGATGGTATTTGGAAGATGAGATTGTGTATGACTAGATGGTGGAGGAACAGTGGTAGGTTGGGAAACCGGTGGAATATGTTGAGGTTGGCGGCGGTTCGGGTTGTTATAATCAATTTTTCCATCTGGAAGACGCTTCAAATTAGGGCCAATTAAGGCTTCATTAGCCAAGATCAACTTATCATTAGGCAAGGTCGGAACACCGATTCTTTGACATAAGGCAGAAATAAAACCGGGAAAGGCATATGAGTTCCTGGTCTAGCTTTCGCAGAAAATTTCAAAGCCCTCTTGTACATTATTTTTCCCACATTTATGGGAACATCATTTACCATTGCCCAAGCAATACAAACATCTGCTTTACCGAAAGATGTCAAATGACGAGTGGGGTAAAGAGTGTAGCTAATAAAACGCTTAAGTGCTCTAATATCCCTAATACAGTTCCCGTAACCAAACCTATTTTCATATGCCATTTAGCCGTAGGATCAAGCTCGTTTTGGGCTAATAAGACTCTCTGTTCAAAAGCAGCTTCATCATTAAGGTTCCATACCGTGTAATAATCCTCCTCATCAGGGACATCTTCTATACCATAAATAGCATTGATGACGCTAGGATTAAACGGTACTTGTCTAGTTCTAAGGGTAACAAAGGTCAACTCTCCATTCTCTGTCGAATTATGTGTCCTTAGCAGAGAATAAAATTCAGAAACTATAGTGGTGTTAACCTCCCCTTCTCTCAATGCTGCTATTTCCAACCATTGTCTTTTCTCAAATATTGCTCTAACTTCATCCCCTAAAACCGTAAAATCTATACCCCTTTCTATCTCAGCTATACACTTTCCAAAAATATTCTTGTACGCATCTCTAGCTACTCTAGACGCAGTTTGCTCAAAACTAACGGCCTGTTCTTCTGGTGTTAAAGGCCTTGTTTCTATAACCGGTACTGAGATTGGGATATCTTGTTTTCGTTTCTTAGCTGCAGTTCTAGAGGATTCGGCCATTCTACGATAGTGACCCAACAATTCAAAAACAAAACAAACAAAACCAAAACAATACAACACAAGTGAATAACAGTACAGTTGAAAATAAATTACTAAAATTACAAAAAAAACGAAATTGATAAGATTAAATACTACATTGTTACCTTGGTAGACTATAAAGGTTGAAAAGTTGGCCGGAAAAGATGAAAAGTCGCCGGAGTGAAATTTGAAGCTTTTTCTTGAAATTGTTGAAATTTAAGTGAGAGATTGAAGAGAAGAGGGGAAAAGGAGAATAAAATAAAGAGTGGGGTAATGTGTAGTGTGTTTATGTGATGAAAGGAAAAAATTTCGAGTGGGGGAGAGGGTGGGGGCGGCAGTGATGAAAAGAAATTGGAAGAGGAAGAAGAAGAAAGAACCCGTTCTTTTTAGGTCTTTCGGTCCCGGATCGATCCGGGGTCATATCGGATCGATCCGACCAAAATATATATATATATATATATATATATATATATATATATATATATATATATATATATATATATATATATATATTTTTTAAACTTTATAAAACTTACTAAAATTCAATAAAACTTAATAAAATCTTTATAAAACCTTAATAATATTTCTACTAATTTTTAAATAAAACCTTTTATAAAAAATTTTATAAAACTTTAAATAATTTCATAAAGATCCTTTATATAAAATTTTCAAAAGTTATATAATTTTTTTTTATAAATATTAAAACTTATAGGGGTCCTAATTCCGCTATTTCTAAATCCTCCAGAGTTCTGATATAACGTTCTATCAACCTAACCTTGAGAAATGAGGCGTTCGAATTTTCTCTTTGATCTCCATCGGGATTTTCGGATAACCACCTAATCGTTCCCTTCTTTACAACATTCAAACACTCATCCTGAGATTTGGTTGTGCTTTCTCCACATTTCCCATTATGCTCACTTTTTCCACAGATTCTGCATCGCATTAAAAACTTTGCCCTTCTCTTTATCGAACTTCTCGATTTTTCATTACAAACTTCTTTCAATCTGATCTCTCTCAATAATTGCTTGTTTTTCTCAAAAACTGAAGCTTCTATTGTAAACGCGACATCCTTATCAAGGCCTAACTTCAAAAGCAAAATAAAAACTCCTATTCTATCTAAAAAAAGCATCCAGTTCTTTTACGTCTGTCCGATAAAAGATGAAACTAGTTTAAACATATAAAAACACAGAAAGGTAAAGTAAACAAGAAAGATAGTACCTGGGATTCTGCTGAACTTAGTTTTCCTGCTTTTCAGTTTTGCGGCGGATCTGTTAGCAACATTACTTCTTTCCTCAGAGAGGTCCCTTCTCCTTCCACAAATAGCTTCACCCTGTGGCCATTGGCTATAAAAGTTGTACTTCCATCAGTTAGTTCAACAGCTCCAGATTTGTAAACCCGTGTTACTTTAAATGGACCTGTCCATCTTGACTTAAGCTTACCTGGAAATAACCTTAAACGTGAATTGTATAATAACACTCGATCACCTACATGGAACTCACGACAATAAATTCTCTTATCGTGAAAAGATTTCGTGCGTTCCTTGTAGATTCGAGCGTTTTCATAAGCATCAAGACGAAATTTTTCTAGTTCGTTAATCCGAAGTAATCTGTGATCACCGACGAAATTTTAGGATCGAAATTCAAAAATCTAATAGCCCAAAAGGCCCGGTGTTCTAATTCAACCTGGGAGATGACAAGATTTACCAAAAACTAGTTTGTAGGGGGAACAACCGGTTGGTGTTTTAAAGGTTGTTCTGTATGCCCATAATGCATCATCTAGTTTCTCTATCCAGTTTTTACGATTTGAGTCCACTGTTTTTTCTACAATTCTTTTAATTTCTCTATTAGACACCTCTACCTGACCACTGGTCTGCGGATGATAGGGTGTGCCTAACTTATGTGTTACACCATATTTTTTGATTATCTTGGTAAATGGTCTATTACAAAAGTGTGACCCTCTATCACTAATGATAGCCCTCGGAATGCCATACCTAGTAAATATATTCTTTTTAAGGAACCTTATGACAACTTTGGTATCATTAGTTGGAAGAGCTTCAGCTTCTACCCATTTTGAAACATAATCTACCATTACAAGAATAAATCTTTTTCCAAAAGATATAGGGAAAGGTCCCATGAAATCTATACCCCAAACATCAAATAATTCACACTCTAAAATCGGTTGAAGAGGCATTTCATGTTTTTTCGATATATTTCCCCATTTTTGGCATGATCCACAAGATTTTGTATATTTATATGCATCTCTATATAGTGTAGGCCAATAAAAACCACATTGTAAAACTTTAAAAGCAGTTTTCCATCCTCCATGGTGTCCTCCTGCCTCACGATCATGGCAAAACGACAAAATACTCAAAATCTCATTATTAGGCACACATTTTCTGATTATTCCATCCGAACATTTACGGAAAAGGTCTGGTTCTTCCCAGTAATAAAATTTTAAGTCGTAAAAGAATTTCTTTTTCTGTTGCCAAGTCCAATGAGACGGAATATAATCACAGGTAAAGTAATTAACGATATTTCCAAACCAAGGTGACATTTCCTTAGAAGGAATTCTATTCTTTAATAATTGCATAGTTGAAGGAGTATCGATTCTAAACAGTTGTTCATCAGGAAATGAATCTTGTATTTCAATTCCCTTTTCTTCATTTTCCATTCTACTTAGATGATCTGCTACTACATTTTCACTTCCCTTTTTATCTTTAATTTCTATATCAAATTCTTGTAGTAAGAGTATCCATCTAAGAAGACGTGGTTTAGCATATTTTTTACTCAGTAAGTACTTCAATGCTGAATGGTCTGTATAGATAATAACCTTAGATCCAACGATATACGATCTAAACTTATCTAAGGCAAAAATTACAGCCAACAGTTCTTTTTCTGTAGTTGCGTAATTAAGTTGGGCTGCGTTTAATGTGTGAGATGCATAGTAAATTGCTTTGAGTACTTTGTTATATCTTTGACCTAAAACAGCTCCTACAGCTAAATCACTCGCATCACACATAATTTCAAACGGCAAACACCAATCTGGTGCTACTAGCACTGGTGCAGTAGTCAACCTCGCTTTTAGGGTCTGAAAGGCTTCCATACAATTACTATCAAAGTTAAAAGGTACTTCCTTTTCAAGCAAATGACTTAGAGGCTTTGCTATTTTCGAGAAATCTGCAATAAATCTTCTATAAAAACCTGCATGTCCAAGAAATCCTCTCAAAGTTCTTAAATTAACTGGCGGAGGTAACTTTTCGATTACCTCGACTTTAGCTTTATCAACTTCGATACCTATTTAAGAGATTCTATGTCCTAAAACAATCCCTTGTGATACCATTAAGTGACATTTTTCCCAGTTTAAAACTAAATTGGTATCTTCACAGCGTTGTAACACTCTTTCTAAGTGCGATAAACATTCATCGAAGGAATCTCCGTAAACACTAAAGTCGTCCATAAAAATTTCTAAAAACTTCTCGACCATGTCAGAAAATATAGCCATCATACATCTCTGAAATGTAGCTGGTGCATTACATAAACCAAACGGCATTCTTTTATAAGCGAAGGTTCCATACGGACAAGTGAAAGTGGTCTTTTCTCTATCTCCTGCTGCAATGAATATTTGTAAATATCCTGAATAACCATCTAAGAAACAGTAATACTTATGTCCACTTAAGCGTTCCAACATTTGCACTATGAATGGAAGTGGATGATGATCTTTCTTAGTATGATCGTTAAGTTTTCGAAAATCAATGCACATTCGATATCCGGTAATTTCTCTTGTCGGAATCCATTCGTTTTTATCATTTTCCTTTACTGTGAAACCTCATTTCTTTGGTACCACTTGAGTTGGACTTACCCACTCACTATCAGATATAGGAAAGATTATCCCCATTTCTAGTAGTTTAATAACCTCTTTCTTAACAATTAGCTGCAAATTCGGATTGAAGCGGCGTTGTGGCTGAATACAAGGTTTAGCGTCTTCCTTTAGAATAATTTTATGAACGCAAATCTCAGGGCTAATTCCTTGAATATCAGCTACTGTCCAACCAAAATATTTCTTATGCTTTTTCAACATTCTAAGTAATTGGTCTTCTTGTAGCTCAGTTAAGGTTGACGAAATAATAACCGGCAATAGATTATTAGTTTCAAGAAAAGCATACTTAAGATTTAAAGGAAGTGTTTTCAACTCTAGATTACTGGGTGGATCTTCTACTGAAGGTTTTAGAACTGGTCATTCTAGTTATAATTCCAAATACTGATGCCATGGTGGTCTAAAAGTAAAACTTCCTTTGTCTAGAGAAAGGATTATCTCTTTCATTTCGGTGTCTTTCTCATCTTCTTTATAGATAGACAGAGTTAAGCATTCTTCTAACCTGTCTTCAAAAGTTGGTAACTGATTATCATAGACAGAATGAACATCTTCTATAAAAGAACATGATTCTGGTGATCTATATGGATGTTCCATAGCTTTGAATATATTGAAAGCAACTGTATCTTCGTTAACTCTCAGTATTAATTCTCCTTTTTGGACATCGATTAACGTTCTTCCTGTAGCTAGGAATGGTCGACCTAGAATAAGTGGCGCTGAATATCCTTCTTCCATTTCCATGACTACAAAATCTACTGGGAAGTAGAATCTATCTATCTTAACCAATACATCCTCGATAATTCCTTTAGGGTATTTAACTGATCTATCTGCCATTTGAAGAGTCATTTCAGTATTCGTAAGCTTTCCTATGCCTAGTTTCTTATAATCCTAATAAGACATGAGATTAATACTTGCTCGAAGATCACATAGTACCTTTTTAAACAAAAATCCTCCAATTTCACAAGGAATTGTAAAACTACCTGGATCTTTCATTTTAGGTGGTAATTTATGCTGTAAAATTGCAGAACATTCTTCATTGAGGCAAATATTCACATATTCTTCTAACTTTTTCTTGTTTGGGAGAATATCTTTCAGAAACTTTCCATAGGTAGGCATGTTAATTAGAGCTTCGATAACAGGGATATTAACACGAAGATGACGAAAAGTATCAAGGAAACGAGCATACTTCTTATCAGTTTTTATTTTCTTAATTTGATCTTTAGGTGGGTAAGGTAAAGATTCTAAATCTATAACCCTTGATCCCGAAGTCATTTTCTCTTTTCCTTTCTCCTTAAATCTTAGAGTGTTACTTGTTTTCCATGTCTCATAATCTTTTTTCTTTAAAATGTTCCCTGAATCGATCTCTTCTTCAGAATTTTTCAACTCTTCCTGTTTATCATCCTTGTTTTCCGTATCACTTACTCTAACATGTTCCTTGAATAAATTTCTCAAATCTTTATCCATGGGATCCTTCAGAATTCTCGGGATTTTTACCCATTTCTCACCTTTATTTTCAGGTTCCATACTTCTATTTCCTTTCAAGAAATTTTCTATAATTTCTTCTTCCTCGTCAGTGTATTCATGTTCATTTTTAGTTTCATCATTCTTACCGTCTAAATCATCTTCTACTTCATTATTTCCGAAACTTTCTACTCCAATACTACCACAGAGTTTTCTACTTCTGGTAACTACATCATTTACCTCTCTCGGATTTTTTTCAGTGTTACTTGGTAATCCTCCTGGTGGTCTACTGTTTTTACGTTCACCTTCCCTACTCAAGTGCTCTTCCATATTTCTTAATGAGGCTTCTATCGTTCTCATTCTGGTATCATGACCACTCATAGATGTTTTTATTGTACTCATATCTTTAGTGACTGTACCTATAGAAGTCATCAATGTTTCCATATTTTTAGCTTGAGTAGACACCACACCCATCATATTTTCCATTAGTTTCTCCCATTTTTCAACCCCTTCTGCAGGCTGAGTTGAACTTTGAGTTACTGGTATACTTTGAGTGGTGTGTTGAGGATAGGATCTAGGTAATGATTGCAGATTCTGATTAGAGGTATCTCCCTGATAAACTTGATTATTAGACGAATTCCTATATGGAACTGGATATGGCGATTGCCCTTGCTTACTAGGGTTTTCAGACCATCGAAATGTTGGGTGGTCTCTTCTAATAGAATTAAACGAGTTTGAATAAGCATTGTTCAAATTCCTATGCTGCTGAAGAAAACTTACCTCCTCTCTCGGATATCCCTTTGGTTCTTCAATCCCTATTGGCATACTATCCTGATTTGAATATTCAGTGGGTGTACTATTTTCTGAACTTAGGTTTTTGTTAGATTGTAGGCCATCAAATGTCCTACTCAAATTCTCCAAATGTGCTAGAACTTCTGTATTTGATGTACATTCCCCTGCAAAAGCTACTTTTCTGGTGCTAGAACCGGTTTCCCACATTCTGTTATTTTTAGAAATTTTTTCTATAGCATCGTAAACTGTTTGTGCTTCACTCATCATTAAAGAACCACCACATGCATGATCTACATCTGCACGTGAGTCTTTTCGTAATTTACGACAGAAAAGTTGGATTTGTATATCTAAGGAATAACCATGGTCGGGACAAGCTCTTAACAGTTTTTTGAATCTCTCCCAGGCATTCCCAAGCGTTTCTTCAGATCCTTGTCTAAAGTTAGCAACCTCGACTTTTAATTCCAAATTTCGTCCCGGAGTGAAATATTGTTTCAAAAATTCGGTTTGAATATCCTCCCAACTAGTCAGTGAGTGATGTGGAAGAGACATAAACCAATCTCGTGCTCGTCCTTTTAGAGAAAAAGGAAACATAGACATCCTCGTTAATTCACGATGAGCACCTTGACTTTTGGCTGTATTGCACAATTCTTCGAAAAGATAGAGATGATGATGTGGATCTTCATCATCCTCTCCTAGAAACTGGGCTCTTGCGTCAATTAAACGAAAAAGATGAGATTTAATTTCGAAATTGTTTGCTCCTTCATTTGGTAAAAGAATGGGATTATTAGTCTGGTTCCTTCTTATGGTCTGATCACAGATAGGTCTCGGGTTTGGTGGGTTATTACGATTATTCTGGTTCCGATTCTGATTATTCCTATTATTAGGATTTTGATTATTATTAGGGTTAATAGGGTGTTATCCATGCCCTATAGCATGTTCTAGCCCTTGTTCAGGTGTTTCATCACTGATTTCGGCCATTTTTCGTATTTCTGTTTGAAGATGATTCGTCAGGATTTCCCTGACTAGTATGACCACGTTTACTCTCTACTCTTAACTGCCTTTCGTAAGTATTTATGTCAGGCTTATAAGGAGTGAGCGGGGCCTTACCACTTCTGGTCATCAACTAACGAAAATAGAAAATACTTCGACTTTTGTAAAAGAAGAAAATTGGTAACTAAAAGAAAGTAGATACCAACGAAAAATAAAATAGAAATGAGATAAGAAAAAGTGTTGACTTATCCTCGAGAATTTTGAGCTGATACAAGTAGTAACCATAGACACAAAAAAAAATTAGCGACGTTCTCCCCGGCAACGGCGCCAGAAAGCTGACGGACGTTTTCTAGTGCTATACAATCCTTACCGGCAGTGTACCGGGTCAAATTATAGTGCTAGTATGGTGAGTCAGGTGTCGAATCCTCAGGGAAATGTGGTAATTCTTTTAAGTGTGGTTAAACACCAAACAACTATTATTATCTCGATCTAAATCGCATTTATCATACGAGTCTCTACTATACTAATAAACGAAAAATAAATGCATAAATTAAAACTAAACTATTATAATATATATAAATACATAAATATATATAGTAATACATAACCAGTACAATATATATATATATATATATATATATATATATATATATATATATATATATATATATATATATATATAGATACCAATATATTAAATACTAATAATTATTATAGAACTAGCCAAGATATATGTAATTGAATTATTCTATCTTTTTAGCTTAATGGATGTGCTCGATCTTCCTTTTATTAGGTCCAATTGAGTAAATGAAACGGTGCACTCCTGAGGTTAACAATTCCTCCTCACACGAGCGTATGAAATTGTCATATGTTAATTTGTCATCAGTTCAATCTCCACAACTGCCCCATGCTAATCTTAGTTAGTCTGAACAAGTACCGAGTACAAATCTACCCCGGATAAAAGAGGTTGCTCCGTTTGTCAGACGGCCGATGTTATTCAAAAGGCTCCGGTTGTCAGGCGGATCGATTCAACTTTCCGGTGTTAGTTTCAATTAAACTGTTGATTTTAACATTATTACGATCTTGAGCACAACTTTTAATAAGATTCATCTTTCCCAAGACAAATCTGCCCCCGGGTAGGAAATAGGATTCCGTTGTCACGCTTTCGCACGGCCAATTTTACCCTCCGGTTTTTCTATCATTTATCTCATATCCTAACTTCTCCGGTCAGTTCATCGTTAGGTTATATGTTGCGATTCATCTTGATTAATTACTTCAATCTGAATATTATCAATACGTTGCAAAATAGAAAAAGATTCAATTAACTCAATTTTAGTCAATTTTACTTAGATAACATTCATTTACCAAAAAGATCGAAATAATACGATTACATAACCTTGGCTAGTTATTAGATTTAGCCTAATAACATTATAACGATTAAAAAGATAAAAATAACAAACATAACTACTTTAGAAAATTACCCGATTACAACTGCTGATTCAGAGGTCGTATTCTTCCGGACATTACAACGACTTCAACAACATCGAACTTCCGATAATTTCCCGAGCATTACAACGATACTACTATTTATTTATGGCATAAGGCCTATTAATATATACATAACTACTACTAAGAAAAGAGGTTTAGAAAATATATTGGTACCCCCTTACAGTCTGCATAAAATGCCTCATTTATAGGCAGATTTTTCATGGCCGGATCAATCCGGGATCAAGGTCGGATCGATCCGGGAATAAAAAACATTATCACTTGCTTATTTTCTGCAGAACCATGTGCCAATCATCATTACTTCGCATTATTTGATAATCCGGATCGATCCGAGGTGATGTCGGATTGATCCGTGTGTAATTCTTCCAATTTTTAGCTGAAACTTGATAAAATCATATCTTGAGTTGTAGATCTCCAATCGACATGATTCAAGAAGCTTTGGAAATATCTTTGAAAGATCTAAAACTTTCATGAAGGACTCTTCTTCCGAAAATGCGTTTTTGATGGGCCATTCGTTCGTCGAATATATATCTCGATAATAGTATCATGAACCGTTTATCCACTTGAACTCTTAAACTTGTGACACTTCCTTTCTTCCTTCAAAAGATATGATTTGACTTCAAAAAGTGTCGTCACTCGGGGTTTTGGTTTACCTAAAAATCTGCAATCAAATACCAAAAATACCCACGTAAATCTGACACGACACTCCGGTTACTAAACCGGTACAAAATTTATAACTTTTTATTACTTTTACTAGATTTTTATATTAATTAGTTGTATTCATAACTATTAATATTTCATTAGATTATCGTTATAATTTCTTATATTTTATATAGAAAGAGTCGATAAAATATATAATATATCGTAATTTTTATCATACAAATGTTATACATCACCTATGCGATCCTAAGAGGTCGCCACCGAGATATTCTACCCACTTGCTGTTCAGATATTTAGTTTGCTTAGCTACTAAGTTTACTTAATCACTAAGCTATCATGTAACACATGTCCTTTACTTAGCTCCTAAGCTTCCTCCTCCTATAAAAGGAAGGCTTATGTAACCTGAAAAATACATATACATTCTAATAGAAAGCAGGCCAAAGCTCTGCAAAAACACCATCTCTCAAACACTCCTCATATCGCCGTCGTGCACCACCGGCTACCATCCATATAATCACCAACAAATAAGCCAGATATCCATCAATCATACACCGCTGAGCCTCCGTGATGATTTCCACCTCATCAGTTGGCTCCGTTACTGGGAACACGTGATAGTACGTTTGCAGTCTCATGCATGAAAATCGTCCAAAGGTGCTAGCATACAGCAGATCGAAGGAATATCACCTCCGTCGGTCTAAAGGGTCTGGCTGTACCCTCTCGACTACGTTCATTTCAAAGGAAAAGGAGGTAATCTTATTAGAAAAACCCCCAAACCGCCTTTGTTTTCTTCCCATAGTGAAGAGTACTATCAAAAGGGTGACCTTTTTACCTCAATAGCATATACGCCGACTTACCAGAAAAACCCTCACCAGTATAAAAAACACTACTGAAAAAGAGCCACACATTTCTGGGGTCATTCGCGTTTAAATCATTATCGCTTCTCCTTTAAAAACCATATTACCCGACGCCACGTCACCCGATTTGTCGCTATCCAAAAGATCTCTGACTTAGAGCCACGAAAGCCAAAAGAACTCTAAGCCAAATCAGTTCGCTAACTCAGCAATGGCAAGAAGCAAGGGACAGCTGACGCCTCAAACCCCTACGAAGGGGGGCATGCAGTATCTGGCTCGCTGAGAGGTTGTAGGAGAGACACTCGACAATCTTCCCGCTGATGGCGAAGGGTCGCAGAGAGGGGCCCTAGCCCCTAGCGACGACCGGAATGTCATCAATCAAAAAACTAAATCAAAGGAGGCTGTCATTGCTCTGGATGGGGCTCGCAAGGAGCCGGCCAGGTCGCAGCAAAGCCGAAGGTCGACCCCAGAAATGAGGCCAGGTTTCCAAGAGGATCCTGAGGTCGCGGAAATGAAGGAATATGCGAGGTATGCGGAAACAATGTACCTCACCAACTCTCGCTTGGTGGCAAAAGACCAAGCCCCAATGATAATCCGACCCCCGAATACTCCCAGAAATTTAATCGCCCTTGTGGCCCTAAACAAAGGTCGTCAGAGTCAGATCCAGGGGAATGAGGTCGAGGAAAGTGTTCACTCATCGGGTCGCAAAGGACAGAGGAAAGAAATCGCACAAGCCTCAGTCCCACCTGGTCGCGATAATCAGAAAGGTAAGATGGTAGAGAGAGGATCAGCTTTTAAAAGGCTAGGTGAGAAGGACAGGGCCCCGGCCTTAAGTCTTCTCAGCCTTCTATGAGGAGAATTTCCCCCAGAAAAGAAAGAAACGCACAGGACGCTCGCATAATTATAAGGGAAAAAAGAGCCCGTCAGGATGGATCATATGGAATCGGAACACAGGTTGGAGCGCGCTGATGCACAAACCCTGTCACGACCCAGGTTCGACCTCTTCTTGGCTGAGCAGATGAAGATAATGAAGAAAGAGCTTGCGGAACTGAAAAGGTCGAGGCCTGCCGAAAAAGATGCCCCGATCTCGGGGATCGATGTGCTCGCCAAAAGAATCACCGAAACATTGCCCACTAGCAAAGAAAAAGTCAGCTACCCCAGTTATAATTATTACAATGGGAACTCTTGTCCGAATGACTGGCTCACCGCCTTCCAAGGCCGCATTACCTTAGCAACTCAAAATAAGTCCGCCTGGTGCATCGCCTTAGTCGGTAGCATGCAGGACAGGGCTGCTTCCTGGGTTCGCGGCCTTCCTCGTGGCTCAGTTGAAAGTTGGGAAGATCTATTTGAAAAGTTCGTCAAAGAGTTCTAGTCGGCAAGTAGGCGAAGAAAACCATTGAGGATCTGTACGAGTTTCGCATGGGAGGACATGAGTCCGGAAAAGAATATTATGAGCGGTTCATCAGAGTGTATGATCAGACTAGAAATATCCCCGACGATGCGGTCATAACGTGTTTCCTCACCGGAATCGCCAAAGGTCCCGATGAAGACGGAATTTAACCTACGACCCCCGAAAGCGGGCCTAAGGGAAATGTTGGAAATGCCAGAATGATGGGAGTGAGCGAAGCACCGTCTTCTGGGAAAGCAAAACCTAAACCGGAGCAGGATTCTCAAAAAGAAGATCGCGGGGACGATCGCAAAAAAGAAAAAGGCAGGGACGCGAATCATGATCGCGAGCCCAAGCGACCGTATAAATTTAGCGAGGATAATTTCACGCCGCTCAACACGAAAGCTTCCCAGATACTGTTTGAGATCCGTGAGCACTTTGATAAACCCAAACCTATGAGGGACGATCCCGACAGTCGTGATAAATCGAAGTACTGTGACTATCGTAAGGATCGCGGTCATATTACGGATGAATGTTTCACCTTAAGGAGGGAAATAGAGAGGTTAATCCGTGAAGGACCAACGACCAAGTATAAGCGCGAGGGAAACACCGGCCCCAACCAGGGGCACCAACTCCGCATTTATCAAAAAGAGGTTCAAGTTATCCACGGGAACATCCCCAACAACAGTCAACTGAAATAAAAAATCCACCAGATCAACACGCACGGTTTTGAAAAACAGATAGTGTTGGGGGTAAACGAGAAAGGAATCATGCTTACTAAAAGCGAGCTAACCACTGTCGACGGCCCTATGGAAATACCCCTCATCCTAAAAGTCGGGGTAAACAATAAGCATGGCGTCAACACAGTGATGGTCGACACCGGGGCCGGCCGCGACGTCATTTATTTCGACTGTTTGAAACAGATCGGATTCGGAGAAGCCAAATTAAAACCCTACCTCGGAGTGCTAGAGGGCTTTACCAATGATACAGTGCGGGTCAAAGGCACAATCGACCTCAACATCACTCTGGGCAACTATGAGCCCAGCCAAACTGAGGTAATCACTTTCTTAGTCATCGACCTCCCCTCATACTACAACATGATCTTGGAGATTCCGTCCATGAGAAAGTTACAAATGGTGGCATCCGTTCCACACCAACGGGTCAAAATTCTATGTAGGAGACGAAATTGGGGTCGCCACTAGCCGACCCGGATTTTTTCTTGAGTACAGTAAAACCCCTATAAATTAATATAGTTGGGACCGAAAGATTTTATTAATTTAGAGAGGTATTAATTTATCGATAAATTAATAATTATTAATTTATAGAGATTTTTTGATATCACACAAAATTAAATTTTAATTATATAAATTTAAATAGAATGAACTGTACTAATTTATGTATTATACTTAATTCAATGTACTGTACATACAAGATTCAATGTACATACATTAATTTGATTCATTGTATTTTTACAACAAAAATATTCAGTGTATAATGGTGATAGCATGTACTACCGTGTATATAAACAAGATAAAAAAAAGAAAGAAACAACCATACCAAACAATGGCTTCTCATCTAAAATTAATGCTTACGCAAAAGCAACAATGACTGATGAAATAAGAAAATCATTATGTGGGTACAAAAGAAATAATTCCTCATGCACTCAGAAAGATCTCCAATTGTGGCTCGAGGATAAGTTTCATCTAAAAGTTAGTCAAGGTACAATATCAAATACACTGTAACGATCAGCAGACTATCTTTCGGCTAACTTAGAAAAAGGAAAGGATATTAGTGGCATCAAAGGCACTTAACAACTTTTTGATGCAGCTTGAAAGCACCACACCCGAACTTTTGGATGCAATAAGGAAGATTAGAGATGAGCTTCAAGCAGATTTAATTTTTAAGAAAAAAACAGACAACAATAGAATCATATTTTACAAAATTGTAACATATATATTTTTGTGATTATGGATAATTATTAATTTATGATATTATTGGGACTGTATATCTATACAGGGGTTTTCTAAAACTTATTATTTTATTATCTTATCGAAATTGGTCATTTTTTGAACTGGCCCAAGTCGGGAGCGGAGAAAAATATTATTTTAGAGAGGTTATTAATTTAAAGAGTATTAATTTATAGAGGTTTTACTGTATATGACCAAGAACAGGGCCGATTCCAAACGACCCAGAGTGGAGGGGTTCAATATGGCTGCGGACCAGAACGCCACGGTAAAAGAAGTCCCAGACGGGGCCGTAGAAGTTGAAACACTGCAAATCCGAGATCAACCCGACTTCACGGCCGAAGACGAGCTGGTCGAGGTCATCATAAATAGAAGGTACCCCGATCAGAAGGTAAGGTCGCGAGCAACCGAAAAAGAAAGGGAGGGTCTGGTCGAGCTTTTGAAAGAAAACATGGACGCCTTCGCCTGGGAGGTAACCGATATGAGGGGTGTGGAGTTGGAGGTCGCATTACACTACCTAAGCATCGACCCCAACTTCAGGCCGATCCAACAAAGAGCGCGCCAATTCTCTACAGAAAAGGAAGTCGCTATAAAAAGTGAAGTCGAAAAACTTTTAGCAGCAGGCATAATCAAGGAGCTTCAGTACCCTACATGGTTGGCAAACGTAGTAATGGTGAAAAAACACAACGGCAAATGGCGGATGTGCGTCGACTTCACTGATTTGAACAAAGCCTGCCCCAAAGATCCTTATGCACTGACACGAATCGATAAAATGGTAGATGGGATCGCAGGTTTTGAATCACTGAGTTTTCTGGATGCCTATTCAGGCTATCACCAAGTCAAGATGGCAGACGATGACAAAGAGCTGACTGCCTTTAGGGCCGCCGGCGGACTCTATTACTATGAGATGATGCCATTTGGTCTCAAGAACGCAGGTTCAACGTACCAAAGGATGGTGAACAGAGTTTTAGCTCACAAATAGGCAAGAACATGGAGGCATATATCGATGATATGGTCGTGAAATCAAGTCGCCAAGATCACCTGGGGGACCTTCGCGAAACCTTCACAAATGTAAGAAAGCACTCAATGAAGCTAAACCCCGCAAAATGCACTTTTGGGGTCCAGGTAGGAAAATTTTTGGGCTTCATGGTGAGCCAGAGAGGGATCGAAGCAAACCCTGAGAAAATTGAAGCTCTGATAAACATAAGCGAGCCGACAAGCATCAAGGAGGTACAAAGGCTAAATAGAAGGATAACAGCCCTGGGAAGATTTATCTCAAAATCTGCGGAGAAAAGCCTACCCTTCTTCAAAATCCTAAAGGGGATTAAAACCTTCTCGTGGACAGGGGAGTGCTCGCAGGCCTTCAAAGAGCTCAAGGCCTACCTCTCAAGCCGTCATTGTTAACCAGTCCGACGGTCGGAGATGTTTTGCTTCTATACTTAGAGTCCTCGGATAGGGCTGTCGCCGCGGCACTTATCAAGGAGGAGGGCACCTCGCAAAAACATGTCTATTATGTTTCTAAGGCTCTCAGCCCAGTAGAAAGTCGCTATTCTAATATCGAAAAGTTAGCTTACTGCGTTGTCGTAGCCGCCCGGAAATTAAGGGCTTACTTTTTGACGGACTTTTTCTAGGCTATCAATCCTTACCGGCAGTGTACCTGGTCAAATTGTAGTGCTAGTCTGGTGAGTCAGGTCGTATCCTCAGGGAAATGAAGGCATAATTCAAAGTGTGGTTAAACACCAAGAAGCTATTATTAACTCGATCTAAGTCGCAGCTTTTACCATTTTCCTCGGGTTAGATAGTTAGATTGTTAGTAAAGCAGTAAATAAATATATAAATATAAAAATAGATAATATATATATTTTTGGATCTAGCCAAGAATACTTTACTGAATCAATATCTCTTTTTAGTATAATTGAATGAGACAGATCTTTTCCTTGATGCAAGGAGGTCAATTATATATGAACCGGTGTACTCCTAAGCTAGACAACTCCTCCTCACACGAGCGTATGAAATTGTCATACGTCTAGTCATCTGTCCAATGTCATCTTAAGCATGGGTCACTCCCGTTTTGTCATTCGGCCAATTTTAAGATTGATTCATTAAACAGGTGATTTTAACGTAATAATATCGTGAGCACAATTTTAATAAGATTTATCTCTCCCAAGATAAATCTGCCCCCGGGTAGGAAATCGGATTCCGTTGTCACATTTTCACTCGGCCAATTTTACCCTCCGGTCTTTCTATTACGATCTCGTATTCTAATCGCGAGTTGTCAATTCATTAGATTACGTTCCTAGTAAAAATCGAGTGGCTAATTCATTTTTTACTTTCATTAAGTGAAAATAGAAAGAGATTCATTATAATTGGTTTTAATTATTATTACCAGAGTCGATCATCTATTTTACCAAAAAGATTAACTAATTCAGATTCATATCTTGGCTAGATATATTTTTAGCTTAACATAGTTGTAATATATAAATAGAAATAGAAATAGGAAACATAATAATATTAGAATATATTGCCGGTTACAACTGTTGAATCGGGGTCATTTTCGCCAGATCAACAATCTTCGATAATTATTCGATCATTATAACGATACTATAACTACTTTATTTATATATATATATATATAGAAACAACAAACATAATACTTGATAAAATTACCCGTTTATTGCAAATCCAAGTCGTATCCTCTCGACAATAGCAACTTCTTCAATACAACTTTCTTGGATAATCCTCTCAAGCATTACAACGGTACTACTTTATTTATATATATGAAAAACATATACATATATATATATATATATATATATATATATAGACATATATATATATATATGGGCCCAAGATGAGAAGAGATGAAGGAGATATATATATATATATATATATATATATATATATATATATATATATATATATATATATATATATATATATATATATATACAAAAAAAAAAAAAATAAAAAGAAGAAAAGAAGAAGATCGAGAGAAGAGGGGAGGGGGAAGAGGAGAAGAGGGGCAAAGGAAAGTGGTGGAGAAAGGGGTCTATTTATAGGATTTTTGTTGTTCGAACCGAGTTAAAGGTTAGTTCGAGCCGAGTTTTGGTATAATGTCCATAACTTGAGTTGTAGACCTCCGATTGACATGATTCAAAATCCGTTGGAAAGCTCTTTTGAAGATATAAAACTTTCATCAAGGACTCTTCCCCTGAAAATGCCTCTAAGTTGGGTCGCATATTCGTCGAAGATATTTTACGGTATAAGCACGTAGGAAAACCGATCCGTTGAACTTGTAAGCTTGTGGTATATTCTTCCATCCTTCAAAATACATATTTTTAGGCCTCAAAACATATTTTTACGTGGGATATTTTGAAAGCCTTGATCACCAAGTTTGGGGGTCGACTCGAATCAAGCTTTCTTCAGTCAGGCAAAATTCTCGTCTTGTGATTCAAAGTGCGTTGGAAAGCTTATTTGAAGATCTACAAATTTTATGAAGGATTCTTCTTCAGAAAATGTCGTTTTGATGGGCCATTTGTTTGTCGAAGATATTTCTCGATTTCCACTAAATCGAATCGATTAGCCACTTGACCACTTGACTTAGTGACACTTTCTATATCCTTCCAAAGATATGATTATACTTTAAAATGTCGTTACTCGGGGTCTTGGTTTATCATAAATCTACAATAAAAATATCACAAATACCCGTGTAAATCTGACACGACACTCCGGTTACTAAACCGGTACAAAACTTATAAAAACTTATAAAAATACGATAATTTATATAATAACCACTATTTATATATTTGGATAAAATTAAGTAATTATTGACTTAAATTGGTACAATAATGCTCAAAGTGGTATCAATATTGAGGTAAAATGTCGTAATAATGATCATTAATTTGTCTCTCATCACAACTCCCCACTTAGCTTTTGGTCGTCCTCGAGCAAAACAAGCGATAAAACATAATGAATGAGAGATAAATTCATGAAGATATAAGATATAAGGGACAACCGAGATCGCAACCATTAGAATTACAACCAGGCGTTAACCTCAATATAAATGTATAACAGAGTGTGTGTGTGACAAGCCTTTTCAATTTCCACTATCCTCTCTTGAATAATTCAAGCAAACGCACAAATATTCATTCAGATAGTCCTAATGACTTTCCTAGGTATAGGCAGTAACATTTCCACACAAAGTCCTTCCGTGTACTTATTAGGATAATCCCTAAAGCATATCATTCAGTTTATACTGGGGATAGTCAGAAGATAACTAAGTTTTCAACCATATTTCCATTTTTTTTTTCACATTTGTAGCATATGCCTTCATTCCCAACAATAGGACGTTTCGTGATAACACCCTAGCTGGACTACTATCATCAGGCAGTCGGGAGCTTTTAAACCTCATAGTGATATAGGACGTTTCGTGATAACGCCCTACTGCACTCAAATCATTGGTAGCTACATCCGAGATATAAATAGTTCATCTTTATATTTTTTTTTTAAATTATATCCTTCCTATCACATTCAAACCTTCAGATATTCACAGTACACATTCAAAAGTTAGGTACTAAGTTACTGCAATTATCTATAGAATAACCACTAGGATACTGAATGGATACAGTTTAAAATTTTTGCTTCAATATCAAAGGCTTTACGTGAAGGAATTCATGTTACACAAATATATTTGGAATTACAATGTACTTACGGTTCACGTTGGTTATACACATCCAAATTGATCATTATATCTTCAAATCCATGAAATATATACCTTATACAATTTATTTTAATCAACTAAATAATGCTCGAAAAAAATCGAAAACTAAGGGATTTATTGATACAAAATAAACACCAATGCCATTCTAGACCAACGACTCCACTCCCCACTTACGAACTTACATTGTCCTCAATATAAAGTGAGTGTAAATAAGTTGTTGGGAAAGCAATGGTGCACTAAAACAAGTCAAAACAAATACTGGGATGATAAAATTGGTGGGTGCTGGGTCAAAGTTATGACCGTTGTGTGTGCAAATGAAATAAAAGTGTGTGGAGTGTGACAGTGTAATGCAAAAGGGTAGATAAACACACCACATAAACTTTTATTGATTTAAAACACACAATATTCCACAGTAGTTGAACTAATACATGTCACACATTATTTGAAATTTAAAACAGACTAGATCATGATATGAAATGTGTGACAAAGTATTACCTCTGAGTCTTTTATACCCCAGATCCTCAAGGGTTATTTCAAATCGTTCTAACAACCTTAGTCCAAGAAATAATGCATTTGAATTTTCTCTTTGTTCTCCCTCGGGATTTTCGGATAACCACCTAATCGTTCCCTCTTTAATGATATTCAAACATTCATCCTGAGACTTGGTGAAACAAAATGAAAATCCGAAGTGTTAGCAAAGTATCATCCCAAGTATGAGGATAGTATCATCCAAAGTATGAGTAATTATTATATTTAACATTTTTACGGGCTGCCTCCCGGTAGCGCTTTTGGTTAACGTCGTTTGCTCGACACTTAAACAACCAAAATGATGATGATTAACTAATATAATATACTAAACAAAATGGGATACTTCTAACAATTACTCACCAAAGCATGTAGCAATTAAGTACATGAACCAACTAGAAATAAATACTTAATGAGTAAATAGGAAGGATAGTACCCGTGATTTACTAAATTTATAGTCTATAGCTAGACTTTATCTTGCTTCGGTTTTTAATGCACTGGTGGTGGGTCATCCTCACGTACCGCATCCGTCTTTAATACCGGTCTCCAACATAGAGCAGACAATTTCCACCAATCCAAGCGATTCTTGACCTTTTCCTTTGATTTTCGAGCTTTGGGTTTGCGAGCTTTCACATTATTGCTGAAGTCATCTTCTTCAATTACCTGCATGTTAGTACGATCCACAGCAAAAGGACACAAAGGGTCCACACAAGAACAAGATTCTAGTGTAGTGCATGGATATTTCAATGAATTGTAAATGTTAAAGACAACGCGCTCATCATTAATTCCCAAACTAAGCTCTCCCTTACGAACATCGATCAAAGGGCTATTAATTGTTAAGTGCCGAAAAGTGTCAAGAAAATGTGCATACTTCTTATCCAACTTCATCTCTTTGATATCCTTTTTCGGGGAATGGGGGAGTAATTCAAGATCAATTAAAGTAGGGTTAGAATGTATACCTCCCTTACCCTTGTCGTTAAACGAAGATGGTAAAGCTTCCTGGAATGATTGTGCCTTTTGAGGACACTGTGTGTCATCATTCTGTACCTTTTTCTTCAAAATATGCACTGGATATGGTGTTGCCCTATCAGATTGAATCGAGGTGAATTTGGGTTGAGCCGGATAAGGTTCGGTTTGAATTGGCCTTTCCAAACTTGATTCATTCTCAACATGATCATTGGTCAAGGTCCTACTAATTCTTGGATTTTTCAATATTCTAGGAACCTTGACCCATTCCTCATTCTCACTTTCAGGTTCAATATATCTATTTTGTCTTAGGAAATCTTCAATAATGTCCTCTTCCTCTTTAGATTCCATGTTTTTCTCATATTTACCATCTAAATCATTCTCTACTTCATTAATTCCGATGTTTTCTAATCCATTACTTCCACAGATCCTTCCACTTCTAGTAATAACAACATTTACCCCACTCAGATCTCTTTCAGTATTACTTGGTAGTCCTCCTGGGGGTCTACTGTTTTTACGTTCCTCTTCTCTACTCAAATGATATTCCAAATTCCGTAATGAAGCTTCTACAATTCTCATTCGGTATCATGTCCACTTATAGATGTTTTCAACGTACTCATATCCTTAGTGATTTGTACCTATAGAAGTCATCATGGTTTCCATATTTTGAGCTTGAGTTGACATCATACCCATCGATTTTCGATTAATTTCTCCCATTTATCAACTCCTTCAGGTTGAGTTGAACTTTGGGTGACGGGTATGCTTTGAGTGGTATGTTGTGGATATGGTCTAGGTAATGATTGTAGATTTTGATTCGAGGTATCTCCTTGATAAACTTGATTATTATATGGATTTTCATATTGAACTGGATACGGTGGTTGTCCTTGCTTACTAGGGGTTTCAGACCAACGAAAAGTAGGGTGATCTCTTCTAATAGCATTAAAAGAGTTTGAATATGCATTGTTCAAATTCCTATGCTGCTGTAAAAAACTCACCTTCTCCCTTGAATAACCTTCTGGTTCTTCCATCCCTAATGACACATTATCATGACTTGAGTATTCATTTGGTAAGATATTTTCTGAGTTTATAGTTTTACTAGCTAATAAGCCGTCAAATTTCCTACTCAAATTCTCCAAGTGTGCTAGAACTTCCGTATTTGATGTACATTCTCCTGCAAATGCTACTTTTCTTGTGCTAGAACCGGTTTCCCACATTCTGTTATTTTTGGAAATCTTTTCTATAGCATCGTAAACTATTTGGGCTTCACTCATCATTAACGAACCACCACATGCATGATCCACATCTGCACGTGAGTCTCTCCTTAATTTACGACAGAAAAGTTGGATTTGCATTTCTAAGGAATAACCATGATCGGGACAAGCTCTTAGTAGCTTTTTAAATCTTTCCCACGCATTCCCAAACGTTTCTTCAGATCCTTGTCTAAAATTAGCAATCTCGACTATTAATTCCAATTTTCTACCAGGAGTAAAATACTGCTTTAAGAACTCGGTTTGAATATCCTCCCAACTAGTCAATGAATGATGTGGAAGTGACAGAAACCAATCTCGTGCTCTTCCTTTTAAAGGAAAAGGAAACATAGACATCCTTGTTAATTCCCGATGAGCACCATGACTTTTGGCTGTATTACACAATTCTTCGAAAAGATAGAGATGATGATGTGGATCCTCATCATCTTCTCCTAGGAATTGGGCTCTTGTGTCAATTAAACCAAAAAGATGAGATTTTATTTCGAAATTAATTGCTCCTTTATTGGGTAAACGAATTGGATTATTAATCTGATACCTTCTTACGGTCTGATCACATATAGGTCTCGGGTTAGGCTGGTTTTGATTATTACGATTATGCTTATTCCGATTCTGATTATTTCTATTATTCTGATCCTGGTTATTAGGTTGAGGTAAATTCTGATTAAGGTTTTGGCCATGCCCTTGAGCATGAGCAATCCCTTGTTCAGGTGTTTTACCAACGGTTTCGACCATTTTCGTAACTCGATTTGACAATTCTTGTGGAATAGAAAATATCGAATAGAAAATAACACGAAATCGATAAAAAAAACCACATTTTTTTTTCTTCTCTCGGTAATTACCGAATCCACTCGGTATTTACCGAGTGTTTTTTTTTTTTTTAATTGGTATCTTACCAATAGGTAGGTACCAACAAAAAAAAAGAACCGCGTTTACTTTCTACTATCGAAAATAGAAAATAACTCAAAATTGGTAGAAGAAGAAAATTGGTAACTAAAAGAAGGTAGATACCAACGGAAAACAAAAATAGAAATGTGATAAGAAGAGTGTTGACTTATCCTCGAGAATTTTGAGCTAATACAAGTAGAAACCATTCGAACACAATGAATTAGCGTCGTTTCCCCGGCAACGGCGCCAGAAAGCTGACGGACTTTTTCTAGGCTATCAATCCTTACCGGCAGTGTACCGGGTCAAATTGTAGTGCTAGTCTGGTGAGTCTGGTCGTATCCTCAGGGAAATTAAGGCATAATTCAAAGTGTGGTTAAACACCAAGAAGCTATTATTAACTCGATCTAAGTCGCGGTTTTACCATTTTCCTCGGGTTAGATAGTTAGATTAGTTAGATTGTTAGTAAAGCGAGTAAATAAATATATAAAAATAAAAATAGATAATATATATATTTTTGGATCTAGCCAAGAATACTTTCTTTGAATCAATATCTCTTTTTAGTAGAATTGAATGAGACGGATCTTTTCCTTGATGCAAGGAGGTCAATTATATATGAACCGGTGTACTCCTAAGCTAGACAACTCCTCCTCACACGAGCGTATGAAATTGTCATACGTCTAGTCATCTCGTCCAATGTCATCTTAAGCATGGGTCACTCCCGTTTTGTCATTCGGCCAATTTTAAGATTGATTCATTAAACAGGTGATTTTAACGTAATAATATCGTGAGCACAATTTTAATAAGATTTATCTCTCCCAAGATAAATCTGCCCCCGGGTAGGAAATCGGATTCCGTTGTCACATTTTCACTCGGCCAATTTTACCCTCCGGTCTTTCTATTACGATCTCGTATTCTAATCGCGAGTTGTCAATTCATTAGATTACGTTCCTAGTAAAAATCGAGTGGCTAATTCATTTTTTACTTTCATTAAGTGAAAATAGAAAGAGATTCATTATAATTGGTTTTAATCATTATTACCAGAGTCGATCATCCATTTTACCAAAAAGATTAACTAATTCAGATTCATATCTTGGCTAGATATATTTTTAGCTTAACATAGTTGTAATATATAAATAGAAATAGAAATAGTAAACATAATAATATTAGAATATATTGCCGGTTACAACTGTTGAATCGGGGTCATTTTCGCCAGATCAACAATCTTCGATAATTATTCGATCATTATAACGATACTATAACTACTTTATATATATATATATATATATATATATATATATATATATATATATATATATATATATATATATATATAAACAAAAAAAAAAAAGAAGAAAAGAAGAAGATCGAGAGAAGAGGGGAGGGGCAAAGGAAAGTGGTGGAGAAAGGGGTCTATTTATAGGATTTTTGTTGTTCGAACCGAGTTAAAGGTTAGTTCGAGCCGAGTTTTGGTATAATGTCCATAACTTGAGTTGTAGATCTCCGATTGACATGATTCAAAATCCGTTGGAAAGCTCTTTTGAAGATAAAAAACTTTCATCAAGGACTCTTCCCCTGAAAATGCCTCTAAGTTGGGTCGCATATTCGTCGAAGATATTTTACGGTATAAGCACGTAGGAAAACCGACCCGTTGAACTTGTAAGCTTGTGGTATATTCTTCCATCCTTCAAAATACATATTTTTAGGCCTCAAAACATATTTTTACGTGGGATATTTTGAAAGCCTTGATCACCAAGTTTGGGGGTCGACTCGAATCAAGCTTTCTTCAGTCAGGCAAAATTCTCGTCTCGTGATTCAAAGTGCGTTGGAAAGCTTATTTGAAGATCTACAAATTTTATGAAGGATTCTTCTTCAGAAAATGTCGTTTTGATGGGCCATTTGTTTGTCGAAGATATTTCTCGATTTCCACTAAATCGAATCGATTAGCCACTTGACCACTTGACTTAGTGACACTTTCTATATCCTTCCAAAGATATGATTATACTTTAAAATGTCGTTACTCGGGGTCTTGGTTTATCATAAATCGCAATAAAAATATCACAAATACCTGTAAATCGACACGACACTCCGGTTACTAAACCGGTACAAAACTTATAAAAACTTATAAAAATACGATAATTTATATAATAACCACTATTTATATATTTGGATAAAATTAAGTAATTATTGACTTAAATCGGTACAATAATGCTCAAAGTGGTATCAATATTGAGGTTGAATGTCGTAATAATGATCATTAATTTGTCTCTCATCACTTTTCATCGCATACCATTATAGTATTATCAGACGCACAACTGCGCCAAGTCCTCCACAGGCCGAACTTGTCAGGTCGCCTGCTGCGGTGGGCCATCGAGCTCACTGAATTCGACATTCGATATGAGCCTCGAAAAGCTATTAAAGCTCAGGCATTGCCCGACTTTATCGCAGAAACAAGCTTCAACGAGGAAGTCGGGGAACAAGCCGACACAAAACATGGCCACAACGAAACGACAACCACAGCGGATGAGCCCCAGCGGCCAAGTCACCGTTGGCAGCTCTATGTCGATGGCGCCGCTAGCCATAAAGGTTGCGGTGCGGGGATTATCTTGCTAGAACCAGGCACCTCGGAAGAAATTGAGAAGGCCCTGAGATTTGATTTCACTGCATCAAATAATCAAGCAGAATATGAGGCAGTCATCATCGGACTGGAGCTCGCCAGGGCCATGAAAGTCGAAAATGTGCAGGTATTTTGCGATTCACAATTGGTAGTCAATCAGGTAACCGGATCTTTCGGCATCCATTGCGAAATCTTGCAAAAATATATTAAACTGGTCAAAAAACTGGAGAGCAGCTTCAAATACTGATAATTCACCAACATCCCTCGAGAGAACAATCACAGAGCAGATTACTTGTCCAAGCTAACTAGCGATGACGAAATTAGCAATCCGTCAATCATGGTGGAATATCTGTCAGGACCCGCTATCGACAGGGTTGAGATAATGGATTTCCGACCCGCTAACCCCTGTTGGATTGACATCATGAGGGCCTATATTGGCTCTAGAGAACTCCTTGATGATCCAAACGAGGCTAAAACCCTGGTCAGTAGAGCCGCCAGATACACCATTTTAGACAACATTTTGTATCGGAGATCGTTCTCTAAACCTCTACTACGGTGCGTACGACCTGAAGAGGTTGATAGAGTCCTCGCAAAACTACACGAGGGGATGTGTGGCGGCCACCTGGCTAACCGCACTCTCGCTCAGAAAGTTTTATTGGCTGGGTACTACTGGCCGAAGCTCGCAGAGGACGCCAAAGCATACGCTAAAGTGTGCGACGTATGTCAGAAATTTGCGGATATTCCCAGGCTACCATCAGTCGAGCAAAGCATCGTCGTCGCCACCTGGCCATTCGACATGTGGGCCATCGACCTCATTGGACCGCTTAAAAGAGGTCGCTCCGGATGCGAATACGTGGTTGTCACCGTCGACTATTTCACCAAATGGATCGAGGCCAATGCCTTGGTAAAAATCAAAACCAGAGATATAATCTACTTTCTACTCGATCAAGTATGGACTAGATTTGGCATCCCCAGAGTGATTGTATCGGATCACGGGCCACAGTTCAGGGAAGAGCTCGACGCATTCTGCAGAGAAAATAACGTCAAACATTGGCAGTCATCAGTGTGCTATCCGCAAGGAAATGGTTAGGCCGAAAACGCCAACAAACAGGTACTAAGCGTGCTAAAAAAGAGTTTGGGTGAAAAGGCGGGCAATTGGCCAGATCACCTACCAGCGGCCTTATGGGCGCTCAGAACGTCGCGAAAAACAACTACACGGGAAACTCCTTTCGCTTTGACCTATGGATCAGAAGCTATGGCCCCAGTAGAAATGGCCCTACCAAGTCTAAGGGTCTCCCATTTCAGCGAAGCTGAAAACCCGCTAACCCGGAAGCTTGAACTTGATTTAGCAGAGGAGCGGCGGATCCAGTCGTTTGGCCGTTTGCTCAATTATAAACAGGCGGCCAAGCGCCACCACGACAGACACATTCACGATCATCACTTCGCTATGGGAGATTATGTTTTGCGTAAAGGACAGGCCACAGGCCACGAGGACAAGAACGGAAAGCTATCAGAGAATTGGGAGGGCCCGGTACGGGTCGCTCGAATAGTCAAGAAAGGGACTTACGTATTAAGTGACAACCAAGGTCGCGAATACAACAGGCCTTGGAACGTAGACAATTTGAAAAAGTATTACATGTAGGCCGTCTTTTTACTGCATGTGAGCGAAGCGTATTGAGGAGGAAAAGTCAAATAAAAGGGCCCATCTTTATTCAACGATAAAAGGTGCAGATCGTCTTGTTTTCAACTGACCCGCAGACTACAAGTCCCTTTGGTTCAACCAAAAACAAGGGGGGCCGCAGGCAAAATAAAATAAAATAAACATTTAAGCAAACCCACAACGGTCCAACGAGTGCGTCGGCACCCTAGGTGCACTACATAGCCTAGCAATAAGCGAGGCAAAGGGAATACGATGATCAGGATTCATTTAGACCGTGAAGTTAACTGCCTCGCGGTGAATCAGGATCGTGAATAGCATGCAGAAGGAAAGCTTCAGCCTCACTGACAACCTCGAAATCCACGGACGGAAGAGCGCGTGAGTTGATAAACCTTTTCCACTCATGACTGCTGCGAGACAATTCAGACGCGGGGCCTAGGGTACGAGGCCGTTGATAATATGGGAAGAGCTCATGAATTGCTGACGTAAACGAACCCGTTTACTTGCCTCATCACCAAGGTTCCAGGCAACCTCATAATGAGCAAAGGGATCGATAGCAGGTATGTGAAGAGCCTCGTTGATAGCCTTCGGGGTAAAAGTGACCGAGACACCCCGAAGGGCCACACGGGTAACAATTCCTTCGGAAGGAACCTCTGATAAGATGGAGTAAAATTCCCTTACCATCGTAAGGTTGAATGGTGTCGCAGGTGGCGAGACAAAATATAACCACCCAGAAAGCCGCACCCGGAGCAAGGAACCATCACCCTCGACTTTGCACTCATTTAAACCCCTCTCCCTCGCAAGCCTGACCACATCAAAGTAACGCCAGAAATGATCTTTGGCAGTAAGAGATGCGGTAAGGAAATAGAGCCCGGTTTGCTCCCTCCTTTTATAGCAGAAGCAAGCAAGACAAACGGCCACGATTGACAAGATCTGACGGCCAGCATCCACGCGGTTTTACCCAAAAATTTGAAATCCAGGGGGCGCGTTTAACGCTTGACAGTTATCATCGTGAGATTCTAGGCTATATTGACTGTGCATGCACCGTTGGTCAAAATATTGCCGGTAACCTGTCCAATCAATTCAGAGCCCTTGCTTTTTTAGCAACACGACAGTCAAGAAAGGTTAGTCCTTTCCAACCAGTTCAGCCTTTAAGTTTCTGGCAAACCACTATTCCGCCATAAACTTAGGGGGGGAGCACTCTGAAAATTTCAAACATCAACAAACTGAACGCAGAATGGCCCGTCCCCAGCAAGGGAGCCGTACAAAGCTTTACGCTGCCTCGCCAGGAAATCTCCAGTGAGCCCATGGTGAAAATCTCAAAGCATAATTACACCAAAGGTCGTCTCAAACAGGGGGCCACATTCGGGGTTTTCGGTCGATTATTTGCCACAAGTCCGCAGTGACCAAAGTTTTTACAACTAGGGACGAAAACTTGTTTCGCTAAAGCCCATCCAGGCTTCGCCCAAAACAAGGGGGCATAGGGAAATTTTAACGCTCCATACGTGACGCTAGCAGATTCAAACTAGGTCGCTGATATCCTTGTTCCAAATAAATAGGGCCGCAACAGGAATTTTCGATCAATTTTTTACAGATTCTTCGGTTTTATTATTTTAGCGAGCTATCTCAACCTCGCCAAAATAATGGGGGCCGCACACATACAAGATACACAAGATGCAGGAGAGAAATCAAAAGAAACAAATGCAATGCATAAATCAGGGGCCAAAAAACGGCCACAAATCAAGTTCAACAAGCCAAACCCGGCCACGGATCAAAGTGCGGAAAATAAAAGCTAAAGTTATTACAATCACATCAAAAGAAAGCATCGAAATAGTTCAAAAACAGAAGCAAAAGTTGAATTATTACAAGATCGTAGGAAAAAGTTTCAAAACAAGGGCATAAAATCACTAGGTCGAGCCGGGGGGAGTGTCAATATACTCATCACCTGGTTGATTGTTCGCAACAGTAGTAGGAGTCTTCAAAATAGCAAAGTTAACAGGGTTAACTGGAGGAGGATCCCAGACTGGCTTGCCATGCTCTATCTGCCTAGTTTGAATAGCGATGATGTGATCCGCGGCATAAGGTATATCAGGGTGAAGGGCCAACAAGTCAGGATTTCGCTGGGACATGTTAACCAACCGGAGCATTTCCTCAAAGGTGATACTCTCTCTACCATGATAAGACCAAAGGCAGCGGGTGAGGTGGTTAAAACTTTGGTCAAAGCTCGCCTCCTGGTAGTCGAAAAACTCATCAGAACGCTTAAAGGCAGCAATGGCCGCAGGACCCACCTCCTCAGCAGCCTTATTTGCGGCAGCAAGTTGCTCCTTTAAACTCGCGATCTCCTCCTGCACGGCCGACAACCCTTCAGCAGATTTACGAGCTTCATCCTTCAGAATTGACACTTTTTGCTGTAGCTCAGCATCCAGTTTGGCACTTTCAAGCATGGCCTTTTTCATCCGCTCTACTTCGATAAAGGCCTCCGTGCTCTTGTTCTCAGAAGCGACCCTGGCCTTATCCGAGGCCCCCATAGCCGCAGTCACTTTCTTAAGCTCAGCCTTGTGCTTCTCAGCAAGATCTATAGCCTTGTTAATGCAAGTTCCAAGCTGAAAAAGAAGAAGAATGTAAGACAGCTAGAAAAGCAAAGCTAGCAAAAATACGAGACAAAATAAACAGCTCACCATAGAGGCTACGATCCCAAATTGGCCGGAAAGATCTTTGAGTTCAACGACCTCATCTCTGGCGGGGGCATCGTCTTGAACTACAACGCATGCAGTAATCCCCCTTCCAATCTCCATCTGAACGCCAGGCGGCAAATCCCAGGCAAGGCGCCCCAGAGGAATGACGTCGGCAATTGCCTTCCTGATCAGGCACGCCTTCGACATATCGAGGCCTTGGATGATATTAGCATCCAACTAATCAGTCTCTTTCCATTTATAGCCTCGGGGAAGGGTCCCTGAGGGCAACGCCCCCGTCTCCTCCATGACCTCTTCATTAATAACCTCTTGCCGCTCAGAGCCTTTGTCAGAAAGCCGCTTGTCCAAACGATCAGAGCCTTTGTCTGCTGCGCCAGCGGTCTTGGCCTTCTCGGTTCTAGATCGCTTTTGGCCCTGAGGGTCTTTAACAGGTACATCAGTCTGCGATCTTTTTTAGGCCCATCCGGCCTGTCTTGAGCTCGCACCTATGAGCGTCGCCGATGGCTGATTAGGGTTGTATGTCTCTTCTACAACAGAGGCATCCACAGTACGTGGTATCTTCCCCAGGACCTGTTTCAGGGTCGCCTGTCGAGTTTTGGCATTCTCATTAGCGAGCCTCTGTCTTTGAGCCCGGCGTTCGTTAGCGTCCATACCTGCAAGAGAGTTCGTTAGAAACGGGTCCCAAGAAGGAACAGAACAATACGGCTTACAAAGTGATGAAATAAAAAACAGGAAAAATTACAAGGCGGTCTTCTCTTTGGATCGCCTCTACATACAAGGCACTCAGAGGGAAAACATTTTCCCAAATGGCAATCTCCTACCCAATCAGGGTCACATTCTTCCGGGGCTTTGGCAAATAAGGCCTCCGCTCTACATGGGCCCGCTATCCTATCCATACGCGCTAAGGGAAGAGCCACGTCAAGAAGATCAATCCAGGCCACATTTCTCAAAGAGGGCTCGACCCCGTCAGACTGTATAAGATTCAACAACCCTTTTACGAAACAACGCTCGGGGAGTAAAGGCTCACCAATTGAAAGAGTGGATTTCCCTTTGCGTAGTGCGGCCTTGAGAAACGGCCAACCAACTTTAGATTCCACTTTAAGCACCCGCTCTTGCCATCTGTGGATTTTATTGGGTAGCAAGAAGAGCAAGCGAGGCGTTTTGGTCCTCAGTGATATCTGCCCCGGAAGGCCCGTCGCACAGAACAAATGGAATTGACCCAGCAGGGTAAGGGTGGACTCTCTCTTCATCGTCCGGCACATAACGATGAAGACCATAATCTGGATAACAGCGCCAATAGCAAAATCAGTTGGTAGAGCTCCCATCAGCTCGCAAATCTTGACAAAAAATGGGTCAAACGAGGGTCTGAACCCCGCATAGAAGTGATCGAAGTGAAGGATCATGGTATCGTCGAGACGACGGGCACAAACATAATCCTCGCGATCTCCGGGTTTAAACTTATCTTCCTCCTTCGAATAATCAAACAGAGAAAATCTGTAGACATTTGTATCGATCTTGTAACAACGTCGGAGAAGCTTGTTAAGGTCATCACTGTCGTGAAGCTTCACCCACTCCTCCTCCAGAGCCTTCTCATACGCGGCCAGAAGAGAAAACTCCCTTAACGCCTCCGGATGATTGGGTTTCGGGTTTTTTGCCTTCGCCAACAGTCATTGTTTTGGGGTCCCTTTTTCTTTTTGGTTTCTTTGGGAGCTCCCAGACAAACTTATGAGGTAAGGGCGCATTATCGTCCTCGCTCGACCCCATAAGCTCATGAAGGGCGGCGTCCTCGATATACGTCTCATTATGCGCAGCGGCGCCACTAGAGCTGGGTTCAGCGGCCTGATCTACAACATCAGACACCTCTCTTTCTCCAGCCTCACTAGTACTGGTCCCTTGAGTGCAGGCCATCTCTTTGCGACCCTTATTATGTCGCGGTGCCGGATCAGGGAACATAACATCTAAACCAAAAGGGTCACCGCCTTCTTGAGCAGCGGCTTCCCCTCCTGTTATCTCATCAAACAGGTCGTCCCCGACAGACACATCGGGGCTAGAAGGGTCATCCTCCACTCCACCCAGTGCATAGTCGTATGCCTCCTGATCCCCGTCGGAGTCTCCCCCTAAAGAATACTCCCCGCCGGACATCCTGCAAAAACAAGAGGAAAAGGTGGAGCTTTCAGACCTGGTATAATGGTGATTAAGCCAGGAAAGTGATCGCACCCATTGATGAGCTAAAATTTACCCCTCAAAAATACATTTATAAAGACTCGCAACTGTGGGTAAACCAACTCTCTAACTGGCAGAGTACCAGGTCGATTGCTAGGATAGCTACAAGAGTACGAGGTCGTCCCAAGAGAAATGTGGTTGTGAGTACCAAAATGAACGTCGAACTTAGTCTAGGCGATCAAAGTTTTAGGTGGAGTTTTTATACTAATGCGAAAAATAAATTTTAACTAACGAGATTAACTAGGTGATTAAAAAGCATAGCCGAGCCATGATCCAACAGTTATCTCCCCACAGAAAAACTTGATAAGGAGTGTGTTTTATCGATTCGGTTCATATGATATTCACGGGAGTCAACTCTTTATTCTTGCATTAAGATCTCGAACGGCTCTCACTTAACCCCCACACTAGGTTTATTAACCCTCCCTTTAGAGAGCTAACTCGCCTAACATGGTTGACCGGAATAAAAAGCCGTTGAAAAACCTCACAAAAACATAATTTTAACGTGTCACTTAGGTTGCCAATCTAACGATTAAGACTATGGTTTAGTGATTTTAAAACATGTTTCGCACATCTCGTAAAAATACAAATCTCACTTAGGCATAGTCCAGATCTGTCACTTAGATTGTCAATCTAACAATCCGGACTATGATTAGTGATATCCATATCTCACATCTCACCGCAAAATACATTTATAAGCTCGATGTAACCGTGAACAAAGTTGTCAATTTTATTCAAAGCTACTAAAATGATCAAAACAAGTTTAAAACATGATTTTATCATACGAATGTTTAATTAAGCACAACACAACTCCATCTCGTATCCCGAGGGTCAATTTTACCCGTTTTCACATAATTCGGCTATACAACTACTTTAGCTAATCATAACAACGGAAATACAAAACGAAAGAAAACAAAACGAAAAAGATAACTACAAACTATATAGATATACGTATAGATATATATATAGATATATATATAGATATAGATATATATATAATATACGTATATATATATATATTTATACTAATTGCATAAAATAAAAGAAAGCAATAAAAAGCGGAAACGAAATTATATTAAAACTATAACTAGTCGGGTTATTACACCGACATTATAACGACATATATATTACATATAGGCCCCTCCATAACATAAATAAAAGAAAGAAGAAGGAGAAGAAGAGAAATGGGAGAAGAGAGGGGCAAGAAGGGGCGGCTTTCTTAAAGGGAAATGGGTGTATATATAAGAAGGAAAAAGAGAATATTCCAGGGAATATGCCAAACTTAATAATTAAGTTTTGGAGAAAATATCCCAGGGAATATACTTTGGAATATGCTTAGCTCAAAATATCTAGATATTTTGATGGCCTTGAGCACCAAGTTTGAGCCGAGTCGAGCTGTTTCGTATAATGCCCATAACTTGAGTTGTAGACCTCCAAAAATCATGATTTAAACGTCATTAGAAAGCTCTCGGAAAACTCTACAACTTTCATAAGGACTCTTCTTCAGCAAATGTCGTTTTGATGAGCCATTCGTATGTCGTGTCGTTTTCAGGATTTTCCACTAATACGAATTGATTAGCCACTTGACCACCATTTGAGTTGTAGAAATCCGATTGACGTGATTCAAAATGCGTTGGAAAGATTATTTGAAGATCTACAACTTTCATTAAGAAGTCATCCCCTGAAAATGCCTCTAAGCTGGGTCAAATCTCCGTCGAAAATATGTAACGATTAAGTACTTAGGAAAATTTGCTCCGTTGAACTCGTAAACTTGTGGCACCTTCTTCTAACCCTCTAAACACCTCTTTTAGAGCTCAAAACGTGTCGTTACGTGGAATCTTGGTAAACTTATAATCCTGCAATGAACCACCAAAATACCAAACGTAAATCCGACACAACACACCGGTTACTAAACCGGTACAAAAACTTATAAAAACTTATAAAAACACGATAGTTTACATAATAGTTACTACTTATATATTTTTATGAAACTAAGGAATTAAAGACTCGAAACGATATAAAAATACTCCAAATGATATCAGAAATGGGGTAAATTGTTATCAAAATAACAGTGAATTTTTCCGTCATCACAACCCCCCACTTAGCTTTTGGTCGTCCTCGAACAAAATAAGCTATAAAATAAAATGAATGAGGAAAAATTCATGAAGATAAGATATGAATGACAATCAGACGATGCAACCATTCGAATCATAACTACACGTTAACCGCAATATAAATGTATAACAGAGTGAGTGTGTGACAAGCCTTTTCAATTTCCACTATCCTCTCTTGAATAATTCAAGCAAACGCACAAATATCCATTCAGACAGTCCTAATGACTTTCCTAGGTATAGGCAGTAACAATTCCACACAAAGTCCTCCCGTGTACTTATTAGGATAATCCCTAAAGCATATCATTCAGTTTATACTGGGGATAGTCAGAAATTTATTATTATTATTTTTTTTTTTATTATTTTTTTTTAAAAAACTAACATATCCGAACTCATTGCCAAAATCAACTATCTTTCAAGCATCATGAGGTGAGATCGAATACATCAATACCTATCTAACTCTTTTTTTTTTTTCATATGTGTAGCATATGCCCTCATTCCCAGCAATAGGATGTTTCGTGATAACACCCTAGCTGGACTACAATCATCAGGCAGTCGGGAGCTTTTAAACCTCATAGTGGTATAGGACGTTTCGTGATAACGCCCTACCGCACTCAAATCATTGGTAGCTACAACCGACATATATATAGTTTATCTTATTTTGATCCTTCCTATCACATTCAAACCTTCAGATATTCACAATACACGTTCAGAAGTTAGGTACTAAGTTACTACTATCTCTAGGATAAACCACTAGGATACTGAATGGATACAGTTTAAAATTTTCGTTTCAATATCAAAGGCTTACGTGAAGAAATTCATGTTACACAAATAAATTTGAGGTTAAAATGCACTTACGGTTCACTTTGGTTATATACATCCAAATCGATCATTACATCTTCAAATCCATGAAAAATATACCTTATACAGTTCATTTTAATCAACTCAATAATGCTAAAAGAGAATCAAAAACTAAGGGTTTAAACACTTACTGCCATTTCTAACCGACCATACTCTACCCCCCACTTACGATTTTGCATTATTCCCAGAGATAGAGAGAAAGACTTAGCTGATAAATCTGGCAGAAAAGTGCTACCGAATCCCGTAACAGCCATGAGAAAGCACATCCCGAATCCCTATATAAAAACAACCAAAACAAAGCAAACACGGGACATGGTCCTCGTGCCAAAGTATGCAATAGAGATATGGGAATAATAAGATAATGGCACTGTCACGTCAGAAAATTCGATAGGCTATATAATAGCTTTAGATGGAAAAATCACCCACACGGGTAGAGCACAAAACATCTAAGCATATACGTATCACATGAGCATATATCATAGTCAAGACATCAATTCATAAATTCATTTTTATTACACACAGTTTTATTAAGGTGGGAATACTCACCACTATACTACAACGACCAGAAATTTGAAACAGACTAGATCATAAAATGAAATGTAGTGAGAGAGTATTGAGTCTTTTATACCCAGATCCTCAAGGGTTCAATAACCTAAGTCCAAGAAATGATGCATTCGAATTTTTATCTTTGTATTCTACCTCGGGATTTTCGGATAACCACCTAATCGTTCCCTCTTAATGATATTCAAACATTCATCCTGAGACTTGGTTGTGCTTTGTCCATATTTCCTATTATATTGACTCTGTCCACATATTCTACATTAAGACTAGTCTTATTCAAATTATTTATTTAACGGGCTGCCTCCCGGTAGCGCTTTTGTTTAACGTCGTTTGCTCGACTAAAGTAGTATTTACTAGTTATCAACCAAAATCAGAACTTAAGAAGATCAATAGCTTAAGAAAAATTAACAATGCGAGAACCAAAGAAATTAAATTGTCTAGAAACGTACCTCGTTTGGCCCTCGATGCTACCTCCTCCCAGCCAGAGAATCTTATTTTATTAGACTGTCGAACCATCTTCTTTTGAAAATTACCATAAAGCTCATCCATCGGGGAGTATACAAATTGGACCGCAGAAAATTCATCCTCACAGAGTGGACGAATGTAATAATCCGGGACCGATATATCAGCTATTACCAACTCTCCCAGTGGCTTTACTAAAGATGGCCAATCAATCTCTCGCTCCTCTAACTCTGTCATCTCCAAATCTTGCACTTTTTCTTTGCAAACTGAATTATCAACCTCATTCTCATCCCGAACTTTTTCAGTGATAACATTTTCATCCCTAACCACCTCTATTGCACTTGTCTCTCGCCTCTTTCACATACCTCACTAATTCAATCAATTGCCCCACCTTGTCTTGAAGATTTCTTATAGCGGAGTCGGTACTTACCTTAACTCCCGCATGTCCAACGGTCGCTCTTCCAGGCTCTGGTTCAATTGTTCTAGTAGCTCCATTTGACTGTCGGTAAATTCTTCTTGTGGCATGGGGGAAAACTGATCATATTGACTTTGATTCATCGGAGGTGAGTAGTAGTCTTCTTGCCATTCCAGACACTGATCAGATGGCTGAATATGGTTAAAGCTATCAACGTGCTGAGTATGAACACTGTAATCCTGATAAGCATTAGGGTTCGGGTAACCCTCGTAATGTTGTGGCTCATAACTCGAATAACCATAATTCTGGTCCTGGTATGCACTAGGGCACTGATAATTCCATGAACCTTGGTTATTCTGCTGTTGATATTGAGGCTCAGACACGAACTGTTGTTGATAAGGTTGGTAGGGGTATTGTTGTTCAGCTGAGTAGTTTTGATTGAAAAATCCATCCATTTAAGCTCAATCTGCAAGATCTCAGAAAACAACAATAAAAATTTTCTCTTTTTTTTTTTTTTTTTTTTTCGTAAACACACGATATTTAGACCCCTCAAAAAGTTATGGTTGCCGAAGGCCCTAATCCCCAGTTTTAGCCAGACTTACAAGATATCACCCTCCGAAGAGGCTAAGTACCAAAGTCGTATTCAAACCGAGTTCAGGACAATATCACTTCAGCATCCATAGCTCTTATCGACATCTAAATAAAACAAGAAAATAAAAACCTAGGCCCAAGCCTTCGGTTCACTTACAAGATATCACAACAATATCACACATTTCCCCGGCAACGGCGCCAATTTTTGATGAGCTAAAATTTACCCCTCAAAAATACATTTATAAAGACTCGCAACTGTGGGTAAACCAACTCTCTAACTGGCAGAGTACCAGGTCGATTGCTAGGATAGCTACAAGAGTACGAGGTCGTCCCAAGAGAAATGTGGTTGTGAGTACCAAAATGAACGTCGAACTTAGTCTAGGCGATCAAAGTTTTAGGTGGAGTTTTTATACTAATGCGAAAAATAAATTTTAACTAACGAGATTAACTAGGTGATTAAAAAGCATAGCCGAGCCATGATCCAACAGGTTATCTCCCCACAGGAAAAACTTGATAAGGAGTGTGTTTTATCGATTCGGTTCATATGATATTCACGGGAGTCAACTCTTTATTCTTGCGTTAAGATCTGAACAGCTCTCACTTAACCCCCACACTAGGTTTATTAACCCTCCCTTTAGAGAGCTAACTCGCCTAACATGGTTGACCGGAATAAAAAGCCGTTGAAAAACCTCACAAAAACATAATTTTAACGTGTCACTTAGGTTGCCAATCTAACGATTAAGACTATGGTTTAGTGATTTTAAAACATGTTTCGCACATCTCGTAAAAATACAAATCTCACTTAGGCATAGTCCAGATCTGTCACTTAGATTGTCAATCTAACAATCCGGACTATGATTAGTGATATCCATATCTCACATCTCACCGCAAAATACATTTATAAGCTTGATGTAACCGTGAACAAAGTTGTCAATTTTATTCAAAGCTACTAAAATGATCAAAACAAGTTTAAAACATGATTTTATCATACGAATGTTTAATTAAGCACAACACAACTCCATCTCGTATCCCGAGGGTCAATTTTACCCGTTTTCACATAATTCGGCTATACAACTACTTTAGCTAATCATAACAACGGAAATACAAAACGAAAGAAAACAAAACGAAAAAGATAACTACAGCTATATAGATATACGTATAGATATATATATAGATATATATATAGATATAGATATATATATAATATACGTATATATATATATATTTATACTAATTGCATAAAATAAAAGAAAGCAATAAAAAGCGGAAACGAAATTATATTAAAACTATAACTAGTCGGGTTATTACACCGACATTATAACGACATATATATTACATATAGGCCCCTCCATAACATAAATAAAAGAAAGAAGAAGGAGAAGAAGAGAAATGGGAGAAGAGAGGGGCAAGAAGGGGCGGCTTTCTTAAAGGGAAATGGGTGTATATATAAGAAGGAAAAAAGAGAATATTCCAGGGAATATGCCAAACTTAATAATTAAGTTTGGAGAAAATATCCCAGGGAATATACTTTGGAATATGCTTAGCTCAAAATATCTAGATATTTTGATGGCCTTGAGCACCAAGTTTGAGCCGAGTCGAGCTGTTTCGTATAATGCCCATAACTTGAGTTGTAGACCTCCAAAAATCATGATTTAAACGTCATTAGAAAGCTCTCGGAAAAATCTACAACTTTCATAAGGACTCTTCTTCAGCAAATGTCGTTTTGATGAGCCATTCGTATGTCGTGTCGTTTTCAGGATTTTCCACTAATACGAATTGATTAGCCACTTGACCACCATTTGAGTTGTAGAAATCCGATTGACGTGATTCAAAATGCGTTGGAAAGATTATTTGAAGATCTACAACTTTCATTAAGAAGTCATCCCCTGAAAATGCCTCTAAGCTGGGTCAAATCTCCGTCGAAAATATGTAACGATTAAGTACTTAGGAAAATTTGCTCCGTTGAACTCGTAAACTTGTGGCACCTTCTTCTAACCCTCTAAACACCTCTTTTAGAGCTCAAAACGTGTCGTTACGTGGAATCTTGGTAAACTTATAATCCTGCAATGAACCACCAAAATACCAAACGTAAATCCGACACAACACACCGGTTACTAAACCGGTACAAAAACTTATAAAAACTTATAAAAACACGATAGTTTACATAATAGTTACTACTTATATATTTTTATGAAACTAAGGAATTAAAGACTCGAAACGATATAAAAATACTCCAAATGATATCAGAAATGGGGTAAATTGTTATCAAAATAACAGTGAATTTTTCCGTCATCACCCATCTCGACGCCTTCCTCTCCGTTCTTACAGGAGAAATGGAAAGCAATTGCAAATAAAGGGGAAGTACAGATACGAATAAACACAGCAAAAGAAAGGTAAGGCTTCAAAGCTAAACCACCCTGGTGCATCTACTCAAAAATCCTTTATAATAAAAGCATGCTTCACCCATCTCCTATTTTATAAGAAAAATCATACCCAAAATGAAAACGCAAACTCAAAAAGCCCCGACTTTTACCCCAAAACAGCTTAAGTCGAGCATACATTGCCACATAGTGAAACGAACTTGCTAAAAATGATCGGAATATGGAAAGGAAAACCAAGAAAGAGGCTAAGGGAAGAAGGATTTACCAGTTTCTGAGAATAGGCTAAAGCCGGAAATTGGAAGAACACGCCGGAATCCTCAAACTCGTGGCCGGAATCTTCAAATCCTAGCCTGAAACCACAAACTTGCTTCAGCCACCACCGAATCCTCTCCAAAACCTTCACCGGAAAAACCTTACATGCTCAGCAATAAGCAAAGTTACGAGAGGAAAAGTTGAGGGGGAATGGAAGAGCGAAAAATGTGAAGGTTGGAAGGATGGGAGCCTTATATAGGCAAAGGAAATTTGATCGTACGGCCGAAAAACCTGCCATCTAATGGCCCAGGTTTGCGCGGCCTTTTTTCGGTTTTCGAAATTCAAAACCGTCATCATTAAAGCACGATCATCAATGCCCACGTAATCAATTACTCGGACATTATCTGCCCACGTACTGGGGCAGTTACCAAGACAGCCTCAGTGCCCACGCACTTACGGTTACCAAGAGAGCTGACGCCAGCCACGATCCGACGGTTAACTGCCCCATTAACTCATGGACGGATAGATCGCCTCGCCAAGAACGAGGTCATAAATAGACCCAAAGTTGCTTCGGGGCCGCTCGATTTAAAAGCATGGTCCTAAGTGAACAAGTCGCATCAGACGACGAGGTCGTAAATAGACCCAAAGTTGCTTCGAGGCCGTTTGCTTTAAAAGCACGGTCCTAAGTGAACAAGTCGTATCAGACGACGAGGTCACAAATAGACCCAAAGTTGCTTTGAGGCCGCTCGCTTTAAAAGCACGGTCCTAAGTGAACAAGTCGCATCAGATGACGAGGTCGCAAATAGACCCCGCTCGCTTTAAAAGCATGGTCCTAAGTGAACAAGTCGCATCGGACGACGAGGTCGCAAATAGACCCAAAGTTGCTTCGAGTCCGCTCGCTTTAAAAGAACGGTCCTAAGTGAACAAGTCGCATCAGACGACGAGGTCGCAAATAGACCCAAAGTTGCTTTGAGGCCGCTCGTTTTAAAAGCACGGTCCTAAGTGAACAAGTCGCATCAGTCGACGAGGTCGCAAATAGACCCAAAGTTGCTTTGAGACCGATCGCTTTAAAAGCATGGTCCTAAGTGAACAAGTCGCATCAGACGACGAGGTCACCAACAGACGGTATAATCTTTGAGCTCACTTTACTCCACGCTTAACATTTCCATGAAAAATGCTCAAGACATGGAGTAGGGGGCATTGATATGTACAAATGGTATCGCCACCTTTGAGTCCCGCAAATAGCCTATCTGAACAACCGGACCAGATAAAGGCCCGCGACCACGGCGTCGGCAGTGCCAACCAACCAAGTCGAGGTCGCTGTTGTCGGACCCTACCCAGAACCCCGCTGGACCAGAGGGCCGACCTGTGACCTTGGACTAAAGGTCCTTAAAAGGCCGCACAAGACTTGATGAGAAGCAGCAAGGAGCAAGAGCAAGGCAGGACAACAAAACCGGCGACCTATGCGATCCTGAGAGGTCGCCACCGAGATATTCTACCCACTTGCTGTCCAGATATTTAGTTTGCTTAGCTACTAAGTTTACTTAATCACTAAGCTATCATGTAACACCTGTCCTTTACTTAGCTCCTAAGCTTCCTCCTCCTATAAAAGGAAGGCTTATGTAACCTGAAAAATATATATACATTCTAATAGAAAGCAGGCCAAAGCTCGCAAAAACACCATCTCTCAAACACTCCTCCTATCGCCGTCGTGCACCACCGGCTACCATCCATATAATCACCAACAAATAAGCCAGATATCCATCAATCATACACCCCTGAGCCTCCGTGATGATTTCCACCTCATCAATTCGTGACACAACCGTTATAGTAGTGGCATTGCATTATTTACGCACATACACAGAGACACTAAGAAAAGGAGGCCTCACGGACAGAGCCAGAATTTTAATCTGGTGTGGGTTAATAGACTATATGGGGTTCATCGGGTGGGCTGGATTAAGAAAATTTTATGGATCAAAATGGAGTACGCTGATTTTGTAGTGTAATATCTTTTTATTCGGTTGGGCTTAACCATTAACCTTCAAGCAGTAGAATATATCTTGCCTAAACTATAACCTCAATGATGATATATTTGCTTAATTTCTCTTGAAAAGTTATATCAGGTTGAAGATTTATATATACTTTATGTGTTCTTCATCGACACTTAGCGAGAAAAGCCTTTTAAACCAACATGTATAATCGAGTCGAGGGAGAAGAATCAAATTGCTAAATAACTGGGCATTTTCCGGATGAATGTACATTGAATTTATTGCATGATACTTTGTTTCTCTTTAATTATTATAAATTATGTGCAAAAATTTATTTTTATTGGCTTATACACGCCGTTTCCCCAAATATATATATATATATATATATATATATATATATATATATATATATATATATATATATATAGGGTTGGGTTCCCTACATACCATACTATCCATGCTTACCGTACATACTTCTAAAATAGTGCATCGATCACTATTTTAGTGCACTCCGGTTATTGTTTCGGTGCAACTACAAATTGAGGAGCAGGTTTCTAGTTAGGTTTCTAGTATTACCTAATAGCGATTTCCCCCGCTTCATTAACTAGGTGCACTCAAGCAATAACCGGGTGCACTAAAATAGTGATCGATGCACTATTTTAGTAGTATGTACGGTAAGCATGGATCAATAGGTATGTATATGAACTCATTTCTATATATATATATATATATATATATATATATATATATATATATATATATATATAGAGGAAGCAATTTAGCTCGTTTCTCCAATTACCCGACCCAAATCCGGTTGAAGGAGACGCAGATCCTAAGCATCGAAATATGAGATCATCAAATAATTTTGAAATTTAATACCGAGGTTTCAAGCTTATCCCATTCTCCCCTTCTTCTCGCATTTGCCATTTTCTGTTAGACAGTGGTTTTATGGTGGTCCAGGACCACCATGTCATACTTGTCCACCAATGAAATTTCTTATAAGAAGGGTAAAAACGTCAATACATGGGATTTATATTTTACACGGTGGGCCCTTGTGTTATTTGTCATTTTTCTATTGGTCCTGGATCACCAAGTCATCATTGGTCCAGGACCATAATAAAATTTCCCTCTGTTAGAATAAAATTTCCAAGCACCGAAATCTCCCAAAAATCTTAACTTTCCCGAATATCCGCCTCAAATCTCATCTGATTAGAATCATCCGCATACACGGCTTTGAGAAATACTTTTACCCATATGATCAGCCTCCACTTATTTCCTCAATTCCACCTCCTTCCCACTCTCACTCCCCTCCCCTCCCCTCCCCTCCCATTAAACCTACTCAGTATTCACCGGCGGCTGATCTCAGTCTGTAGATCTGTGATAATCTTACGAAAATTCATGAACACCGCCGGTAAATCAGTTTTCTACCATTTTCTTTTCTTACTATCCTCTTTATTTTTACTGAACCACTTTTGCTTTGTTACAGTGTTATTCAAAGTTGCTGTTGTTGGTTTACATGCGCTCGGACCAACATGGAGGGTGATATCCAAAGATATATACCTCTTATTTTCGTGACAGTAATCGGAACATTTACATTTATACTCATTAATATCTGTATCCCCACCAGGCACCAGTTGGTTATGGTTTTATTTCAAGTTTTTGAAAACTCTATATATTTTATGGAGGGATTAAATATGTGGTTGTTTTTCTGTTTTTGGATTGTTGGTTACTTTTCAGATTTTGGATTGTTGAACATGGTAGTAATTCAGTTTTGAGAAGAAGAGATGCTTTAAATCTCTATGTTTTTGGAAGAAGAGATGCTTTAAATCACATTAGAGTGGGGGGGAAAGGAGTGCCGTCTCACGGCAAAGAGTACTGCCGTCAGAGAGAGTAAAGCTTCATCTTTTCGCTGAATCCTTTGGAAAGTTTCATTATAGTATGGTTACGGTAAAATATTGTTTTGTTTTGTGTCTACATGTATGCTTTTTCAATTCTAAAATCCCCCTACATATTACACTATTCGTTTTTATTTTATATACCTTTGGGTAGTTTATTAATTGTATTTTGCATATATGGTGCGAATCATTATAAAAGTAGTTTCATATCTGCTTTTTATAAAGCATTTTCGGGCTCATTACAAAATTTTTGACTGTTCATATATTATTTGTGAACATGTTAACTTATTATGGCTGTTTCCACATGAATCTGTTGTATATTTCAATTTTCATGAATAACCTTTTGTTTCTTTCTCAGCATTTCTAGGAGGCTTGGTAGGCTGTAATGAAGTTGAAGCAGATGGCGATGATATTAAAAACCAAGGGGCGTTATCCAATGCTTAACAATCATGGAATGGTATTGTTGTCAGGTGATGTGAAAAATATTATAATAGTTATATGTCCTTTTGAGGTGCATATGTTTCTAGGTATATATACTTTTAAACCCGTGCTATGTTATAGTATAATAGTTAGATGTCCATTCGAGGTGCACACATGTTTCTATATGTATACTTTTAAACCGTGCTATGTTATAGTATAATACGAAAGTAAAATGATGTAGAATAGAACTTTTATGGCTTTGCAATCAAAAGGGCTAAAAGGATATAGTTGCAACTTTCTATTATGAAAGTATGCTTTTGCCAATAATCTATCTTTCTTCTTCCTGGCTTTTGTTTTCATTTGAAAGTAATGAAAAATGTTGTAGGCTTTGTTTCAACAAGTTCCTGATTCCAATGATTTTGGATGTCCTAACACATGTAACATTGCTTTTGTAGTTTATTGCTTCATTTGACAAATTGCTTCGGTCTATTTAGTTTGTTTTTCCATTCGAAAACTATTAAATAATCATAGTAGTTTTTTTGCCTTTTACTATTCCAGGTAGTTGTTGAGGTATTATCCTGTTTGTCTTTGTCAAATTCATGTCGAGTATTATTGTAATATTTGTGCCATTTGTTTTGGCATCATTACAAGAATCTTATATGGAGAAAAGACAGCAACCAAGGTGTGAGACATTCATATACATTATACAATATGTGTAATGATGATTTTTTAGTTTGTTGTTTAGGGTGCCTAGATATCCTAAATATGTTCTTTTTTTAATATTGCCAACAAATTGTTAAAGCAAAATGTTCATTGATATTCTGAAAAAGTTTAATTTGCAGCATTCTTGATGTATATTATTCTCCGGTATTTGCTCTAATCACAATCAAAACCAAACGAGGAGAAGCCACCGCTAGCTGACACTTACAATTGTTCTGCATCCATAGTCAGGTGATCTGTTGACTATGAAGAATACGACTTTATGAAAAAGTTCTAATGGATTTCGGTCATTTTTCTTGCTTTGTTTATTTTTCATTTTTATTTAAGAAAGTGCAGCCTTGCATGTTTAGTGTATTTCATTCTACATAGAATGTAATTGCTTACATGCTTTATAAGGTGAATTAGATGTCATTTCATCCGATACTGCATGATAGCTTTTAAAATTTGCAGTTTTTTTACGAGTATTCTTTTCCAGTTTATTCTTATTTTTCCTCTTATTCAGCCATGAAGATGTTATTTCTTTTCTTTCTGGGAGAAGTTTTCTGGGGTTTCATTGATTTATTGTATTAAGCAATGTGGTTTTGAAGTGAAATAGTGCAACAAATCCAAATTTTGAATTCAATGCCATACTGGAGCGGTCGAGCACCTACTACAACCAGACACATTTAGACAAGGCCGTCTCAGGCAAATCGTTGCGAAGTTCTTGGAGAGGTCTTGCATTGCTGAGTTTTTTGGCTTCCCTCTTTACACGGAGCTTGAAAGAAGGTTAGAGGTTCTCTCTTTTCTTTCATACTACTTTTTCTATTCACAGATTCCATCATACAAGACATGTCTGTTCATTGCAGAAATGGTTGAGATTTTTTGATTATAATGTCTATAGATGAAGCCTGTCATGCCAGGGTATGATCTCTGCTTGATGCACCGCCTGTCTCTCCTATAAAATCGAGTTGGATCCTATGTTGTACTAGACATGATGATGTGGTGAATTAGAGCCAAAACGACAACGTTATGGTGCAAAGTACAACAAATATATATATATATATATATATATATATATATATATATATATATATATATATATATATATACACACACACCCAAAACGACAAGATTTTGACTCTAATTCAACACAACATCATGTACAACACGACACGGGATCGTGGCTCCTAGAAAACGGGGGACTCTAAGCCCGTTTATTGAGGCTTCCTTCGGTGTTTTTCTGCTTTTGCAGATTCTGGGATGAGAGATTGTCTAAAATTAACTTGCCTGAGACTTGAGATTTCTGGCTGAGAAAGGGTTCCTTATTAAGTTTAATTTGTTTTTAAAGATAAAATCTGTACGGTTGTAACACCCCGTTCCCGGACACCGGGTCCTTATCCGGAAAAGGAACGTTCGGCACGTATAAAATAAAAATAAATTCATTTCATACGTAAGAATCTACTACGTCGTATCAAAAACAAGCAAACGGAAGCAAAAGACTCGGATATAAAAATTTCCAAACATCCAAGAATAGAAACAACATCTAAAGGTGGAAATGTAACTTATTACATTCAAGGAAAATACGAAATCCAAAAGAACGTACGATACTACAAGTCTCGAAAGACCAAAAGTCTAAAGCAACAGTCTAATAAAGGATAATAAAAGGACAAAAGTAAAATCTTCAATGAGGCATCTTCAAACGTCATCATCGAACTCCTCCTCAAAAGTATTATCGACCTGTTCGTCTTCTCACCCCCAAACACATAGAAAACATGCATTTGAGGTAAGTACAACATACTTAATAAGAAAGAGAAGCTATGATAACAATCACAATTTATAAAGATAAGATAATTAAAAGTTTAGTTGTTTATGTTTGACCGACTCAATCTAGGGTTCATCTCATGTCCATCAACATGAATTGACTAAACGTTTCTACTTAACTTATCTATGTTACAACCGCACTCAAGGGCACTACGCCTGATGTATATCCACCAGGAGATATCGATTGCAACATATTAGTGGATCACACCAATATCCACGGAGGCTAGACTAGGTAGGCTCCGATAGTACGCACACCTCAGTGGAGTCCCCCGAACTTGTGGCTCTTTTGACCTACGGGCTCTTCCACCTTCAGAGGTAGCACACACATCGCGATATAGACTGGTGCCTATCCAAGAGAGACATGTTGTTTAATCTTTTACTAGTCAAGTACGTGTTTTATTAGGATGATTAACTAATCACCTAAGTGTTTTCAATTTCCCTCACAAATACTACTCTCTTCCTAGACCACTAGACATAAACAAGGCCTAGCAATTACACAGACATTGATGAATGCTAATTTATCAAAGCACAAGCCTATCATGCCCTTCCGACGGATCCGAACTTCAACTCCCTTTAAGAGTACATTCGGTGTTTTAACTGAACGAATCAGAAGTTCAATTCAGGCTTGTTCAAGTTATCCAATATTATCATATCATAAATAAGGGTTTAAAACAATAATAACATGATTATGAAACCCGAAACCAAACTAGAACGATAAAACCGAAAAAAACAAGGTAAAACAGGCCAGACGCCCGTCCGACCTCCTATGGACGCCCGTCCATAATCAAACGCCCGTCCACTAAACCCCAAACGCCCGTCCGTCAAAAACAGCTACATCCTGAATAAAAAATCTAACCTCAGACGCCCGTCTGCCTAGTGCAAACGCTCGTTTAAGCTACTAGGGTTGCGAACGCCCGTGCGCCTATTGCAGACGCCCGTCCGCCTGGGTTTTTCCCAAAACGCTAAAGTCGTCAAGACTCAATTTCAAATCTGTTTCTGACCTAATTGGCATCGAATTAAACACAGAAAAACATAGTACAACACATCTAAACATCCCAAGAATACCTATGATCCTTGATCAAAGAAAAACACACCTTTCTAGCATCTACGCATCTTAAAACATGATCTACACTTTACGAATCATAACTGAGATCATAGGAAGAGTTTCTTACCTAATTGCAGCCACAAACCAGATTCAAACAGCCTTGAAAGTCTGCAGCCCTTCCCACAAAACTGATATCCAAACGATGTGCTCCTCACAACGGTTCCAAAGCTCTTCTCTGATCTAAAAACGATCAAGCAACGCTTCAGATATTGCAACAACTCTCTTAGCCTTCTTTCTTCTCCAATTTGCGATAGAGAGAAGATGTAAAAACTGATTTTTCTGATTTAGTCTAGGTTATGGGATTATTGTGTGTTAATTTTTCCTTAAATACCAATTTCCCATAAATCCCTTTTTCCTTAATTGTCCTTTAATTACCAAAATCAGAATAATCCCTTAATTATATATACATATAACTCGAAAATTATGTATAAATAATCAATAAAATACTTAACCCCAATAAAAGAAAAGAAATACTAATATTTCGTTTTCGCAAAATGACACGTCTGCCCTTTCCCGAAAATCGGAATATTACAACCGTCTCCTTTGAGTTAAAAAGTGTGATATATACACATGTAATATATGGATGTCGGTTAAATAAAATACATTTTACATATACGATGTATTGTACAGATGTTTTTACACCATAAAATCATTTGATATATATCGTGGCTACCGATTGTCGACCTCTCGGCTGCCTTTTCCGACCTTGGTAGTTGGCATGTATATATATATACGTGTATCAATTTGGAAGTAGGGTGATATAGCTTAGCAAGGATTAGTCATATCAATATAATTCTCCTTCTTCTCTTATCAGGGCCGGCCCTATAGTGAGGCCGGCGAGACCCGGGTCTTAATCCCAACGGTGTCGGAGGGCCCAACGGTACATGTTTCGCTAAAAGAAAAAAAATCGTGTAGATTTAATCCGATCCAACTAATATAATATGTTAATTTTTCTTTTGATAAATGCTCACTTTTTTTACTCCAATCGATAAAGGTCCCAATAAAAAAATTTACTAGGCCCAAAAACAAAATTTAGACATACAAACAAGTTTTATTAATTTTTTGTATTTACGGATGTTAAAAACGCGATAACTGTTGGAAAAAATGTAGTGCTTAGGATTTGACAGAGAATTAGAAACTCCAAGGCACGTTAATAACGTTGTCTCTTAATAGATGTTTCGTCCCACACGATTTGTCACTAAGGGATCAAATGAAAATCTCTTTCAGGATACACTGGGGTGTTTGATTCAAACAGTGACTTGTTTGAATCAAACCCGAGGACACTCAAAGTTTTTCTGATGATGTTGTCAAACTTATGAATTTTCGTCCGCATACTTATGCGCTTTTATAGGTTGCAAGTACCCCATAAATGAATGGAGGTACTCTTTGCACGAAAGGGTAGGGTTGTCATTGTTCACCGGATGAAAGCATGCAACCCTTACACGAAAGGGTAAGTACATATCTGTTCGAAAATGCATGTATCTGAAAATGCATATACTTTCATGAACTGATACATGCATTGCGATAACATTAATTCATACGGCAACTCGTATGCAAACGATAACCAAAATATTTATTTATGAAAAAATATCTAACAATAAGTATGTTTTAAAAAAAACAACTTCAACTAAAATACCCAATTCAGGGACTTGGTCTTAAGCCCCAAAAAACACGAGGGCCGGCCCTGTCTCTTATTGTAGTAACAACTACCATTTCCAGTTTTCTTGCTATTTGAAGCTGTACGAGACGTTTAGTAGTTTTGTTACATTAAGTTACATATCACCCATTTTTTGGTTTTAACTGATTCTTCATTTAGTATGAAAAACATGCAGGTTTACGCATATGGGCTGAAAGTGTAAGTGACCAATAAAACAACTCATATATCGATGAACTCCAAGTTGTGGGAACGCTTATGCCTTTTTGTATTTTACGCCATTTTTTTTTTAGATTTATAACAAAATAGTCATAATATAGTTTACATAATACATGTTTAAACTATTAATCATGATTTGTTCCGCATATAATGATGAAGCGTATAATTTCATCATATAAAATAATATATGTTGTAACTTTGTTCTGTTTATTATATGGTGGAAATAAATTACTCATTTTATGCTACCAACATCGTCAAGCACGCCTATGTAGGATCTATCATTTTGCATTTACAGGAATATTTGCTTACCGAAAAGTGTGTCTCTGATATCATTTCATCTCTAATTCCTTTGAGACTATATGAATGCTTAAACTCCAAATTAAGCTTCCCTTAAAAATAAAAAAATAAAAAATAAAAAAAACTCCAAATTAAGCAGAAATGTCATTTTGCATTTACAGGAATTTTTGTCATATATACATATTTTTATAAGCTTTATATAGAAATTATACTTTCACTAAATATATTGAACATTTCTTAAGTAATTTTCATGTTATCCCGTGCATTATGCACGGGTTTATAAACTAGTATCTATATATATATATATATATATATATATATATATATATATATATATATGATGGAAAATGATACATACACAACACATTTACGCATAAATTGTATCGCTACATATGATTTCACCGTTAATAGTGTGTGAGACACATCAATTGATCTACATTTACATTTATTTATTTAAAATGAGTTTATCGATCCCGTTAAAAAATGTGTATATATATATATATATATATATATATATATATATATATATATATATATATAGATGGAAAATGATACATGCAATATAAAAGATGGAAAATGATACATGCAACACATTTATACATAGCATGTGTCACTACACATGATATCACCATTAATAGTGTGTGAGACACGTCAATTGATCTACATTTACATTTACATTTACTTAAAATGTTTATGGATCCCGTTAAAAAATGTAATATTTTGCATTTTACTTAGTTTATGGATTCCGATAAAAAATGTTATGCTTTATATTATTAGTTATGGCTTGAGTCATACTAATACAAATAATATATTTGTTATGACTTGAGTCATACTACTACTAATTAATATCTCTATCTGATAAGAAGTGAGGGGAAATGAATGTGAGTCAGCAGGGAAAAATTTTTAAAAAATAAAAAAATAGTGTGTTTCTTCTTTTGAATCAAAAAAACAAAAAAAAAAAAAACAAAAACGAAATTCTATTAGAAAAAAAAACATAGGGAAAATTAATGTATTCATTTCTTCATATGATGTATCCAATGTGTATGTATATTTATGTGATATGATGTATCTATATACACATCTAGAACAATACAAATTCATCATTTATGAAAACGGATGAGAACATCACATTATTATTTTTTGATAAACCAAAAAATAAAAATTATAAATAAAATACGGAATGCCATACAATGTATCTATATAAACATCTGTGATATGATGTGTCTACATACACATCTACTATTAATCATTTTCTCTTATTTTTTAAGCAATATTTTTTTACAGGGAATTATGTCTTATTTTTAAAAAAAAATACGAAATTGTACATATTAAAAAAAAATCATAGGGAAGATTCATGTATCCATTTCTTGATATGATGTATCTAATATGTATGTGCATTTATGTGATATGATGTATCTATATACACATCTAGAAAAAAAAATTCATCATTTATGAAAACGGATGAGAACATCACATTAATATTTTTTGATAAACCCAAAAATAAATAAAAATACGGAATGCCATACAATGTATATATATAAACATTTGTGATATGATGTCTACATACACATGTACTATTAATCACTTTCTCTTATTTTTTAAGCTTTCTTTTTTTACAGGGAATTATGTCTATTAAATGTATTGTAGTACTTTCGTTATATTTTTTTTTACACATCTATCATCGTCGCCTATGAAAACGGATGAGAACAACCATTAATATTATTTGTTAAACAAAACATTAAAAAAGAAAAATAACGGAATTTTATTTATAAAAAAAAAAACAGAAAATTGGATAAGGAAGTTCCATGTATCTAATTTATGATATGATATATCTATATATGCATGTATGTGATATGATGTATCTATATACATATCTATAGCAATCACTTTCTCTTCTTCTTTGTAGTTTTTTTCCTTTAGAAAGAATTATATCTATTAAATATAGTGTATTATTGTTGTTATATTTTTCCTATTCGTTTATGATTGTCGTTTATGAAAACGGATGAAAAAATCACATTAATAATTAATTCTATTTCCCGATGTATGTTATATTAATGAGTATGATGAAGTAAAATATACATAGGTTTGAGGTTCCATCTCGAGCAAAAAAAAAAAATTTGTTAGTAATACGCTATTATTATTGATTTTTCGTTCTTTCTATAGAGACAATTATACGGATTCGAATATGAGTATGAATAGATATAATAAATACATCGTATGGTAGGTTGTATGCTTGGCATGTGCCGTCATCTAAAAAAAAAGGTTATTAGTAAAAAAAAACGGCATTGTATTCCAAAAAAGGGGAATAATGAACGTTCATGTAGTCTTTTTGTGATATAATATATTTATATACACGTCGATATTCATATACACATCGATGCAACGTTTGGCCTTTTTTTTCAGGTTTATTTTTTTTCTTAATAAAAAAATCTTTTTTCCGGAGTTTATGAAAACGGATGAAAAAATCACATTAATATTTATTCCTATTTTCCGATGTATGTTATATCAATGCTGAGTATCATAGACTAAAATATACAATGGATGGAATCAATAAAAATGCATGGCTGTAACTTTTGCAATCATCATATTCCACTATCTTTTGTAAGTTATGGTAGCTAAACCTATGTATCGTTTGAACTATTCCCTCCGTCCCAATTTGTTTGGGACATTTTGGAACTCTAAAGATTTAAGGAGACATCATTTATTGACTTGTCTAGTCATTAAAAACATGGCTACTTTATAATTATATCCTTCTTTTATTATGCTTAATCTTCTTAATAAATGTAATTATGTGGGTATTTTAGGAATTTAAGAAGAATTTTTTAGTTTAAATATTAGTTATGAGACATCCATAAAAGGAATAAGTCCCAAACAATTTGGGACAGAGGGAGTATATGACTTAGTATAAATAAAAATGCATAGCTGTAACTATTCGGTTTATGTGAATGCTTCATCTTTTAAACTATATGACTTTCCTATTTTTTCAACTTCTACGTTTATATCCTCACAGGCACGCCGTGCCTTGCACAGCGTGAGATTCACCACTAGTTTTTAGTATTAATAGTTTTAATGTAAAATGTACTGTAGTAGTTATAGAACAAATGAAGCATATTTCACCTTGACCATTGAGCTGCTCAACAAAAGGGAACAAGGGAAAAATCACAATGATGGTGCCATAGTAAATTTGAGCCAAGAATAGGAGTACAAGGCTAAAGATAAAAATTAGATAGATATAATGGCCAATAAATATTCTTCAATCCAATTAGTTACACCTAAATTCATTGGCACGCAAGTTACATATATATTCTTCAAAAACTCCATAATAAATCAAATCCATAATCCATAAATACTTGTCTAATATAGTCTTAGAGCTGATGACACTCAAGGCATAAGAATGATCAAACCGTGTGATACATTGAATCGATACCCTCCTCTAATGGCCTCTAATGACAGCTACAACCTCCTCGATGGAAGGGTCATCACGTATGGGCAAAGCCTTGACTATATCACCTTCTTCTTTCCAGAGAATAACCTGGACAAATAAAGAGTGATGAAGTTAAGAGTTCTATAACCTGACAAAGAGTGGAATGAACATGGTCAATCCCAAAACAGTACCCGTATCTCGTTAGCTTTGAAGTTCTGGCCGAACAAATGCTGAAAAGCCGAAATTGTTGTCTGTCAAAAGAACAATAATAATACTTATTATCAGGACACTCAATCGGCATCCTAAGTAAGGGCGTAGACCCCTATTGCTTTTATGCTGGGAACTTGGTCATGTTAATTACTGAGGTAAATGGTGTGAATAATAACAAATGACCCGATTGTATTATGCAATCCCTGAATAATATAAGCTAGATTTCAGAGCTATCCAGGTTAGACAAGGTTTCACTCACCATTACTACATTGATTCTACGTTAAAAAAACAACCTCACTACTTTAAAGAGCTCACAAAATACCCAAGTTCCCAAGTTATGTTGATTCCATATGTATACCTGTACGGTTTTATTGACGGTAAAAGCTGTATTGCTTTTCATTTCATCCTCTAGAAACTTGATAGCCTTTTCTTCATCGTACTCACCACTTGAGGCCTGTTGAGAGTACCAACAGTATCAATGAGCTCTCGAAGCATCATGTCTAATATAAAATCTAAAAAAAAAAGAATGAAAAAAACAAACACGAGCTTGCACTAATAAATTGAGCAAGAAGGCAACCAAGAAGAAGAATGCTAGCTGAGTACCTCATGACCACTTGCGTTATCATGAGTGTCTTGAATCACAGAAACTGCATGAAACAAAAGCAAAAATGAGAGGAAGAGGAAGAGGAAGATGGATCTGCTACATGTCAAAGAAAAAGGATCTTAGAGACATACCAACACCAAAAGGCTTCTTCAAGCTCTTGCCAAACATTCGGTCAGCAAGGTCTACTCAAACAATGCATTAACGATTAGCCAAAAGGTTCAAAAGAGCACTCATCTGATGTAGCATACATATCTAATTTAATTAACAGTATTTATGTTTCATATCTAATGTTAGGGGTCGTGTTATTATTATTACTCTTATGAGAATGAAAATTTAAAGAGCTTGGATTTAGCTTTGCTTTGTAGATCTTCTACATCATCATCTAGAGTGCTAATAAGATCTTTAAGGGAAATGCTGTTTTAGATTTCTTTTAATGGACAAATCAATAATGTTTCAGTACCCCAAAAAAAAAAAAAAAAAAAAAAAATCTCCCTCCCCCCTCTCCCCCTATCAGTAGTCCTTGCTTTTTCCACATTAGGTTTGAAATCTACGCTTACATGTTCTGAAAGTGTATGTCTACAAAAGAATTTATAATTCTCCCACAAGATTGAGAACAGTATTCCATTTGTATATCCGCCGTACAATGGCACTATAATCAATCATACAAAGAGTAATCACTATATGACGCATTAGTGTATAGAAAAGACTGGCTATACTACAAACAAAGTCATTACAACAAAAACTCGAAAGAACGCTAAGGAATCAAGCGCACCTTTAACTTTATGGATTATACCATGCCTGAACATGTGGAGGAGATCATCCTTCCTACGTTGTACGTAGTACACACGTGGTATCACTTCTTGAACCTATTATGAATTATTGGAGTAAAACTTAACATCTGAAATCCATAGAATTAGGAGAAAAGTACTCAACCACTCAAAAGGTATACAACATTCTTAAGAAACAAAGAAAGAGCCGACGCACCAGATCTTCATTCCTAATTACCACACATATTGAGTTGATGCCGTGCACAGCAATCCATGTTATTCCACACGATTTGCCTGCCTTTCAAGAAGGCATTATCATCAAGCACAAAAACTACATACATATCCAATTATATAAATATGGTCTTTAAATGCACAGCAAAAAGCCGAATGTGAGAATCAACTTTTTGAAGGTGGATTGTATGGTTTATAAGGTTTGTATGGTGTATAATCAGCCTTTTGAAAGTTTGTTTTCGTGTCACATAGGTATGGTGGCAAAGGAAGTTGGTTTGTGTGTTGAACACAGCCAAAGCGAAGAAGTGCTTACCCGACCACGGAAGAGTACCATCGGACCAGATGCAAGTTCCGTTCTCTTTAATTTCACCAAAATAAATCAGAATAAAAATCAGGGTGAAGAAATAATATTTTTTTTAAAAGATTGACATAGCAAAAGGATTTAAGTGTCTACCCATGCATGCAGTTATTGGGTCCATTCGTCCTACTCCTGTCGATGAAGAATCTTTGGAAATCGAAGACAGCGACTTGCTTAACTGATTAAAAATAAAAGATATCAAATAAAACATCAAACGAGATTGAACTAGTCATAAGGAAGAAAGATGTTTGAAGCAGATTAGTGGTTACCAATCGGAACGACCCTCGTTTCATGGAACTGGGTAGGAAATGTGTTGTAAGGAACGGCCCGATAATTGACAGGAGCAATTCGCGGTGCTGGATGTGGACCAAAGCCATCAAGATATTCATCATCTGCTTGAAAAAGTAAATTGATTCCGAACTTTAGATCTATAGCAAAAATGAGTTTTAAGGGTCTACCCCTGGTGTTATTGCATCACATTGTGGTTCAGATCTAATAAGGCTTAGCTGATTAAAAATAGGAATAAAGCAAATGAAAGAAATCAAAACTAACTTGAAATGTATAAATGGCTTCCCATATCATGTCTCAAACCGACACTGGTTACGACCACCTGTGGAATGGCATCAGCAGGTAATGGTAGGGGCATAAACGGTCCTTTACCGTCAATCCACGAGACAAACTGATAACTGCTTCCGCTTTCGATATATTCCATGCCTGAGTTAAAACATGAAATTCCGACCATTAGATCTAGCAATAATATTGAAGAAACAAACAATTATAACAAACAGGATATAAGAGTTATAGCAGAGAAAAACAAAGAAAGAAAAAGGTCGGTTTTCAGCATGGTGTCACGAATCACATAACTACAGGGGCGGATATACACTTGAATGCCCTAGGGCCGGTGCGAATATACACTTGAAAGCTCTAGGACAGTGTCGTATGTGTTACGTACCGTCAATCCACGAGGCAAACTGACTGCTTCCACTTTCGATAGGTTCCATACCTGATTTTAAAACATAAAATTCCGACCTTTAGATCTATAAATAATATTGAACAAATTTAAAACAAACAGTATAGAAGAGTTACATAGCAGCAGAGAACACTAACGAGAGAAGGTCGGTTTTCAGGATGGTGTCACGAATCACACAGCTATGGTGAGAAAGTCAGTTGGTTTAAGAGGGGAACACTACCAAAGCAATGAAGTGCTTACCCAGGCCACTGAATAAATACTGCAGAACCAGAAACAAGTTTTTTTTTTCTTTTCTTTTATTTTATGACAACAATACAAATCAAACAGAATCAAGTGTTTTTTTCCAATCCGTTAACTGCTATCTCTTCTATCAGTTAGGTATTTTTTTTCAATACGAAAAGTGATTCTTTGGTAAAAGAAAATGTATGCGATTAACAGAAAAGATAAACAGAGGCTAGCCGGAATCGATAGAATCATATGCTTTTGATACAAATAATGGCAGGTAATCGGAAAACAGAGGCTTGCCGGAGAAAACAGATGATAATCGACGGTGGTACCTTGAGATCTATTGTTGATGCTAGTGCTGGTTTTCAGTTGTTCCCAACGATTCGCCGCCATTGGCACGTCCCGAGCAAATGAATCGAGAGAGCAAATCGGGGAAGTTGAAGAGGTAATGGTTGATTAATCTCTTTTTCTACATCGTGTTAGCATTCCATCCACTATATATTCCCTTCGAAAAATTGTGGGAAAACCGGTTATGGATATGGAAATAAAAATCATTACCATATTTTAGTAGAATCCTGTCATTTATTAGATCACACGAATCTTCTTAATCTAATCAGTAGTAAATCACACAATACACGCATAATTTAACTTATTATTTACACGCATAATTCTATCAAGCAAGCTCACAAAACCCTAACCCACAGCACATGACCTCTTCACCGATCTGAAGATCGAAAGTTTCTTTTTTTTTTGTTGTGTTTTTTGGAATCAGTTATGTCAATTACTGAAAGCGAAAGATTCCAGTTTGGCCCATGGCCTGATGTTAGTGAGACGGCAGGCAGAAGAAGCCTGTTTGGCGACCCTAGTAGACTGGGGTCTTATTATTCCAGCCCCTGTGATATTACCGATGCAATGATTGGTACTGACCACGTATTTATTTACTGTTTTTCTCTAATATGAAGCTGAATGTTGCTTGAAGGTTAACTTGCTTTATTCCTATATTTAATCAGCTGAAAAACATAGACGTGATCGACATTCTGATGTCAAGCGTCTCCTAAGACCGCTCACCTACGGCTATAACAGCAAGAGTAGACACTTAATCCCTTTTTGATGTGTCAATTTGAGCTTAAAACAAACAATCTCAGTTTTATTTATTTGTTTCATCCTGATTTTCTTCTTTTAATTTGTATTTGTATTTGCATAGCTTGCTCGAAACAGAAGAATACCTGTATTTGGTCCGGTGGTGCTCATTCGTGGACAGGTAAGCACCCCATCGCTTTGGTAATTGGTAGCGTTCTGTATTCCACCCAAACCTAGTTACTCATGCATGTCGATTATACATCATCCGCTTTTTAATTGTTAGAATAAGTGAATAGAATAAAACACCCCAATCTTTAGCTCATGGTTGTGACCAATCTGACATTCTTGTTTTAGCGTTTTTGCCATTTTTGTTGTAATTTAATTTTTTTTGGTTGCAATTTCTCATTATTCGTCAATTGTCACACATGGACGTCACGCCCATAAGGATTTCATGCTTCTACATCGTCTCAACTTTATCGTGCATTGAATCCTCTGATTTTTTTTTTCTGTAAAAAAAAATAGAAGTTAAGTCTTATTTAAACCCTCCACCCTTTCTCCCCAAAATAAACCCTCAGTTTCTCCTAAGTCGCCGTATATTCCTCTTGGAAAATTCACCCCTAACAAATACTCCACTTATTCATTGAAATACCTATGTGTGTGCTGTTTAAACAATACTTTTCCATCCAATCGATGGCAGATTGACGAAAATGTAATATTTGCAAAAAAATTTAGATAATATAGATGGCAGAAACGCTAAATCGAAAGATGAATGGAAGTATACAACCTTTTGTTTACCTAAATATCGAGGTGCTTTACGCTATTCGCCCTTGTTGAGTTTGTACCCTATATATAATCCACTTTTTACAAAGTTGATTCTTATAATCAACTTTTTGCTGTGGTAGGTTTGATCTGGCAGTAAGTTGTGTTTGGTGTGCTTAAAGAACATCTTTGTATACTTTTGTTGTGGATAATTCATTTGGTAACAATGTCTGGCAGATACATTTTCTTGTGAAATCATGTGGGTTGCTGTGCACAGCATGGACTCTATATGTGTGGCAACCAGGATCAAAGATCTGGTGTGTCGGCTATTTCCTTGTTTCTTAAGTAATTTTATATATTTTTTTGGGAAAAGAGTTATTTTCCTCCTAATCCTCGATTTCTGACGTTTAGTTTTTGTCCAATTTTCATTCTAGGAATATGAAATATCACTACGTTACGCTATGTTAAAGGAAAAGCCAGAGTGTCTTCTCCGCGGCTTTAATCATGGTTTAATCTGTCAAGTTGAAGGTGTGTTGGATTCCTTAGCATTCTTGCTAGTTTTTGTTGTAATGACTATGTTTGTAATGTAGCCACTATGCCCGAATACTTCATAGTTATGTTCTCTTAGTATGGTTGCTTGTAGTTCCATTGTAATACGTATTGTTCTCAATCTTGGAGAACAAGAAATTCTTTTTTAGACATACTCTGCCAGAACAGTATGTAAACGTATAATTCAAATTTAATGGGGGAGGGAGATATCTGAGTTGGCTGATGATGTTATGACCCTTTTACTTGCTTGTTTGTGTCTATTGACACACGAATCTGATTCTTTTTTACATACAAACATCGGATTCCTTTTTGTCATAGTAAATAGCAATCCCTCTATCCGAGTTATTATTAGAATTCTAGTTCTTGAATTTCTTGATATGATATCAACCGTTGTTTCTTGTACAGAGACGTAATGGGTTTGTGTACTGTAGTCTTTTTTCTAAGCATTCTAGTCATAAGTCCTTTGGACCTTTTGGTTAATGGTTAATGCATTTTTTTAGCAGACTTTGTTGACCCGTCTAGTAGACCTCGTCGAAAGCTTCACCAGTTCATCAAGAAGCCTTTTGGCGTTGGTATGTCTATAAGATAGATTGTTTTCCTTTGACACGTAGCAAATTTATGCCCCTCTTTCACTCGTTTTTGCTTTTGTTCCATGCAGTTTCTGTGATTCCAGACACTAAAATTGTGCGTACACCAAGTGCTCATAAGGTACTCAGCTAGCATTCATCTTCTTGATCTCTTTCTTACTCTTTTTTTACCATATGCAAGTTGATGCATATGTAGAGTTGCTATTGATGTGCGTTTCTGCTACTACTTGCCCCTCCTCCCCCCCCCCCCCCCCCCCCCCCCCCCCCCCCCCCCCCCCCCCCCCCAAATTTGGAGCCTGGTAACAGCATATTATTATTATTATGTGAATATATTCTCCTTCTTACATAGACCATTTCTTAAGTGTATTGTGCCATCTATACGAGCTTGCTCTGCTGATGATTTGCACGAGGATTATTATTCTTCTGGTCTTATGGTGCTTTTGTTTATGGTATTTTTTATTTTTAAACCTGATGCTTTGAGCTCATTGAAAATGTTGGTACTCTCAGCAGGCCTCAAGTACTAAGTATGATGAAGAAAATGCCATCAAGTATTTAAAGAACGAAATGGAAAGCGGCGTGGCTTTTACCTACGAAAAAACTGTACAAGTAAAAGGAGAATCAACTCAACAAAACTTGGCAAAAAGGGTTTAGTGTAGTGATGATAATTATTAATGTTGTTTTGGCAGACAGCAATTCGTGCTCTGGATCATTTGTTCCGTCATGAGTTCAAAGCTAATGAGATACAGGTACTGTTTTGAGAGAGAGACCATTTCTTTGGATGCTGGTGGTTTAATGTAGTGTTTTGCAATGCCTACTTTCTTACCTACCTATTATTAAGCTCTAACTTCATCACCTTTTATCAAAGGTTTTTGTCTTGAAAGAAGGTGGTGGTGAAGCAGAGGCATTGCCTCATATCCGTGAGGACCTTGACATCGAGGAGAATTTAGCTGCCATTAATGGCAAGCCAGATAGCTGTGTACGTGAGGAGGACGACCTTGACATTGAAGAGCCAGGTAGGCGTGTCTGGGTGGATACTCTTGAGGAAAGTATCGAACGTGCGTGCCGGGAGGGTCAATATCTCTAAGACTATAGTATGTTTAATACTATCTTGTATTTAATTTAATGTATTTGGGAGTTATTTATCATGGGAGTTTGAAGAATATGCATCATGATCTGGTTTTATGTGTAACTTGGGGATTGAAGGATATTTTATTGTTTTAAGATTATTTTCCAACTAACTAACTTCCTTTCCTAGGTCTTCGGACCTCCTTATGTATCAAAAAAAAACTAACTTGGGAGGTTTAGCAAATCGCAATCAGCTTCATAACCAACCTGTAGGTTCCCCACAAAAACACACACCACCATTATATAATGTTGTTTTAAATAAGACATGTGAGGTTTTTAATTTATTATTACAACAAAGATAGATTGTATGACTTATCATAAAAAGAAAAAAAAAACATGGCCATGTTATTTCCTACTAATCTAAAAACGTAGTAATATATCTATCGTATTTATGCTTGGACGATTATTGTACTGGGTACGCCATGAATCGTATTTGTGCTTGGACGATTATTGTACTGGGTACGCCATGAATTGCAACTGGTAAATAAAATAAGAAGATCACTAGTAAATTTTTGCTTTGGAATAGTGTATCAAACAAAAAGACATTCGTTTCCGGTGTCGTGTCACGAGAGTAATAAACTAATAAGAGCATTTGAATCAGATCATCTTAACAAATTCTCTATTTTACGGTTTTAAATACATGTTTTTTCAGTTTACGAAAACCTCTAATCAAGATGAAATCAATCAAATTCATATTCGTGGTTGCCTTCATGCACTTTTTAGCATATATATATATATATATATATATATATATATATATATATATATATATATATGTGGTAGTGATATGCTTACCTCTCTTTCTTGCTTTCTACAAAAAATCGGGAGCCTAGTAGCAGTATTATAATTTATTTTTTGTTTTGGTATTCTTTCATTGAATTTACCATAAGAAGTGGGAATAAAGTATTATATCAAAATTGGGTTTCCTATGTTCTGATAGAATCTGAAAGGGCAGGTTTAGTGATGCCTTTTACAACCTCAACCCCCCAATGGGGGAGGGATTCAATAAAACCGGGATCGGCCATCTACTACTAGAAGTTTGTAAAAATTGAAAGTTGAAGGATCCTGGAGCGTATCATTTAAGTGCTCAAATTTAGTAGTGCTTGTGTTTATTTTTATTGTTTTTGTTTTATTAGACATTGACGCTTTGAGCTCATTGATAATGTTGGTGCTCTCAATAGGTCTCAAGTGCTGAGTATGATGAAGAAAAGGCCATCAAGTTTTTACAGGACGAAATGAATAGCGGCGTGGCTTTTACCTACGATAAAACTGTTCAGGTAATAGGAGAATCAACTCAACATTTCCTTGACCTTCCGGCACTGGGCAGGCGTCAGCCCCCATACATGGTCTTACGACTTTGAGGAGACCTGTGTTTTTGGTAAACAATCGCCCGGGCCTAGTCACTACGACCCTAGTTTGATGTGAACCTTAGGAATAAGTCATCAAATTGGTTAGATCTAAAAAACTAGCATACCTCATAGAATCCCACTATACATCTAAATACACGAACCTTCCATTGACTATATATCTTGTGTCAGCGGGCCTAAGGGCCCTGTGCTTTTTTATGTTTATGTTTGCTAACTTGGGAGCTTAGGTATTTTGTTAGCTCGTTAAAGTATTGAGGTTATTTTACCGTAATACAATCGGGTCATATATATGTTAGCTGAGTGATTTGAAGAGTGTAATTGACATGACCTTTTTCCTATAATAAAAGCAAAAAGGGTATAATAATGCCTCCAGACCCCGGACCTGGCAGCGTTAAATGATTCATAAATGATCTGATCAACTGCTTAGACCGTCGTCTTCGTTTGGTCTAAAAGGGCTAACCCGAGTTGACAAGACATTTATGTCTCACGTTTATATGAGGGTGAGCAGGAAATTACTTTACACATGTGGGACTTTACATTCTTCCTATTATTTTATATTACTTTACGCCCTCTACTTTGGATGCTGATTGAGTGAGACTTTACATTCTCCCCATTATTGTTCTTTCTGACAGACAGCAATTTCAGCTTTTCAGCATTTGTTCCACTAGAAGTTCAAAGCTAAAGAGATACGGGTATTGTTTTGGCAAACAACAATTTCGGCTTTTTCCCTGCATTTGTTCTGTTTTGCTTTGCTTAATTTTTCTTTTACCTATTAAGCTTTAACTTCGTACGTCACTCTTTGTCGGTTATCGTCGGAAAGAAGATGGCGATATATATAGTCAAGGAATTGTCCAGCCGTGATGACCGTTAGAGCCCGTTAGAGCCGATGAGAGGGTACCGATGAGAGTTTTGATCGTTCTCATGTGTTGAGTGTCATCTCTAAGACTATTAGACAAGTATTTATGGATTTTTGAGATTTCATTTATTATTTGGAGTTTTTGAAGAATAGTATGGTCTGGTTGTATTTATGTGCCAAGGAAAATTTAGGTGTAACTTCTGATTAAAGAATACTTATCGGGTTATACAAATTACATTGAAATTCAGGTCTTTGGTAGATCATTTCCACGGAATCTTTAAATCCTGCAGAAATTCGGCTAAATTTAAGAGTGTTAATGAATTACATGAGTTGTTTATTCTGAGGGTGTGCACCTTTCTAAGAAATATTTACATCCAGGAGTTTCTGCGTAATTAAAATTTTAACTACCCTACCAACTATTTTGGAAATTAAGAAGAAGGAAAAAACGCTAACTAATTTAAAAGGGGACAAATAAAAATAAAAATTGTAAGGGGCAAATAAAATGCAGATTAAGAGGGACAATGGCACCATTAGTTATGAGAAATACTTGTGTGGTGTTTTGTGGAGACGCTATGTCGTTTGATATAAACCACATAGTTTGTATCGTTCAATATGAATCACGTAGTTTTATTCTGTATTTAAACTATGTGATTTTGATCGTTTCACATATCACTTTATCTCAAAATCCTCTTCCCAAATAAGTGTTTCCCATTAGTTATACTTGTGTAGTGTCAACCACTTAAAATCAACAACCTTCAAATCACCCTAAAAAAAAAATATTCATTCCGTATCCTATCCCATGCGACTTTATATTTTTTTTTAAAGGAAAAAAGAAATAAACACAAAAGACGAAATGATTCAACTTGAGAACTATAATTAAATTTTGGATAACAGCCTCCGATGAATGGTGTTAGAATTTTCTTTGAAAATCACCCCGAAGAATAGATAGTCAAGTTTTTAATTACTTTCTTTAACCCTATTAAAAAAGTAACTTTCTAGCAAATTTCTTTTCCTTGAAGGATAAGTAATTCCGGGATATTATTTTCTAATCAATATTAGAAAATAGTATTTTTATAATATTATTATACATAATAAATAATACTATAAAATAATTCCAGGCTTTGTCTCGTTCTTCGGAGGATCTTTCTACATTGTCTTTTACTCTCCTTTGAATCTGTCGGTTGCTTTTGTTAAACGGTCTCATAACTATTACAACGGTCTTGGGGTGTTCATCCCCGTATGATGTAATCTTTGCCTCTTTGACGGCTTTGCCTTAATAATATATATTGGCTTTTCTCAAAAAAAATAAATTATTATTTACACTACAGCTCTTTGTAGTAAACATAACTATTTAATCTTTATTTGATTATCCCATGATCACATTTTAATTTCGGCTCGTCATTTATATGATCCATTAGGCTTCCGGGTATGTTGACTGTAAATATGAATTATAATTCTATAAATATAAATAGAAGTTGATAAATTAAACATTTAATTTATCATTAATAACACTTTATTAATAAACTCATATTTAATAATCGTGGTTGACACCTAGTAGTCTATCGTGATCTCCAGTTGTAGGAAGAGTTATTGCTTTGACTGCAACATTTCTTGTGAAACTGTTCTCGTATGAATTCGTCTTTACATAACTAATATCCGCATAGTAGTTTGTCGAGTGTCATAATATCAACGACTATTTTTTATATTACGAAATATTATTTTCTCTCGAAGAGAACACTTCAATTACACTTTGCAAAGATTCGAGAATAAATTTTTCCTATATAAAATGGCTATTTCCGGATATTCATTTCTACTATGAAGCAGCACGAATTTCAGACGATCGACATAAATCCTACGCTTGTTTCAGCATCAAATCCAATAACTATCACATAATCCTACGATTAAGTTTATGTAGGTATGTATGTATGAGATCATCCTTGTATGATTAATTAATAGGTCTGTAGTCTTTTTTTTTTTTTTTTTTTTTTGTTTTGCTTAAAGCCTCCGGTATCCGGAACCCACTGGATCCGACTAATTCGGAGTTCAGTCCGGGTTGTCTGCAGAGTCTGACTCTAACTCAGGGGTAAGCCCTGACCAAGCTATTTCAACATGACGTCTCAAAAACAATCAAACCGGTGACCTTCCTTAATATTCTCCAATCACTTAGCAATTGAGTCAAACTACTTGGTTAATAGGTATGTAGTCTTGGGTTGGGATCACTGTGCACGATTTGGGTGTCTCGGTGTCTAAAAAAAACTACGTAGTTTCATGCGTACTTTTTCGGATCTTTTTTTTTTGTTTTTCATAAATTTTCGTCAAAAAAAAGATACACATAAAACTACGTAGAATCTTAGCCCAAACTAAAATTGGTTAATACGTATGTAGTCTTTACCTTGCTGAAAAAGAAATGTAGTAAAAGTACTTCACTCGTAAAATACGTGTTTGTTGGGATCTGCAAGGTCACCTGCCAAGTGTAATCCACCAACCATTTGGCATGTATTGTTTTAGTCCAAGCTTTTACCTAGTAGAATTTGTCAATGATTCATGTCACACACAAAAACAAAAAAAAAAAAAAAGTATTTGTCAATGATAATTTGAATCTTCCATTTCTTTGTTTGTTAAGACAATGAAATGAGTTTTCGTGTTAATTTCAATGAGCTTGTAACGTAACTAAGGAAGCTGAAACAAATACTACAATGTTACTGTTCTTGAGGGAAATTTTTGGATGGTGAATTCTTACCGTATGGATACATCTATTTTAATTTAGAAAAATTTGTGCTTTTAAGTGTAAAAATAAATAGTCAAAAATACAAAACACCCTGTAATACACGCGTGCTTTAAAGACAAAATAAGTATATCTGCACCGTATGCATACTCCACACAAAAACTTTCCCTCAAAGTAACATAAATGTAATATCCCAACACAAAAAAAAAACATTAATATAATATATATATATATATATATATATATATATATATATATATATATATATATATATATATTGCTTAAAGCCCCCGGTATCTGGAACCCACTGTTCCGACTAATCCGGAGTTCGGCACGGGTCGTGCCTGCAGAGTCTGACTCTTAATCAAGGGTAAATCCCAAAATAAGTATATCCGCACCGTACGCATACTCCACAGAAAAAATTTCCCTCAAAGTAACATAAATGTAATATTCCAACACAAAAAAAAAACATTAATATAATATACATACATACATACATATATATATTTATATATTGCTTAAAGCCCCCTGTATCCGAACCCACTGGTCCTCCGACTAATTCAGAGTTCGGCCTGAGTCGTGTCTGCAGCGTCTGACTCTTAGTCACGGGTAAGGTCTGGCCAAAAACTCTTTCAACATGGCGCCTCAGATGAGAATCGAACCGATGACCTCCCTAGGCATTCTCGAGTCATTTACCACTTGGCGCAAGCTACTTGGTTATATATATATATATATATATATATATATATATATATATATATATATATATATATATATATATATATATATATATATATATATACTGCATATATAGAGGAGCCAATTTAACCCATTTACCCGATTGACCCGCTCCATACCCGACCCAAACCCGTAAAATATGAAGGAAAAAAAAATCGAACATACCATAACTAGAAAATTCGGCTACCATAATTAGAAAAATCAATTAAAATTTAATTTCCCTAATAAATACCCTATATTTCCCAATATTTTTCTAGCTAATATTCATCTCATTTCACATTCACATTTTCCTCATTTCTATTGGCATTCTAAGCTATTACATTACATTATCTATTTTTTTTATAATGCTCATTCATCTTATTCGAATCATCTATACATCTCACTTGATTCATCCATTTGTGCAGACATTTAGCTTCGTGCGACGCATGAATTGATTCATCCCTTTGTGCAGACATCTAGCTCCGTGAAATGTATGCATTTTTGAATTTGTGTTTTAATTTTATTTGTGCATATTTTTGTTACTTTTTTAGTGTTTAATCTGAAATTCATAATTTTATGGTTAGGCTAATATTTAAAGGTTTTAGGATGATGATATTCATATTTTGTTATTTTTTTCAAATAAAAAATGGCAGATTTTTTTAATATTTTTTCTTATGTCATTATTTATATGTAGTTGATTGTGCAGACATCTAGCCCCGTGAAAGGTACGGATTTTTGAATTTGTGTTTTTTTTTATTTGCGCATATTTTTGTTACTTTTTTAGGGTTTAATCTGAAATTCATAATTTTAGGGTTTGGGCTAACTCTAAAAGGGTTTAGGCTGACATTCATATTTTGTTATTTTTTCAAATAAAAAATGGCAGATTTTTTTAATATTTTTTCTTTTGTCATTATTTATATGTAGTTGATTTGTGCAGACATCTAAATTCCGTGTACGAGGTACGAATTTTTGGATTTGCGTTTTAATTTTATTTGTATATATTGTTGTTATTTTTTAAGGTTTAAGCTGAAAATCATATTGTTAGGTTTTAGGCTAATTTTATAAGGGTTTAGGCTGATATTCATATTTTGTTATTTTTTTCAAAAAAAAAAAGGCTAATTTCTTTTATTTATTTTCTTTAGTTATTCTTTATATGTATTTGATTTATGCAGATATCTAGCTCCGTGCAAGATACGAATTTTTTAAATTGTGTTTTAATTTTATTTGTGCATATTTTTGTTATTTTTTAGGGTTTTAGGGAAAATAATATACTGAGGCAATTAGTGTTATTTGTTTAATTTTTTAAATTAGGGAGGAATATAGTATATAATAATTGATTAAAATCACAATCAATCATAATTATTAGACACATACAGAAAAATGTACAAATATATTACCTCAAAATAACTACTTACAATTCACACTAATTACTAAATATACAATAACAAATCAACTTACACTTCACAATAATTACAAAATTTTAGGGTGTAATACAATAGTTGATTAAAATCAAAATGCATCATAATAAATAGAAAAATGAAAAAAAATTATCAACCAAACATGATACAATAATTGTTCAACGAAAAATTGGAATAATTTGAAAATACAGACTGAATATGCCATTTAATACAAAATATTCTCATATTAAATACATCCTTATAATTTAGTCATCCTAATTAATATAAAATATTCTTAAATTCATGGCACTTAATGTGAAATATCACATTAAGTTTTTTTTTTTGAATGTCATATTAGGTTATAATATTTACTAAATGAAAATTTTAATTTAACCAATCAATGAAAAATATTCTATCATTAAATAAAATTTTGATAAATATATAAATTCAACTATGTTATTTAATACAAATGAGACATTAAAAACATTCCTTATAAATTATTTATCCCAAAATAATGTCAAATATTCTTAAATTTATGTCACTTAATGCGAAAAAAAAATTCATTAAAGTATTTTAAAAAGTATATACGAAATTTGATTTTCTACTAAATATCATCTCACTCCAATTACAAAATTTGATTTTATCAAAATTGATTTTTCGAATAAATATCCTCTCTTTCTCCAATCACATTAATTACAGTTCACACTAAATACAAAATTTAAATTTTTATAATTTGATTTTTATAAGTGATAACCTCTCTCTCCAATCACACTAATTATGGTTCACACGAATTAAAAAATTGACTTTCTAAAATTTGATTTTCTAATTATATAGAACCATTAATAGACAAATACAACAATAATGATATTTATAGTATACAATATTTCATTGAAATAAGAATTAATCATAATTAATAGAAAAATACAAAAAAATGAAATATCAAAAATTTCAAACAAGCCCTAATTACAAAATTTGATTTTCTACTAAATAACCTCTCATGCCAATCACCCTAATAATTACAAAATTTGACTTTTATTCGAATAATTTAAAAATATAGACCGAATATGTCATTTAATACAAAATATTCTCATATTAAATACATCCCTATAAAATAGTCTAAGTTTTTTTTGAATGTCACATTAGGTTATAATATTTACTAAATGATACATTTAATTTTACTAATCAATAAAAAATATTCTAACATTAAATAACATTTTGATAAATATATAAACTCAAATATGTCATTGAATACAATATATTGCGACATTAAATACATCCCTTATAAATTATCCATCCTAGAATAATGTCAAATATTCTTAAATTTATGTCATTTAATGCGAAATATTTTTTCATTAAATTATAATATTTAAAAAGTAATTTACGAAATTTGATTTCTACTGAATATCCTTTCACCCCAATCACACTACTTACACTTCACAATAATTATAAAATTTGAATTTTTTAAAATTTGATTTTTTTCCTAATCAAAGTTGGAATTGATAAACCAACGGTAATATTTCTTAATATCCACAGACTGTGATTCTGTGTGTACAAATAGGGAACAATCTAACAACCTTACACAAAATCCAAGACAAGATAAGATCTAGGGAATACACCTCAGCACTTCACACTAATGACCTAAATACCCTTACAACATTTATGTCATTATTTAACTCCCCCTCAAACTAAAGGTAGTATCAACTACATTGAGTTTGGACCTGTTGTGAAGAAACTTGGCACTAGCTAGAGGCTTTGTAAGCCCATCAGCTATCTGATCACATGAAGGAATGTACAGAACCTGAAGCTTGTGTTGTAGGACTTGATCTCGAACAAAATGCACATCAATTTCTATGTGCTTGGTTCTGGAATGAAACATAGGGTTGTGTGCAAGATGGTTGGCACTTATATTGTCACACCATGCAGTAGGAACAGTGGAAACAGGTAAATGCAGTTCAAACAGTATAGTCTTCAACCATTGAATTTCAGCAGCCAAGTTGGCCAAGGCTCTATATTCTGACTCGGTGCTGGATCTTGAAACCACTTGTTGTTTCTTGGAGCTCCATGACACAAGTGAGTCTCCCAGATATACACAATAGCCAGCCACAGATCGTCTGTCTTTAGTATCACAGGCCCAATCAGCATCACTGTAACCAGAAATATGTAGAGAAGTACTAGGCTGGAAATGAAGTCCATAATGCAGTGTCCCTTTAACATACCTGAGCATCCTTTTGAGGGCTTGCCAATGGATCACCTTAGGATCATGCATAAACTGACTCAACTGATTGACTCCAAAAGACAGATCAGGCCTTGTATAAGTAAGGTATTGCAGAGCACCAAGGATGCTTCTGTAAACAATAGGATTATCCATAGACTCAGAAGCTGAATGCAGCTTCACACCAGTTGCCATAGGGGTGGAAACAGGTTTAAGATGCTCCATATGCAGCCTGTTAATCAACTGAGTGGCATACAATTTCTGATTGAGATACAATCCACTGCTATCCCCGTGTGCTTGAAAACCAAGAAAGTGAGTTAGAGGTCCCAAATCCTTCAAAGCAAATCTGGAGTTCAACTTGGAGATAAACTGTCTGATCAAGTTAGAAGAATTCCCAGTTATTAGAATGTCATCTACATACACCAAGATGTACATCAAGTCTTCTTGTGATTTGTAAATGAATAATGAAGTATCTGACCTACCCTGTGTGAACCCCCAGGAAAGAAGTTGTTGTCTGAGTTCTTCAAACCATGCCCTAGGTGCTTGTTTAAGTCCATATAGGGCTTTCTTCAGATGACAGACATGTGAGGGCCTAGTAGGATCTGTGAAGCCTTCAGGCTGTGGCATGAACACATCTTCATAAAGTGTTCCATTCAAGAATGCATTGTTGATATCAATTTGATTTATAGGCCAATTAAGAGATACAGCAGCGGCCAGAACCACTCTGATTGTGGAAGCTTTGATCACAGGGCTGAATGTTTCTTCATAATCTACACCAGTGTTAGGTGTGATGCCCGAAAGACAATTTTTGTAATTGTTTTATTTAATAAATGAAATGATGTTATTATTCATATTTATTATTCTCATAATCACCGATATGACAATAGTATTTACACTACAGAAAACCCTGAGTATATCGTTTATGTAATCACTTAACTCGGTGTATGAGATATACACGGGAGGATTGAGTTAGTGAAGATGTACTTAAAATACAATTAGTCCGTAGTAAAGTTAATCGAGAGTATCGGGTCTCCCTTTTAACGTACTATTAATGCGCCCATAACAATAGGTGTGATCGTCTTATCCGGACTTTCGGTTAAGGGAACCTAATGGGGCATTTATATGTGATAGATATATCATATAGGGGTGGACCGATTTGATACGAGTTCTCAATATAATTCCGTAATTGAGAAGTCTTATCGAATCATTAGATGATCATATTATGGATATATCTTAATCTGAGGTGATCACGATCGGCTTGCTTGAATCGGTATGAGGTTTGACTTGACGGTTAAGGATTACACCGAGTCGTGATCGAATTACCCCATCTTGGCATTGTCTTGGATTGAGTGAGTAGTACGTGTTATCACGGATACGGAATCCATTCCTTTCATTTATGGAAGTAGATAGACGATTTCCACTTATGAGTTAATCCTAGACATTGATCGATCCATGGGATTCATATTACAACGATTAGCTACCGGTGAGTTATTTGAATTATTGATCACTAGGGGGTTAACGGTAAGTAAGGACAAGATGTTACGAAAAGGGTTAACGGTAACTTCCCGATTTAGAATGAACGATCTATGGAGGATTAATCCATATGAAATGATTATATCGGTGGACGCTTATTACTTTCTCGTGAGGAGATAAATATAATCTTATAATCGGAGGAGTGCGATCACGGGATTATGGTGGCATATTCCCGTGATTGATTTATCGAATATAATTATTACGTTCGTCGGATAATTATTTATTTGATTTATCGGAGCCGGCCGATTATTAGTCCGTGGTCCCCGACGTGCCTCCAATATAGCATGTATATTCTCGGACGTCGAATCCTAATAATATTGATTTAGTTCATGTTGGACTTTATTAAAACGATATGTGAATTAATTGTTTAGTGGAATTATTAAATTAGTTGGGCTAAATAATTAAATATGTGGAAAAGACATTTTCCATAATAATGCGGCCCAATTATTGTGTAATGCCAAAATTAATATTGACTAGGTCAATAATAAAAAGTGGCGCCACATGTGTTCTTTTTTTTTTTTAACAAGGAATTAGTTTTCTTGTGTATTAAAAAGACATGTGCGTAAAATATTTATTGGATAAATATTTATGGTAATAAATAAAGATAAATATTATTTTTAGATTTGTTCTAAAATATTATGAGATTATCTTTTATTTATGGATTTATTTATTGGAATAATAAAATCCTTGGAGGCTAAGTTTTACTTTCTTACATTTAAAGAGAGTTCTCCCGAAACCTCGATACAACACATAAATTTCGACTCTCACTTAGAAAAAGCAAGAGGAAATTTCGGCCATAGCAAGGATAAATCTTTGGTGATTTTTCCGGGTAGCATATCGGAGGGGTTCGAGCCGAGGATTCCTTCCACCGGGAATTGCTTGGATCACACGTACGGAAGGGCGTGGTGCTCATCACATCTACTCCCAACAAATCATCCTTTGCGGTTCTTCAACTTGAATTTAGAGATTCAAGAGGTATGATCTACGAACTCACTTGTAGATATAGATTTGATGTTTTATTACGTATACACATAGATCGAGATCCATAAATCGCTTCCGTTGCGATGATATTTTCCTAACAGTGGTATCAGTCGCCATGGTGATCTATATTTATACGTATAAAATATTAGATCTAGGAGTGGTAAAACATGTAGATTTTTTTTGTCCCAAATTTTTTTTTTAAATTATAGGGGCCGAAATTTGTTTATTTTTTTTATGCATATGAATGTCATGGTTGAAGAGATGGATTGGGGTTGGTATTGTTTACTCGTTAGATCCATTGTAGCTCTCTTGTTTGGTAACAATTGAGCGTAGGAATTGTATTTTATTTATGTCAATCTTCAATTTAAATGTAAAAGTAGCATCTTTTATTTAAATTTTTTGTTCATCCGGGCTGGAAAAAGTTGAAGATCTTGCTGGAAATTTGAAGATCAATGCGAAACCCAAGAGTATGAATGAGGAGAAACGGATAAATTTTAATAAAAAAAACTGATCGCTAAAAGCCCTGTATCAAAAAAAAAAAAAATTTAATGCTGCGGCTGTTTGTTTTTTTGGATATGCGGCTGTTTCATCAATTCTTTTTTTTTTTTTTTTTTTTTTTTTGGTAGATTTATTTTGGTAAATAAATCTACCATTAAATGTCAAAAAAAAAAAAAAAAAATTTTTTTTTAAGGAAATTTTTTTTTAAGGAGCAGCCGACTTTCATCATTAAAAAAATAAAAAAATAAAATAAAATTTAATTAAAATAAATTGGATTTATTTATTTAAAGACCGTTTCTCCTCTCGGGTGTTCGTGGTTCGTGTTCCGACGGTTCGAGTTCAAGATTTGAAGATCAAGACTCGAAGACAAGAAGATTGTAATTTAATTTTTTCCTAGAATAGATTAGATACGGGGTGTACCAACAATCCATCTCGGTGTTTAATTTTTTCCGCAATTTATTTTTTATGTGTTTGATCATAAAATAGACATAAAATCGGAATTGCCATGACATGCATTCATATCATAAATCCACTCCATGCATACATGTAGAATTTTAATTTTGGTAATTAAAATAGGCATGTATACAAACTCGCGTAATTAGTTGAAATTTAATTAATACGTGGTAATTAATTAATTTAGTAACTAATTAAAAGATCCGAGGACGGGTTATGAAATCGTTAGCCTTTCGGTGTGTGTTCTCGGTGAACCGCCTTAAAGCTCCAACGAGATCACGTTTTCGATTCGTAGTGTCTACGAGATTGAGTGATGGTAAAAGAACAATAAATCTTGGATAAAAACGGTTCGCTATAGGTTGGGTGGTCAGCGAGCTTGGCTCGACCGACTTAACCCTCTAGTGTGATGTATGCACGGGGGTCCGGCAAGACTAAGCCACACCGGAGAACGGAGGGGTGATTCCTTCCCGTCTCAAACGCGGCTCTCTTGACCCGATTTCGTCCGGCTTGTCACATATGTTCCAACGAATAGGACGGGTAGGCTTGCCTACGTCACCGACACCATTCGGAATCCTTGATTTTATGTACTTTTATGTTAACATCAAAAAGACGTGGTTAGTTAACCCACCACCACTTCCAAAATATTGAGTGGGAGCGGGGAAGGCGACGACCAACCCCACGGTCTCTCTTATAGATGCAAGTAAGTGAGAGAAGGGTGACGCCTCGCGGCGCTTTGATTTCGTCCCCCTACGGATGGTGTTCACCCCTATCAACATTCATGGCTTGGTCTCCGAAAGGATAGGATTTACGGGTACTCGTCGGGTCAACGACCTATCCTACGACGGCACGCTCGGGGCGTACCTAAGAGATCGATATAGTAGGTCACACTCATCAAGGGTATTTTTGGTAATACCTAGGCTAAAAAAGGAAGGTAGTCAATGAATAAAGGGATGTTCGATTCTCGTGGGATGTCGATTCTCACAAGTTATTCATTGATTTAACCGTCTCATCTCTTTGACCTACCCTACGGCGGCACGAGATGCGGGGTTAAAACCTTGGAATGGTAGAGTAGACTTAATTTTAGTTTACAATTCCTAAAAATAAATTTATATAGTAGTGTTAAACTTGAATTAATGTATGTCATTTTAATTTTCGGCAAAAATGTCTACTCAAATTTACGCTTTCTTGTACGAAAAATTAACGGGAAACAACTTTAAGAAATGGAAGAGTAACTTAAACGTGGTACTCACATATGAGAATGTGCAACACGTACTCACTTCGGAATGCCTACGGCGGCGATCCAAAAACACTGGTAAAGGCGAGATCGAACGGCGTAATCGGCTGGATCGAAGCCGACAACCGGGCTCGTGGGCTCGTCCTAGCGGCGGTGTCGGAGGTCATTAGGACCCAGTTGAGGAGTTTGAGTACGGGGGAGAAATCATGCGGAAACTTACTACGATGTTTGGATCACACAGCAACCAAGCAAGACACGATGCCATCGGGTTGGTGTTAACACGAAAGCGAAGAAGAAGGGTCAAGCGGTGAATGGTCATGTTTTGAATATGATCGGTTACTTCAACGACGCCGGTATTCATGGATCAAAGTTTGATGAGGCAACTCAAGTATCAATGATTTTGGAATCGTTGACTCTGAGTTTATCCCGTTCAAAACTCGGTATACGATGGGAAAATATGAATTATCCATGACACGGATATTGAATGAGTGACAATCTACGAGGGCCTACTATCGAAAGATAAAGCCCAAGTAGGGGATAAGAAAGGCGAAGCCAATATGGCCGAAGCTAAGTCTTCAAACAAGCCTAAGGCAAAACCGAAGAAGAAGGGAAATGTTGCACACATGTGCCCAAACCAATGAAGAAAAAGACGAAGAAAGCCAAGAAAAGCGACGAGGCCAAGCCCAAGGGCAAATGCTTTTCTTGTAAGGAGGTAGGACATTGGAGACACCATTGTCCGGAATATCTTCGTGATGTGAAAGATGGCAAAGTCAAAGTTGTCATTGGAAAAGATAAGAAAGGTAATTTAGAATTACTATTCTTGGAATCTTTTAATGTAGCTAAAGATGTGTCCAATTGGATACTTGATACGGAGCTACTAACCATGTATGTTCTTCATTGCGGATTCTTAGTTCTTATGAGGAGGCTGGAAGAGGGTTCTCGAAGTGATGCGAGTAGGCAACTTTGGGGCGCTCATTTCGGCTAAAGCGATGGGAGCTTTGTGGATTTGCATTTCAATAATAGAATTTTACATTTAGACAATGTTTATTTTATTCCCAATTTCGGGAGAAATTTGATTTCTTATTACTGCCTTGGTTGAACAATCATTTTACGTTTCATTTATGAATGGTGAATTTGTTATTTCAAAAAATGGTTTTGAATTATGTTCAACTACGAATGAAAATGGTTTATATTTTGTAAAACCACATAAAGCTCCCCTACTTAATTACGAAATGTTTAAAACCGCTCATCAAAGATCTGCTAAAAGGCAGAAAGTTTCTCAAATAAAAGAAGATAAAACATACTTGTGGCATCTAAGGCTCGGCCATATTTCCTTGGAAAGACTCAAAAGACTAGAAAAGGCTCATGCCTTAGGTGAGTCATCTGTGACACACTGTTGCACATGCTGCGAGTGTTGCACGGAGGGAAAAATGACTAAGCGTCCCTTCTCATCAAAGGGTAAAAGGGCCACAGGAACTCTAGACTTAGTGCATTCAGACCTTTGTGGTCCGATGAACGTACAAGCTAGAGGCGGATACGAGTATTTCGTGACTTTCATTGATGACTACTCGAGATTCGGTTATGTTTATCTGCTGCATAGGAAATCCGAGGCTTTTGGAAAGTTCAAGGAGTTCCAAGCAGAAGCCGAAAGGCAACTAGGCAAGTCATTGAAATGCCTCCGCTCGGATCGTGGAGGTGAGTATTTAGATACTGAGTTCATTGACTACTTGGTGAAAATGGGATTTGTTTCCAACGTTCGGCGCCTAGGACACCTCGGCGAGAATGGAGTTGCTTTGAGAGGAGAAACGAGGACATTGATCAACATGGTAAGATCAATGATGAGCTACGCCTCACTACATATCCTTTTGGGGTTATGCTTTAGAAGCGCGGTCTACATTTTGAATGCGGTACCGTCCAAGTCTGTCGAAAAGACACCCGTTGAAATGTGGTCGCGACATCGCGAAAGCATGCGTCACTTCCGCATATGGGGTTGTCACCGCACATCTGGCGATGGACAAGACTACCAAGCTACAATCACGTACGAAAGTATGTCTATTTGTAGGCTATCCAAAAGGTACACGTGGTGGTCTATTTTACGATCCGGAAGATAACAAAGTGCTAGTCTCGACTAACGCTACGTTTTTGGAGGAAAGTTATATGAAAGACCACGGACCTCGAAGTAAAATTGTACTAGAGGAATTACTCTCCGATAACATCGGACCTATTGTGGCTGCGATGTCCCTATAAACAACACGAATGATACAACGATCACTTCCGACGTTCTGTTCCACCCGGACGTCTTTGCGAGAGTGGTTCGGCCACCGGCTCGGTACGGCATGGATTTAGAGGCTAATGTAGTCGCCTCGATGGGGTGGAAGATGATCCTTTGACCTATAAGAAGGCCTTGTTTGGATCATGATAAGGATAAATGGATTGACGCTATGAATCAAGAGATGGAGTCAATGTACTCTAACTCAGTCTGGAAACTTGTAGAACTTCCTCAGGGTGAAAGGCCCATTGGATGTAAATGGCTCTACAAGCGAAAGAGAGGAGTGGATGGGAAGGTCGAAACCTTCAAAGCACGGTGGTAGCCAAAGGTTACACACGGCGAGAGGGTATTGACTACGAGGAAACCTTCTCACTGTGGCCATGATGAAAACCATCCGCATCCTCCTTTCGATTCTTTGCATGTCGGATTATGAGATCGGCAAATGGATGTTAAGACGGCGTTTTTAAACGGCTTTCTTGACGAGGAAATCTATATGCAGCAACCAGAGGGATTCATTGAAGAAGGTCGAGAGCACATGGTGTGCAAGTTGCTTAGATCCATTTATGGTTTGAAGCAAGCATCTCGTTCCTGGTATCATAGATTCGATCACACGATCAAGTCTTATGATTTCGAACAACACTTTCTTGAATCTTGTGTGTACAAGAAGGTTATCAAAGATAGTGTTGTATTTCTCGTGTTGTACGTCGATGACATACTCTAATTGGCAACAATAAGGGGATGATGTCCGACGTAAAAAGTTGGTTGACCACGCAATTCCAAATGAAAGATTTGGGAGAAGCGAGTTATGTTCTAGGGATCCAAATTATAAGGGATCGCAAGAACGGGATGTTGGCTCTGTCCCAAGCAACTTATATAGATAAGGTGCTAGCACGCTTCGGCATGGAAAACGCAAAGAAGGGTTTTCTACCAACCCGTCACGGCGTGTACCTCTCAAGACTCGGGGGCCTCAAACCCCGAAGAGATTGAAGCTATGGGAAGAGTGCCGTATGCCTCGGTTTGTTGGTAGTCTTATGTATGCCATGAGGTGTACGAGACACGACATTTGTTACGGCGTTGGATTAGTCGGCCGTTTTCGGTCAAATCCGGGGCAACCGCAACTTTGGACGACGATAAAGAATCTCATCAAATATTTGAAGAGAACCGAAATTATATGCTCGTCTATTCGAGTGGGAGTTTGGAGCTAGCGGGGTACACCGATTCGATTTTCAATCGGACGAGAGATGATTCTAAATCTACCTCGGTTCGGTGTTTACGCTTGGTGGCGGTGCGGTAGAATGGAGAAGCCAAAAGCAATCCGGCACGGCCGATTCAACAATGGAAGGCGAGTTCATAGCGGCCTCGGAGGCGGCTAAAGAAGCGGTTTGGTTAAGAAAGTTCATCGGCGGATTAGGCGTTGTCCCGAATGCGAAGATCCTATTACTCTCTATTGTGATAACAATGGGGCCATTGCCAACTACTAGAGAACCTCGAAAGCACGGTAAGTCGAAGCATATAGAGAGAAAATGCTTTGGGTGATCAACGATTTTGTCGATAGAGGGGACATTTCCGTCAAGAAAATCGCCTCCGCCGATAATCCTGGCGATCCATTCACCAAGACGGCGTCGATTGAAGCTTTTAGTCGACACTTGGAGACTATAGGTATTAGAGACATGTCTCATTTGCTTTAGAGCAAGTGGGAGTGATAGTTTGTTGTATTTTAAATAATAGGGTGTGCTCTAAAACAATTAATCACAAGCTTTCGTGCAAGTGGGAGATTGTTAGGTGTGATGCCCGAAAGACAATTTTTGTAATTGTTTTATTTAATAAATGAAATGATGTTATTATTCATATTTATTATTCTCGTAATCACCGATATGACAATAGTATTTACACTACGAGAAAACCACGAGTATATCGTTTATGTAATCACTTAACTCGGTGTATGAGATATACACGGGAGGATTGAGTTAGTGAAGATGTACTTAAAATACAATTAGTCCGTAGTAAAGTTAATCGAGAGTATCGGGTCTCCCGCTTTAACGTACTATTAATGCGCCCGTAACACGATAGGTGTGATCGTCTTATCCGGACTTTCGGTTAAGGGAACCTAATGGGGCATTTATATGTGATAGATATATCATATAGGGGTGGACCGATTTGATACGAGTTCTCAATATAATTCCGTAATTGAGAAGTCTTATCGAATCATTAGATGATCATATTATGGATATATCTTAATCTGAGGTGATCACGGTCGGCTTGCTTGAATCGGTATGAGGTTTGACTTGACGGTTAAGGATTACAGCGAGTACGTGATCTGAATTACCCCGTCTTGGCATTGTCTTGGATTGAGTGAGTAGTACGTGTTTATCACGGATACGGAATCCATTCCTTTCATTTATGGAAGTAGATAGACGAGTTCCACTTATGAGTTAATCCTAGACATTGATCGATCCATGGGATTCATATTACAACGATTAGCTACCGGTGAGTTATTTGAATTATTGATCACTTTAGGGGTTAACGGTAAGTAAGGACAAGATGTTACGAAAAGGGTTAACGGTAACTTCCCGATTTAGAATGAACGATCTATGGAGGATTAATCCATATGAAATGATTATATCGGTGGACGCTTATTACTTTCTCGTGAGGAGATAAATATAATCTTATAATCGGAGGAGTGCGATCACGGGATTATGGTGGCATATTCCTGTGATTGATTTATCGAATATAATTATTACGTTCGTCGGATAATTATTTATTTGATTTATCGGAGCCGGCGATTATTAGTCCATAGTCCCCGACGTGCCTCACAATATAGCATGTATATTCTCGGACGTCGAATCCTAATAATATTGATTTAGTTCATGTTGGACTTTATTAAAACGATATGTGAATTAATTGTTTAGTGGACTATTAAATTAGTTGGGCTAAATAATTAAATATGTGGAAAAGACATTTTCCATAATCTTGGCCCAATTATTGTGTAATGCCAAAATTAATATTGACTAGGTCAATAATAAAAAGTGGCGCCACATGTGTTCTTTTTTTTTTAACAAGGAATTAGTTTTCTTGTGTATTAAAAAGACATGTGCATAAAATATTTATTGGATAAATATTTATGGTAATAAATAAAGATAAATATTATTTTTAGATTTGTTCTAAAATATTATGAGATTATCTTTTATTTATGGATTTATTTATTGGAATAATAAAATCCTTGGAGGCTAAGTTTTACTCTTCTTATTTAAAGAGAGTTCTCCCAAGCCTCAATACAACACATAAATTTCGACTCTCACTTAGAAAAAGCAAGAGGAAATTTCGGCCATAGCAAGGATAAATCTTTGGTGATTTTTCCGGGTAGCATATCGGAGGGTTCGAGCCGAGGATTCCTTCCACCGGGAATTGCTTGGATCACACGTACGGAAGGGAATTTGTGGTGCTCATCACATCTACTCCCAACAAATCATCCTTTGCGGTTCTTCAACTTGAATTTAGAGATTCAAGAGGTATGATCTACGAACTCACTTGTAGATATAGATTTGATGTTTTATTACGTATACACATAGATCGAGATCCATAAATCGCTTCCGTTGCGATGATATTTTCCTAACAACCAGGTGTTTGGAGAAAACCTTTGGCAACTAGTCTTGCCTTATGCTTTAGGATAGAGCCATCTGATTTCAACTTGAGTTTAAAAATCCATTTGTTCCCAATGAGGTGCTGATTTGGTCTGGCAGGCACCAAATCCCAAGTATGATTCTTGAGTAAAGCTGCATATTCCTCCTTCATGGCCTGATGCCATTCAGGTTGAGTGATGGCATCTGACACTCTCACTGGTTCAGTTGGACACAGTGTGGAATCTTTCTTGGCTAGATAGGAGAAGGTTTTAGGTTTGGTAATACCACTTTTGCTTCTGGTTTGCATAGGGTGGTGGGAGGTCGGATTGGGATGAGGCATAGGGGATGGTAGGGTGGGATCAGGTTGGGAATGGGTGGCCATGAAAGGTGAGGGAGAAGGTACAGGACTTTGTGACATAGCCCTATTAGTGGAATTAGAACTGGAGGGAGTGTGAGTAGGGCTTGAGGAAACACTAGGTGAGTTTGTAGTGTGGGTAGTTATGGAAGGTCTGGGTGTAGAAGGTGAGGACTGGTCACTAACCTGTACAGGTATATCAGGGGTGAAAACATGATGTGCAGGAGTGTGAGAGTGATGCCTCTGAGGGGAGCCCTTGTCAAGCATTGTACCAGCAGCAGTATCATAATGGTCAGGACACTGAACTTGGATGGAGTATGAGGGAGGACAGGACTGGGAAGACTCTGGGACAGGGACTAAAGAGACTTTGATAAGGAAACTCATGTTCATTAAATATAACATCTTTTGACACATAAACCCTACCAGTGTCCTCAAGACACAGAAACCCCTTGTGAGTAGGGCTCACCCCTAAGAAAACACACTTTTTTGTATGAAATTGAAACTTCTATTTCTGGAAAGGTCTCAAGTAAGGAAAACAACTTCTGCCAAAAACTTTGATCAGACTGAGGTCTAGTTTCTTGTGATAGATGCATTCAAAGGGTGATTTATTTTTGAGAACAGGTGTAGGAAGTCTGTTTATGATGTACACAGCATATTGAAAACTTGACCACCAGTATTTAAGGGGCATAGATGATTGAGCTAATAGAGTGAGACCTACTTCCACTATATGCCTATGTTTTCTCTCCACTTTCCCATTCTGTCCATGAGCATAGGGACATGAGTGTCTAAACAGGATCCCCTGATCCTTCAAGTAAGTATCAAAAGACCTAAACTCACCACCCCAGTCAGATTGAAGGCACTTAATATGAGAGTTATACTGTTTTTCAACAAGAGTTTTAAACTGAATAAAGGTGTTAAGAGAATCAGACTTATTAACTAGGGGATATATCCAGGTGAATCTAGTTAGGTCATCAACAAAACTTATATAGTAGGTGTAACCACTGGTAGAAATCATAGGGGCTGGTCCCCAAAGATCAGTGTGTATCAAGTCAAGCACAGATTTGGATTTTGCAACAGAAGTAGGATAAGACAAGGCATGAAGTTTTCCATATTGACAAGCATCACAGAAATCAACACATTCATTAAGATTCACATTACAATTGTTCAGAAACAGACTTAAGGACTTGAAAAGAGGGATGTCCCAACCTTCTGTGCCACAAATTGGCAACAGACTTAGGATTACTACTCTTAGATAATCTAGGACCAGTGCTAGACTTAGCAGCTAAACAACTATATTTATTACAATCAGATTCAACTAGGAGGGACTTCAGACTAAAGGTCTTCTGGAACCTTTGGAGTGAAGGGAGGTCTGTGAAGAAAGACTTGGCAACTGCAGCTGGTACAATCCATCTCTAAGGGCACCTTCCAGAAGAATTTTCCCTGTAATTTTGTCCTTTACAACACAATAGTCAGCATGGAATTCCATAAACACAGCATTATCAGAAGTTAACCTAGAAACACTTAAGAGATTTTTTGTGATTTGTGGGGCATGTAGAATGTGTGTGAGGTTTAACTTAGTGTGTGCAGTGGGAACAATAGAGCTACCTGTGTGGCTAATTGAAAGAGACTCACCATTCCCAACTGTGATAGTGTCAGATCCTTCATACCCCTGACTCATCTGCAGGCTGTTCAAATCAGATGTGATGTGGTTGGTGGCACCACTATCTGCATACCAACTAGCATCACTTACACTTTCTGGAGATGCAAAGTATGCAGCAGGCCTGTTTCCACTTTGTCTAGAGAGCTGCCCAGAATTGTAGTTTGCACCAGTGTAGTTGGAGTCATATCTGTAGTAGCAATCAACAGCTACATGTCCAACACGATTGCACACTTGACAAGTTGGCCTGGTAGCATTAGCGTTACCCTGATAACCACCTCTGTTGCCTCCATTTCCTTGATATCCACCTCTATTGTTCCTACCACGACCTCTGTTACCTCTATAACCTCTGCCTCGATTGCCATCATTTGTAGAAGGTCTGGATGCTGGTCTGGGGCTCCCAGGTCTGTTTGCAGCAAAGTTTGCAGATGGACTGGTAAGATCAAGGCCAGAATTGGGATTGAAACGTGCTAGAAGTCTTTCATGAGTCACCAGTTGAGATTGAACTTCCTGCCAGGTGAGGGTTCCAATTCTGGAAGTTATATTGACAATTACGGACTCATAATCCTTTCCAAGACCTCATAGAGTGGCAAGTATGAGCTCAGCCTTGGATATGGGATATCCAGCAGAAGTGAGGCCATCTGAGTAGGATTTCATTAAGGCAAGGTAATCCACCATGGATTTTGCTCCCTTCTCTGTTTTTGTCAAGGCCTCCTTGTATTCAAGCATTCTAGCCTCAGATCGATTGTTGAACAAAACTTCCAGAGTACTCCACACATCATAAGCTGATTCACATCCAACCAATTCAACCAGCACCTGTTCTGTCATGGATCCCATAAGCCATCCCATGAGAAGTTGATCTGTTGTAACCCATGTATCATACAGAGGGTTAGGAGTCTCAGACCCCACAGATCCATTCAGAGTGGGAAGAAGACGAGTTGGTGCAGGTCTGGTTCCCAGTATGAAGCCTTCTAACCTGTGACCTCTGATGATCGGCATAACGATGGATCTCCACAGTAAGTAGTTGGACCGATCAAGTTTCACATTGCATGTTTGATTTAAACTACCTCCCAAAAGAGTATTTGGTGCCGGAATGGAAGATAGTGGTGGAAATGGCGATGTGGAGCTGAGGATGGTCGGAATCGGTGGTAGTGTAGAAGATAGCTGGGGAATCGATCTTAGATTTGATGAAGGGAACAAGGATTCAAATGAAGATCCAACCGAGAAAGCACCAAAGCTTAGAGGTGGAATAGAAGATGAAATGAGTGGAGTGGTTGTAGTGGTGGTAGTAGCGGTGGTAGTGGTGCTATTCACGGTGATCGGTGGAGCAGCCGTGGAAGCAGTGGCATCAGCCATCTTAGGCTCTGCTACCAAGTTGGAATTGATAAACCAACGGTAATATTTCTTAATATCCACAGACTGTGATTCTGTGTGTACAAATAGGGAACAATCTAACAACCTTACACAAAATCCAAGACAAGATAAGATCTAGGGAATACACCTCAGCACCTCACACTAATGACCTAAATACCCTTACAACATTTATGTCATTATTTAACTATCAATAACCTCTCTCTCAAATGAAACTACGGTTTACACTTATTATGAAATTTGACATTATCAAAATTAATTTGTCTAAAAAAAACGTATCTCTCCAATCACAAAATAACCTCTCTCCAATCAAACTAAATCACATTTTGAATGATAAGTAAATTCAAATAGTTATAAGAAAAAAAATTAAAATACGATAATTAATACGAAATATTCTTAAATTAATTCATCTCTTATAAATTAGTCACCTCATTTAATGACAAATATTCTTGAATTGAATTACATTTAAAAAAAATGAATGTATTCAACATTTCCAATATACGAAATATTTAATGCCAAATATTCTTACATTCAATTATATTTTCAACAATAACAAGATTCAATTGTGTCATTTAATGGGAAATATTTCAACATTAAACAAAATTGTCGGTCAAAGTAAAATATTCTTACAATAAATTACTTTTGAAAAAAAAATGCCTAATAAAAATAATCCTTTAAACTACATTATATTGATTTAATTAACATAAATAAATTAAAATATGTTATGCAAAACATTATCTCTTACAAATTTTGGGTCATCCATTAATACAAAATTTTATTAAATTAAATTACATTTTGAAATATAAGTAAATTCAAAAGTGCTAATTAATACGAAATATTCTTAAATTAATTCATCCCATACAAATTAGCCACTTCATTTAATGTTAAATATTCTTATATTAAGTTACATTTTAAAAAATAACTGTAGTCAACTTTTCCAATTAATACGAAATGTTCTTACATTCAAATAATCCCTTGCAAAATGGTCACCACATTAATGTCGGGTTTTCTTAAATCAAATTACATTTTCAAAATAACTTTATTCAAATTTATCAATTAATACGAAATATTTTTACATTAAAGTCATTCCTTGCAAATAAGTCATCCTATTTAATACCAAATATTCTTACATTAAATTACATTTTCAAAAATAACTTTATTCAAATTTACCAACCAATTAATTAATGTCATATATTCTTATAGTAAATTACGTTTCTATATACAACTATATTAAATTTTGTCAATAATTAAAAAATATTCTTACATTAATGTCATTCCCCACAAATTAGCCTTTCCATTTAATACTAAATATTCTTACATTAAATTATTTTTTTAACTGCAACGATTTTTTTTTTATATTTTTTGAATTAATTTTTTCCGGTTTTGTTTTTGCGGCTTTATGTTATTTAATGGGAAATATTCTTACATTAAATACATCTCATATAAATTAGACACCCCAATTAATACCAAATATTATTACATTAAATTAAAATTTCAAAAATCCCTAAATTCAAAAATGGAATTTAATGCGACAAATTTTTACATTAAATTATAATTTGTGAAAAATGATAAATTCAATTATACCAATTAATGAAATATAATTCTAACATTAAATTACAATGTCAAATATTTTATCATTAAATTATATTTTAAAAAATAATTATATTCAAGATTTCCAATTAATTCGAAATATTCTTACATTAAAGTTATTCCCTACAAAATAGCCACTCCATTTAATGCCAAATATTCATACAATCAATTATATTTTCAAGAATAACTTACTTCAAATGTTTGCGGTGTAATGAGAATGTTTTAGATTAAATAACTATGTCTTTCAACGTGAAATTTTCTTACATTAAATTACATTTTGAAAAAAAAAATCGATTTCAAATATGTCAAAATATAATAATCCTCTAAAACTATTTTAAATTAATTTTATTGATCATAAATAAATTCAAATATGTTAAGAAAAAAATCATTATGTACAAATTAGAGTCCTCCATTAATACAAAATATTCAGAAATTAAATTACATTTTGAAATAACTAAATTCAAATATGCCAGTTAATACGAGATATTCTTAAATTAGGTCATCCACTACGCATAAGCCACCTCATTTAATGTTGTGGTGGGTATGGTAGGTAAGAAGCGTATTTGAATAAGGTGGGATGGTGGGTAAGGTGGGGTATGATGAGGTTGTGGGTAGGGTATGGTAAGGTGGTGGGGAAGGTAGGGTAGGGTGGGGTGGTGGGTAGGGTAGGGTAAAGGTGGTAGTGGGTAAGGTATGGTGGGGTAGGTAAGGTGATGGGAAAGGTAGTATTGCTATGGTAGGGTAGAGTAGGGTAGGTTGGGGTAGTGGGTAAGGTAAGGTAGGGTGGTATGATAGGTAAGATAGGGTAGAGTGGAATGTTGGGTAGAGTAGGGAAGGGTAAGGTAAGGTGAAGTGGTTGGTAGTGTAGGGTTGGTAGGGTAGGGTAGGGTAGGGTAGAGTAGAGTATGGTATGATATGTTGGGGTAGTAGGTAAGGTAAGGTAAGATAATTTTGCTAGGGTAGGGTATGGTAGGGTAGGTTGGGGTAGTGGGTAAGGTAAGGTAGGGTGGTATGGTGGGTAAGATGGGTAGAGTGAAATGTTGGGTAAAGTAAGGAAAGGTAAGGTAAGGTGAAGTGGTTGGTAGTGTATGGTTGGTAGGGTAGAGTATGGTAGGATAGGTTGGGGTAGTAGGTAAGGTAAGGTAGGGTGGTGTGGTGGGTAAGATATGGTTTTTATGGCTTCAATTCTTGTTTTGATTGTTATTTCTTGTTTAATGATGAGTAGCTAAACTTTTCATAGCCAAATTATGTGAAGATTGATGAAATCACCCTCTAATTGATGAAATTGGGAATGGGTAGTGTTTAATTGTTGTTATATTGACGAATTCATGTCTTAAAACTTGTTATCAATGCTTGAATTAGCTTGTACACCTAGTTCATGAACTCACACACCACTTTTATAAATGTATGTTGCGAAGGGGTGTGGGAAAAGGGGTTTTAAGATCATTCCTTATAATCAACTGAGTTGTTTAGATTGACTAGGGAGTGAGGTTCAATCGGTTGTGAAATCGGGCAACTCTAGCGCGTTAATCTTGTTTCGGTCAGTTAAATCCTTAAAGGCGGACTGTTGAACCGGGCAAAGGGTGTTGGATTGTTGTATGGCGTCTTACACTAGCTTAGGAGTTTGCACCCATGAATGAGTCGATATAAGTAGAGGTTGGTAGGTTGGTTAATCCCATTCCCGAGCTAATCGATTGGAGGGGTGAAAGTAATCAATTGGATCATAGTTTGGCTATGTCTCTTTCTCTCTTTAGTATCTTTAGTTTATACTTTGTTTTAGTGTAATTAAACTTGAAATATCTTGGTTGACCTAAACTAAGTCCAAAAACGGCTTTGATACTCGATTGATTCCTCGTGGGATACGACCTTGCTCGCTACTATAGTGCATCCGACTCGGTACACTGCCGATTAAAGTTGGACTGTCACTATTTTGGCCATCAAGTTTTCTGGCGCCGTTGCCGGGGAATCATATCGATCTCTCATAAGTCTTTTGAAGACTTAGGCTTAGGTTGTTTTATTTATTTTTTTTTTCTTTCTTCTTTCTTGATGTTGGTTTTTCGTTGAAGAGTCACACCATTTACTACGGTAGTGGTGGTGACTAGATACCGTGATTGTGTTCTTGTTGTTCCCTTGAATTGCAGTGTATGGATCCGTATGGCCATGAGGGCTCTTCTCCCTACTCTTTTGGAGGCTTTAATTTCGGTGCTATGGGTTTTGGATTCCAACCATATTATCAGTTCAACCCATACGCACCACCATACAACAATGAGTGGGAGAGTCCTCCAAGTTCTCAGTTTCAACACCCCAATGCGTATTTGCAATATTCTCAACCTCCACAAATAGCTTCTCCACCGCAAAAGAGCTCAACCGACATCCTCTTAGAGCAAATCAATGAGACTTTGCAAGAGCAAGGCCGTCTGTTAAAAGAGCAAGGCCGTGAGATAGAAGAGCAAGGCCGGACTTTGCACGAGCAAGGTCGGGAGTTGATGGCTATTAAAAATAATGCTACTACTCTTCAATCGGAATTAAAGAACTTGGAGAATCGGGTAGAGCAATTGATTGAAAAGAGGAAGGTTGAGAGGAGTGCTAAAAATGATGAAATTTCATTTGCTCCACCATCAACTCTTGAGGTGATCACCCCCGATGAATGTTATGAAGAAGGTACGAATAATGCTACTAGTGAATCATTTATTCCTTCTCCTTTGAACCTTGTTGAAAAAGTTGTGGTGGTGGATCATATTGAATATGTTGATGTTGTGGTTGAGCCAAAATGTTATTGCTTGGTGTTTGAATCTTTGCTACTTGGCATATGCTCTCATTCGGGGAAGTTGAAATCATTGTGTTGCATGATAAATTTCTTGAACCAATCATGGTGGTGGGGATTGAGCCCTTGTTTTTCTTGCTCTATTTTAAAGGTGTGCTCAATTCTTATGACGTGTGTAGGGAGACGCAACGGTTTGCTCTCCTTTGGTATAATTATCCTTAGCATTGTTGCGGGTAGAAAGTCGAACTAAGGACTTTAAACTTAGAATGTTTTAGGTAGATTTGGAGTGGTCCAGGGGTGATACTTTAGGGGTATGAGTACCGTTTTTGAGTGGTTCTTCTTCGATCCGTGTTGGCTCGTATCTTTTTGCATGGATGTTGTTTTACTTGTTTGATTGTCTTTGCATCGCATGCGCCCCGAGTCGGTTCCCCTTTTGCTTTCATATGATCATGTTTATGACTTTGCGCTTTTTGATTATATCTCGATATATGTTGCTTGCTTTTAGCACGGTGGCTGTTCCCCGTGCATGGGTTTGCTTGGTGTTTTTGTCTCATGGCTTTAGGTATTCGAGTGGAGCTTTCGTGGATAAGTCATGTACATGGTTTGTGCCTATCTCCCGGGTTAAGCTAAGCCTTCTTTCTCCTTTATCATTCACACACTGAGGACAGTGTTGCATTTAAAGTGGGGGGTGGTAGGCTTAGCTTTGATATGTGCTTCATTGTTTTTCTGGCCATTGTGTTGTATGCTTCTCGTTTGGTCACTTCTTTAGCAAAATTTGAGCAATTTTTAAAATTTTCCATGGTATTGATGTTGCATTCGTATGTTGAGCATTCACATTGATAGGATAAATGGTTTAGTGAATGTTTGAATGCACGTTACTTGGCTTACTACCTTATCTTGAAAATGAGTTTTTCATGCACGTATAGCTTCGATTTCATGAACCATGGTAACTAGTGACCGATTATGGTAGACTTAGGCACAATTCGGCTACCTAGAACTCATATCATTAACTTCGAGACGAAATAGAAAGGCCGACCTTGGTAGAGATTGGGATGACAGTTATGGCGTTTCTTTGACCTAACTAGAGCCAAATAGCTATCCCATGACATATTCCACAGTAACCCCTCTAAGCCTTGGTAGGATGGTTAGACCCCCATCCGACACTTAGCCATTCATATTTAGCCCGTAATTTCCCAACCCCGAGCCTTATTTGTGGTCTACATTCCCTTGAACACCCTACGAGTTGAGCTTAATCTTTTCTTTTAGATCACACTTGCTTAGGCAAGTGTGGGGTGGTAGAGTGGTGTGTATGTTGAGAGGAGTTGGTGTTTTTACGAGCTATTTCATGATATTGGAGGGTAGGAGCTCGATTCATTTTATGTGTATGTGATGGCCTTTGACTCAAACCTAATAAAAATTCAAGTTCAAAAAAAAAAAACAAAAAAAAAAAAAAAAAAAAGAAAAAGAAAAAAAGAAGAAGAAGAAAAGTCATGAAAGGAAAATAAAAGGTTGAGTCAAAAAAAGCCAAAAATATAGGACTCATGTATTGATTTAGTATGTGATGTTGGTGGTTGGGATGAGATTTTAGTGAAGAAACATGATTTCTTATACATTTTTGCCTCGTTACACTTGAGACATAGTGCGATATTTCTTGGATCATGTTTCTAGTTTCATTTTGAGCTAGAGAAGGGTAGAGCTAGCTACGTTTTGTATTTGTTCACCCCGTGATTAAGCTTGCTCGTTTTTATCTTTGTTGTTTATTCCCCGAAATTCCCTTCGGTTAGCCCCGTCCCGAGCCTAACGTTACAACTTTTCAAGTCCTACTCGACCTTGCTTAGCCTCGGTTTGGCCCCGATTAGTGGAGATGCTTATGAAGTATGAGCCTTTGGTGTAGTCGCAATGACCTAGCATCCATAATCCAAACCGGTAAACCGTGGTAAATGTAGGAAAAGCTATTCACACACACACATCCCATTTGCTTGATAAGGTATGGTTAAGTTGCATTCATTTACTCTTTTACTTGTTGGTTATCTTTGATATGTGATTAGCTTGACCTATGCGTGTAACGTTGACTCTTTGGATTCTTTTAAAACGCTCATTTTGCTCGAGGGCGAGCAAACGCTAAGTGGGGGGTGGTTGATGAGAGTCAACTTTACTATGCTCCGGTGCATGTTTTAACCCCAATTTATGATACTTTTGGCTTGTATTGGGTAGTTTTAGACCATTTATAGGGCAAAATACATTGCACACTCACTTTGAGGCAATCCATCAAATTGATGGAAAACCTTATCATTTTACGGTGTTTTGGCCCTTTTCGAGCCCTATTTATCTTGCGGGATTATGCTTGGTATATTGTGCTATGGAAATGCAGGAAATAGGTGACTCGTGAGCCCAAAAGATGAGGCATGAGACTTAGAATAGATGATAACCGAAGCCCGAAATGGAACGGATCAAAAAATGGTTGGTGCTTTCGCCTCTACATTCACTTTATCTGCATTTTTCAGCATACATGCATTTTCTGGACTTGTAGTCTTCATGAAAGTTGTAGATAATTGAATGAGCTTTCCAACGCACTTTGAATCACTCAAATCGGAGCTCTACACGCAGAGATATTTCCTAATTAATGAAGGCCTATCAATGCTGAATAATAACACAGAAGGAATGTGCGCACATTCAGAAAGGTGTGTGCACATTGGATGAACAGGTTGTATTGTGTGCGCACACCAGGCGGAATGTGCGCACATTAGGCCGTTTCAAGCATAATTTCTGAAGCATATATACAGCTTTTTGCACAGATTTTTACAGACTTCCCCTCTATTTTCTACACTTGATAATTCACTCCTTGATCCCTAAATTGATCTCTAGGTCGAAATCCTTCTCCCTCACCCTTAGATTAATTCCCACACTAGATACTACTTCAATTTAGTTTAGATTCTAGCTATAGTTTCTTCTCTACTCTTGGATTTTATCATTTTGGGTCTTCTTCATCATCAATTGACAATGGGTGGTGTTGAAACTTGATGTAATCCGGATTTGCTGCGATTTTGGTAATTAATAGCATCTTTCTTCTTGTTTTATGGCTTCAATTCTTGTTTTGATTGTTATTTCTTGTTTAATGATGAGTAGCTAAACTTTTCATAGCCAAATTATGTGAAGATTGATGAAATCACCCTCTAATTGATGAAATTGGGAGTGGGTAGTGCTTAATTGTTGTTGTATCGATGAATTCATGTCTTAAAACTTGTTCTTAATGCTTGAATTAGCTTGATCACCTAGTTCATGACCACACACACCACTTCTATAAATGTATGTTGCGAAGGGGTGTGGGAAAAGGGGTTTTAAGATCATTTCTTATAATCAACTCGAGTTGTTTAGATTGATTGGGAGTGAGGTTCAATCGGTTGTGAAATCGGGCAACTCTAGCGCGTTAATCTTGTTTCGGTCAGTTAAATCCTTAAAGGCGGACTGTTGAACCGGGCAAAGGGTGTTGGATTGTTGTATGGCGTCTTACACTAGCTTAGGAGTTTGCACCCATGAATGAGTCGATATAAGTAGAGGTTGGTAGGTTGGTTAATCCCATTTCCGAGCTAATCGATTGGAGGGGTGAAAGTAATCAATTGGATCATAATTTGGCTATGTCTCTTTCTCTCTTTAGTATCTTTAGTTTATACTTTGTTTTAGTGTAATTAAACTTGAAACATCTCGGTTAATCTAAACTAAATCCGAAAATGACTTTGGTATTCGATAAATTCCTCGTGGGATACGACCTTGCTCACTACTATAGTACTTCCGACCCGGTACTCGCCGGTTAAGGTTGGTCGTTACTATTGATAGCGGAGTAGAGTAGGTAATGGGTAAGGTAGGTATGATGCCGATGGTAAGATATAGTGATATTGGGTAGGGTAGGATAGGATGGTGGGTAGGGTATGGTAGCGGTGGGTAGGGTTAGGTGAGAAGAGATGTATGGTGCAATGGGGTATGGCGTAGGGCTACCCCACCCTTCGTCTATATCCTACCTTATGAACCATACCATGCCCTACTCCAGCCAACCTTAATTCACGACCCGGCTCTATTCATCACTCAATGTGTCATCTTTTGTATAATTTATTTCATTTCAATTTTGCATATTCCAAACGCAGTAAGAGAATTAATTTATTCCATTACATTCCATTTCGTTCCTATAATTTTATTCTCATTCAATTTCATTCTTGCGTAACAAAAATGCCAATAAAATCTTCTTTTCATCATTCAAAAAAAATATTCTTTTAAAATATATGTTCTCCCGTGCAATGCTAAAAGCAGAAATATAACGACAATTATCGGCATCAGTATAACATTTGAACATTTTGTGTTGTCTGTTTTTGACTCTATCTAAACGAATACTAATCTTAAATAAAAGAATTTTAATAGCTAGCATTACAGTAAGTTTGAAGGGTCTTTGTTTTATAGTACATGTTATGCATATTTGAATGTAATTACATTATTATACGTTCCCGTACGAACGCGCGGTATTATTAGTATATATATATATATATATATATATATATATATATATATATATATATATATATATATACACATAACATTAACATGGGCGGATCTAGTAAGGAGTAAAGGGGGTCTACGGACCCCGCTAAAGATAAAAATACTCTACATTTTACCTATAGAAATTATTTCGGACCCCGTGAAAAAAAATTATTTAGTATGTTAAATATTTACGGACCCCGCTGAAAAAACATTCAGGCTCCGCCACTGAACGTTAATATAATATTGATGCTGGTGATTTTGAAAAAAAGGGGACATGATGTTTACGCGAGTCATCTGAATTTCAAAGATAAGAAACATCATTGAATACGGTATGAGAATTTTCATGATCACTGATTGAAAAATAAAATCACTTTTTATCATGATTATATAGGCTAGAAAAGTATCAATATCAATAAAAGTAATTTAAGATGTTTACCATTTAATCATGATGGCAATATCATAATTAGAAAGAAGGAAAAAAAAATCATCAAATGCGAAATGAAGAAAACAAGAAAAAGAAAAGTTGCTATTGAAAACTCATGAGTCACTATCAAACGTCATTACATGGAATGCCACTCGGTTTTAAAGATAAAATGGTTCTAAATGCATGAGGGTCGTAGTCGGGAATGAGGTGGTGAACTGGTGATAAATATACGTACCATACAAAACTGGTTGTGATCAAAAGAAGGGACCGGCTCAATATATAGCTCAATGAGAACATATGAATATATAATCAAAGTAAGAGAGGAGTAATTTGAATGTGCAGAAATATTTTCATGAATCTCTTTTACATTATGGCTTCATTTCAATTTTTTTTTATTGCGCTAGAAAGAAATAAATAAAATTAAATAAAATAAAAAAATAAAAATCTTAGATTTTTGTCAAGAAAGACACATCTATTAATAAATCGGGTTGGAAAGAAACTGATATTTAATCAGGACAAAAATCTAATAAACCTCCAACAATGCCCTTCATTAGTATTTTTTATAAAAAAAAGTCATGATATTCACTATCTATTAGAATTCACCATTTAATGATTTTCTACCAAAAAAAAATCCCGCCAATCAATGCATTTAAAGCATTTAAAGCTTCTTCACCAATTTATAAAGGTTAAATGTTGTAGATGACTGTTTTTTTTATCTAAAATGAGGAAAAAGGACAAGAAAAAATGATAATGGTTTTTCTGATTGTATTAACACATGTAGTAACATGCGCGTTTTTGTCCTTCAACCAGTATTTTTTTTTCTTGTCCTTTTTTCCTCATTTTGTATCTTATTTTGTCCTTCCTCTGACCCCTTATTATAACTGTCAATCAATTCTTTATAATTTACGCATCAATTATCAATACACATTTTTTATTTTAATTTAAAGCAAAATACCCATTTTATCTACAATTTTGATTCAAAATTACCCACGTTACTCGATACATATCAGTGTTACTACATTTTTTTTGCAACTATACATTTATTTTATCAGTTGTTACTGCTACTTTTTCAATGTTACTGCATTTTTTTGGCTATAACTATATCTATTTTATTGGCAGTTACTACTTGTTTTTCTCGAGTGTTACTACATCATTTTGGTTGTAATTTTATTTTATTGGTTGTAACTACTTCTTTTTATATGATACTACATTTTTTTATTGAAACTATATTTTATTGATTTTTACTATTTCTTTTTATGTTATTGTGTAACTACATTTTTTTTTTTATTGTAACTATATATTGTTGATTGTTATTATTATTTTTATATTACTACATCTGTTTCCATGATTACTGATGATATATGGGCCCATTGGGTCAGATTATTTGTAATTGGGCCAGGCCCAAGGTTTAATAATAAAGATAAACGGACCAGTCGAGCTAGACCACCGAGTGCTGACCAGATCAAGACGCCGGACAAAATAGTCAGGGGAGTAGGACTCCACCGTGTTCTGACCAGAATGGTTTCTGGACAGAATAGCAGGCTGAACGTGGTGAAGACCGGGTCAACAACATCTCAACTGCTTACGGACGTGGGTAGATCCCACGTCTAGGAGATAATCCATAATAACTTCTCAGCACGTCCAGGAAGAGAGACACGATCTACTACTATATAAAGAACACACTGAACTACGAGGGGGACTTGATTCCAGTTTATTACCTAAATTGGATACGTAGGCAGCTTCTCTCGAGTTCGATCCTAATTATACCCAAATATTCGTGTTCTAGTATTATTTTCCTAATTAGAATTACTCGATTACCCGTTTATAATATTCATACATCATCAATTACATTTTTTTTCTTTTCAAACAGAAGTTACAATTGAGAAGTAAAATTCCACACCTTTATAAGGGGTAAGGACTCTTGTCAGCATGTTATTCTAATTTTAATTTTTTTTCCCTCATTTTACGTTGTCATGGAAGTATCTCATTAGTCAAAGACTATTAACGACTGGGACTGAAATTATGACTGGATAACTTTCAAAAAAAGAAAAAGAAATTATGACTGGATTTTCTTTATTTTTCTGCTTTTCTCTAAGGAAGATTTTTTGTTTTTCAAAAGTTTAATAAATCAAATTCATTCCGTGTACTGCGTATTTTATGGAGACACGATCCTTGAGATTACACAACAGTTACTTCAAGTTAAAAAATACAACTTAAATATTGACGGTCGGTAACCATGGTAGAGTAAATTTCTTGATAAGCCAATACATATATATCCGATAACTTGAGTTGTACGTTTAGAAGGCAAGAACAAAATAGTGAAATTACTTTTGGATTTCACGTCAATTTTCCTTATAATTAAGATAAGATATAAGTTCTTGGCTCTGTCTATATATTAGACTAAAGAGTGTAAATAATTTACTCCATTCTTAATCTACTATCTTTTGTACTTTTATCCTTCTTATTAGTCTTATACTCTTGTCTGGCTGCTAAAACTTGTGTATCACTCTTTCTTCAAAACTCCATAACTTTTCAGCCAAGTTAAACACAAATCAAAATGCAAATCGGGTCAGTGGTTCCTGCTCAAAACCTGCACCGTTTCCAAACTAGACGTGCCCGGTTTCAGAGCACCCTTTCTCCTTTAAACCCATTAACCCGACCCACTTCAAGTGTCCAACCCGACCCACTCCAGTCTACTGATCAAACCAGACAGCAACTTTACAATCTTGAAGAACTATTTCCGTCGAAGCGATTTCAGTCGAACCCACCTCAGCCAGACCCGGTTCTACCGGAATCCGGTAATGGGTTGAAGGAAAACAGGGGAAAAGGCATAACGGAGTGGCTGACAAGAATCTGGCCGGAAATGGAGACGGCGGCGGAGGATATGTCTCCCAGACATTTCATTAGGTTCCAGAGGCTATTATCGTCCAAGTCTTCCGAATATTCACCAAGGAACAGTCTTCGTCTGCGGTGGCGGCAGTACCATGGATGTGATAATTGGGCTGGACTACTTGACCCTCTTGATGAGAATCTCCGGCGAGAGGTGGTTAGGTACGGTGAGTTTGTTCAAGCTGCTTATAATGGCTTTTATTCCGAACCGGCCATGTCAGATGATCGGGCTCCACCGTCTCAGCAGGTGGCACTGCCTGATAAGTCCTACAAGGTGACCAAAAGTTTGTATGCCACGTCATCACTAGGACTTCCGAGGTGGATTGATGATGTGGCGGGTAATAATACGTGGCTAACTCAGAAGTCTAGTCGAATTGGATACGTGGCAGTTTGCGATGATAAAATGGAGATTCAAAGGATGGGAAGACGTGACATCGTGATTGCTTTGCGAGGTACTATCACTTGTCTTGAATGGACGGAAAACATGAGAGACATGTTAGTTCGAATACCTAATGAAAATAATCAAAACAAACATAACGATAATAATGAAAACAATGGGCATCCCAAGGTCGAATGTGGATTTCTGAGTCTTTACAAGACTCATGGAGCTCACGTTCCCAGTTTAGCTGAATCGGTAGTTAAAGAAGTTCAAAGACTAATTGAACTATACAAAGGGGAATCACTTAGCATAACCGTGACAGGACACAGTCTTGGCGCTGCCTTAGCATTATTAGTTGTTGATGAACTGAGTACTTGTGCTCCTAGCATGCCTCCGGTGGCGGTTTTTTCATTCGGCGGTCCTCGAGTCGGTAATCGACGATTCGCTGACCAATTAAACATCAACGGCGTTAAAGTGTTACGGATAGTAAACGACCAGGACGTAATCACCAGAGTCCCAGGCATGTTCGTCAGTGAAAAGCTTGACCAGAAGTTACGCGAGTCAGGAGCTGACGAGATGCTCAATATTTTAGACAACAACATGCCATGGGCATATTCACATGTCGGCACTGAACTAAGAGTTGACACGAAGATGTCCCCGTATCTGAAACCGAACGCAGACCCAGCATGTTGTCATGACTTGGAAGCCTACTTGCATTTAGTGGATGGTTTCTTGGCATCTAATTGTCCATTCAGAGTAAATGCAAAGAGGAGTTTAGCAAAGTTGTTAAGTGAACAAAGATCAAATGTCAAAAGACTATACACAAGCAAAATAAATTCACTCACCTTAAACATAGAAAGAGGAGGACATCAATCGTGTCTAGTTGATGCTAGCCAAGTCCATCCCTGGTCATATATATAATTGTATCAAGGATTTGCGTTGTGCTTGTGTTAAATTTAGTTTCTTGATTTTCACAAAGTGTATGAAATTAAGATAGAAGAAGTAGGAAATATAAATATATTTGGATAATTTTTCATGTGACGGTGTTTAGTTTGTTCAATAAGTAAATTTGATTTAATCATCATAAAATTAAAAATAAAAACCGGAAAATGACAAGTGTTACCACACCATGCTATAAGTGTCTTTGAATAGGAAAATGATGAAGTCTTTTTAAGAGATGCCAAATCCATTATAATTTTGCTGCAATATTTGCAAATGATATGTACTCTGCTTCAATGTTAGAACAAATAACAACAAACTTCTTAGAGTCTCAAGAAATAAGAGATTCTCCAAAATAAACACAAAAGCCTTCAATAGATTTCTTGCCATAAGTGCTACAGACCCAATCTGAATTAGGGTCCTAAACACAAATGTTTCAGTGATAGGTACAGGCAGGGGCGGAGCGAGGATTTCCATTAAGGGGGGGCGGATTTTCACTTAGACGCATAAAAACTAAAACTAAATATTTAAAGGCAAATATAAGAGACAAAATAATTTTGATACCAAAAACTCACATGTCACTTGTGATTTTAAGCAAAATATTTGCGGGGCTATATTATATTGTTTAGCCCCCCGACACCCCTAAATCATCTTACGGTTGACCTTACGTTTTGCCATTTTTTGAAAATAATCCATTATACATCCATTTGATATATATCTAAATACGTCTCTTTCAATATATAACACTAAATGAGTCGTTTAAAAATTGTTCACCCATTCCATTCCGTAATCGATCCTTCACATGCTTCATAGGCGACGGCAATTTGGGCGAGATGTTTGAAATTTATAGAGCGGGGAGGAAGGAGTTTTAGAATAGAAAAAGAGGGGTGTAAATGTGTATTGGTATAATGCTTTGGAAGAATGATTAAAACAAAAAGGTAGAAGGATTTTTTATTTTAAAAAAAGGTAGAAGGATTAAAAAGAAAAAGAGGTAGATGGAGGATTCGAATCTAGCATTTCTCGAGGAAAAAGATCGTGCATCCTACCACCAAACTACTCAGATTTTGTATAAATAGCTGGCCAAATAATTATTAATATTATAGTTTAAAATATTAACAATTTGCAAGGGTATAATTGTAATTTTACAGCAAAATTTAAGGGGGGGCATGAGCCCCCCCTTGCCCCTACACAAATCCGCCCCTGGGTACAGGAGTAAACGAGCCAAGCCGAACCGAATATATGATGTTTGACTTTGTTTTTTTTTTAATACACGAACGAGCTTGAGTTTATTTGTTCTTCAACTTAATTTCAATCTATTGCTCGAGCTGACCTCTGTCTTTACAACTTATGCAGATGTTCTTCAACTCCCGCTTTCAACTGTGATTTTTGAGAGATGTGAATTTTGATCTCTTGAGGTAGTTTCTTTGGTTGTGGATTGATGTTCAATAAGATGAATGCGACTGTGTTAAACAAAGTTATACTATCTCAATGTATCGATAGAATTACCAAATCATACAGGAGGTTCTATTGACACGTATTTTACTCCCGGCATCATATTTTGACTATTTTTCTCACTGGACTACAAAATTATTTTTGGCACCACAAATGTAGGAACACCATTGCTTTGTGACGCTTCAATGAACGACACTGCCAATGACATTACTTTGTAAAAGTAACATCAATGCCAATGACATTACTCACTATTGCTCCTATTCTGTAAATATAACCTCACTGATTTTTGTAAGTAACATTAGTAGCAACGGCGTACGGCGTACCGTTTTGTGAAAAATTACCATGGTTTTCGAAATAATATTTTTAGATGCGTTAAGCATCAGTCGTGCCGGAAGTAAAAAAATGGATGCCAACACAACTCGTATATAAATAGGCGGGGTTCTATTGGCACAACAAAATTACTTATGACACCACATTTTATATATTTTCTTTATTTCCGGCGCCACATGTTTTTTTGTTTCGGCACCACACTATGAACGCCACTGCCACCAACGTTACTTTGTATATGTAACATCAGTGGTACTGACGTTATTCACCATTGACACTTCAGTAAGCATAACGTCAATGCTACTGACATTATTTTCGAAAAGTAACGTCTATGCCAATGAAGCTATTTTTAAAAATTAACTTCTATGACAGTGACGATATTTCCACAAAATGTAATCGTGGTATTCGAAATAATTTTTTTTAAAAATGTTTCAACTCAAGGGATCGTGATACCGGAAATAAATATGCGTCCGAAATATAAACCCAATAATAATTATCAGTTCACATAAACTGTTGCAGGCCCAATTGAACTTCTGGTCCAATTACGCTGCATCAAGGGCGTACGGTACACCCTCCCGCTCCTTATCTTTTCCCTTTCGAGTAGGGTTTTTAAGGTCAGCCCCCGTCTTCATACTTCATTTCTTAGCCGCTTTCGCCAGGGTTTTTAAGCACTTTCTCTCCGGCATTTATCTCTCTTCTTCCCTCTGTAATTTCAATCTAATATCTTTTTTTATGGATTCGAATCGTTCAATTTTGTAGAAATTTCTGCAAATCGGTGTTTAGTTTATATAGAACTGGTGGTTTTTGCGTGGAGTAGGAGGAGGAATGGCGACATTAAATCCTTTTGATCTTCTCGGTGTCGATGATTCTGAGGATCCCGCTCAGTTGCTTGCTGCTGCTCAGAAAGTTGCAGCTCCGGCGGCTGCTGCTGCTGCTAAGAAAGGTCCATCTCAAGCTACGCCTGCTGGCAAAGGGGGTCTTGCTGAGCTTCCTTCAAAGCCTCTTCCTCCTAATCAGGCTGGTAAAGCCCAAATCCTTATTGATGATGTTTATTGTTTGATTTTGTTTCTGTCATCGTCTATCTGCGTTGGTGATGATGTAGATGTGTTTATAGATTTATTCTTGTAGTTTCTTTTGGGGAATCCCTAACCTGTGAACTATATTAAACTATAGTAAAAGATCATACGTTTCTATTGGGTATTCATTGGGTGAAAGATTATGCATATCTCTCGATCTGAGTTTGTTTCCAATATTCGTTTTCGTATACCGATGAATATAGAGGTATAGCTAACAGTGACCTGCATATAAATTCCTGTCTCTGTTCTTGCTGTTGATTTCTTTTTTATATCGTCCATGATTATGTATGATTTGCTACGTAAGTTTGCGTATATGAGTTGCAGCTGGCCGAATTGGCTGGATTAAGTTATTTCAGTCAGTAAGTTCTAACAGCTGCAAAAATCGAGTCAGTGGGACAAACCAGCTCTTGCTGCTGAAGGTGAAGCAGGCTAAGATAGATTGTGCCATATATTTTAATAACAAGACTATCATTTGTTTGGTTAAAGTTTTAGGTGGGTGAATTTGTTCTGTTTATGTTCTTGCAATCGATGCATCTGTATGACTTCAACCTGGTTTTTTCATAGCTAAAATTTCTCTCACAATAAGCTAGTTTTACTTGGTTCTTGCTATTTTAACAAAGAATGTATGTTAATTGTTTTGAGCTGTATATTTTTGTTCTCTCACTCAACTCCGTCCCTGTTCCTGGAACTCTATGGAACTGTATTTGTGCTTGATAGAATTGCAAGATTAAAGCTATTTTGTGATTTGACATTGAATTTTATGGTGCTTGTCTCATTGCATCAGTAATCTATCATGACAACAAATTATTTGGCAAAAACACGAATTCCTAGTCTTTCGGCGTTAAGATTTGCATTTGGTAAGGTTTTGTGTAGAAACGAAAGATTTGTGAAAGATGAAAATCCTCTATTTTGAAAGCTTTGGATTTGGTTGAACCCTGTTCGTTCACTATTTAATCTTGACATTGCCAATAAATAATATTTTATTTGCTTTTGATCATCAACATGTTAAATAATTTTTTTTCATGTTATTTTCTTGTTCAATTTGTCCTGAACAGTGAGGGAGGCCAGGTATGAAGCACAGGGTGGTGGTGGCCGAGGAGATGGCCGTGGTCGGGGTCGTGGAGATGGCCGTGGTCGGGGCCGTGGAGATGGACGTGGCCGAGGTGGTCGTGGGTATGACAGGGATTATGGTGATAATGAGAATTCAAACAACACATACAATGGATATTCTGGAGGCCTTGGTGGCCCAGAAGGTGAAGATGGCGGAAGGGTAAGTGAAAGGCGTGGGGGATATAGTGCTTATGGCGGTAATCGTGGGGGGCGACGTGATTTCAGTAACGGCGATGCCGGTAATGATGGTGAACGCCCGCCTAGGAGGGCGTTTGAAAGGCACAGTGGTTCTGGACGATTGTAAGTGATATCTCTTTTTTGTATATACTAACTACAATCTTATATTCTTTACGTGACAGTATTCTTAGAATCATGGTTTTTATTTTGTTTCATTTGATTTGTGAATATAGGAACGATGTTAAGCGTGAGGGTGCAGGTCGTGGGAATTGGGGCACTCCATCTGATGAACAGATTGTAGCGTGAGTATTCCTGTCCTGACCCTGTTTTCTTCCCTTGCAATAATTTTCTTTTTTGCCTTTTTTTTTTCTTCCTTTAAAATGTTGTTGGATATGTGTAGACACACGTACTTCTATCATTCATGGCTTCTAATGTATATACAATTTCAGTGAAACCGAAGAGCCGGTCAATGAAGGTGAGAAAAGTGTTGGCACTGAGAAACAATCAGAAGAAACTGTTCAGGAGGATGACAAGAAGGATGCTCCTACTACTGAATCAGATGAGAAGAAAGAGCAATCAGATGAGAAGAAAGAGCGGGAAGCCGAGGAAAAGGTATTCTTGTTAAATTTATTTTGCAGTTATTTGTAGGTTTGAGTGAATACTCACGTACGTGAGTACTTTGCAGCCTATATATTCCTAACAGAAAGTCATTTATTTGCTGAAGCTTTTTAATGAACTGACTAGCGATTTTCTTTTCCTGCTAGCGTTTTCTTGCAGCCCGTAATAAGCTTTTATTCACGTAGAGTTTTATCTTTGCATGTAGCTTGAGACTTGCGTACGGGTCTTAGGAAAGTTATCTCACTGATGCAAGCCCTCTAAGGCACAGATACCATAAGAACTAATGGATGTGTCAAGTGTGTGCAAAAAGATAAAGTGATCAGTCATCTTGCACACTTGACACATCTAACGGTACCCCGGTGCATTGTGGGGTAACTACACAAGAATTTCCCACAATCGGCTCCTTTCTCTTGACCATCTGTGGGGTTGATATTCTTCATTTGTTAGGCTAGAAAACTGAGTATTTTCTATGCCAAGCTTTTTCACATGGGTTTACGTAAACGATGTTTTATGTGCTTATCTCGTCTTGTGATTGCATGGGGGTCATCACGTTTTGACCGATTTAATTTGTATAATGCAGCAAATGACTCTGGATGAGTATGAAAAAGTACTTGAAGAGAAGAGAAAAGCCTTGTTGGCGCTCAAGTCTGAAGAAAGGAAGGTTGATTTGGACAAGGAATTGAAATCTATGCAACTGCTATCAAACAAGAAGAATGATGAAGATGTCTTTGTCAAATTGGTGAAAACTTTTATGCACAATCTGTTGATGAATGAAGTTTATATTACACGTTTCAATGCAAGAAACTAAAGATATACATGTGCTGGACTTATTTGCAGGGGACTGACAAGGACAAACGCAAGGAGGTGGTTGTTGGTGGTGACAAGGCAAAAAAGGTGTGCTTTTCTCTCCTTTCCCTTTTCTAAATTTTACTTGAAAAGCAGCTACCCCAATTGACATAACTCATTTTAACACCATTGATTAAGTGAAAGTGCGTTATGGCCAAATCATTTCTTTAGAACATAGCAACCATAGCTTTTCTCTGTAAGCTAGTATATGTTTCGTGTTTGAGGGCAAAATTTTTTTTTTTTTTCATTTTGTTTTGTGTTTTTTGGTTGTTGCAGTCAGTAAGCATAAACGAGTTCTTGAAGCCTGCGGAAGGAGAGAATTATTACCGATCTGGTGGTCGTGGTGGTAGGGGACGTGGTGGACGTGGTAGAGGCGGAGGTGGTGGTGGTGGATATGGAGGCAACTATTCAAACAATGTTGAAGCTGCTCCTTCAATTGAAGATGTTCGTCATTTCCCAACTCTAGGTGCAAAGTGAGGAGAGAGAGAGAGAGCCTTTTTAAAATTTTCATTATATTATCATTTGCATCTCTTTTAACTGTGTCAGGACAACAAGATTGGATATTTACATTATGCTCTTAAATGTATGGAATTTATTTTCTAGGATTTTGATTGTCCCCCTTTTGAGTGTAGAATCTAGATGCTGTCAAGGGTATTTATTTGGTTTGGCTTATATTAGCCTTTTTGATGTTGCCCTTTTTGGCGTACGTATTTAGGGGCATTATAGTCCATTTTTCTTTAGTTGTGGATCAGTTTTGATATGAATTTTCTGTTTAACAGTATTGTTATTCATCTCTCTGATGTTATTTTTTATTTGTCATTTTTTAGTTACTGTATGTGTAGCCAGTTTAACTGGCTGCTATGTACTATCTCAGTCTTATGAAAAGTGTTTACTTTTTGTGGTGAATACAAATTAAAAAAAATAATTAAAGTGTTGCATTTTAAGTGGCAATGACATATTCACTTTTATCATATAATAAATGTTTTATTTGAATATGAAATGATTATATAAACATTAAATATTAGTATAGGAATATTTTGGGAAAGAATGTATTGATTTTTTTCTAAATAGATGGGACAATTCATTTTCAAAATTGAATATTTTTTATGAGACGGGGTAGTATAAGTTTGAGTAATATTTAATCATACCGCTTCATGTGGTATAACCTGCCGTTGCACCATAATTTTTCCACGAGACAAGGCCTTCAAAATGTCATAGTAACAAAACTTTGAAAGCAGGTAAAAAGTTAAAAGAAGTGTATGCATAAAGGAAAGATTGTATCATCTTCTTTTGCTATGTATGTTTTAATATCATTGAACAGATAAAGATAAACATGGTTGATGGTTCTTCCTAAAAATGTCGGTTTCTGGCTCAACAAGTAATATTTTATCACCACATATTTTTTATGAAGAGACTGATATATATATATATATAGAAAAGAACATAAAATGCTGAAATGACAGGTAAAACGAGACACAAAAAAGGTAGAGAGACATGCAACTTGAGGATGGTTGCCTTACCTACCACTTAACACCAATATAAGGGCATTGTTAACGGCACCACATTCGATCTATTTAGACACCACACTTCGTGCAAATTTCAACTTTAACCGAGATCGGTATCTGTTTTTCGAATTTGGAAAGATTAAAAACAGATTTTAACTTCTGTAAAGTTGAATTTTTTTTACACGAATTATGGTGCCCAAGTAAAAGCTGTTGTGCCATTAACAATGTCAACATAAATGTTTCACAATATTGAACAAAACAAGGGAATGTTTTTTTTTAAAAAGCAGCTACTTCTGCATTTGACCCAATATTTTCCTTCTTTTTTTTAACATATGCTGTCCAAGATCACAAGTACATTCAAATGACAGAATAAACCATATATTTATAGAAACAATCATACTTAGTAGTATTTTGATATGCCAAACAACTGATAACTGAAAGATATTACAACCAACCAATAGAGAGAAACTAAAGTAAATGAGAGAGCAGAGCACAAAGTCCAAGCTTTTTCTTCTCTTTTAAGAAGAGCAGCACCCGGATTTCTGGTTCACGGGTTGTCCACGGATTTGTACTGTTGGTGGTCTAGCATTGTTCATAGCTGGCTGGCTAGCCATCCTACAATTCCATTCAGAGAAGAAAAAGATATACGATTGCTATAAGTTACGGGCGAAATAATAAAAAAAAAAACGAATTCTTTTCAAGTACCTCGTAAAGTATATAAGAACTAAAATGATTTACCTGTTCTTGATTTCAGCAGCCATAGCCATGAAAGCTTGCTCGACGTTTGTGGCATTCTTTGCACTTGCTTCCATGAAAGGAATCCCGATTTCATCTGCAAATGCCTGAAAGAAAACAACCCCAAAAACCCAAAGCTTAGCATGGTCTAGGTTGCACAGGTGTGATAGGATTTCTAGAAAACATGGGTACAGAGGAGATAAACATAAATAATAAAAATACAGGGAGTAAAGCTACAAGGACCAAACTGTAAATATTAAAAACAGTTTTCTAGTGGTTTATTCCATTTTTGAGCAGGTTTTCATGGAATTTTCGAGTTTTTCTTTAAAATTCAGCAGGGTTTCTTCATCTCACGTATCTGAATTATGAATATGCATATCCGGATCCCCTAGGACTTTCAACAAAACGCAAATCACCCCTATGTGTATCCCAAGTATCTGTCAAATACGTAACAGATACGAACCTTTCTACCAAACAAGCGTTTCTGTACATAATAGCAGAGCATGACCATGAGATAGCATGGTGCAACATATGCAGTGTTCTAAAAAGCGACCTGGGCACTTGCCTAGGCGCCGCCTAGGCGCTGGGCGACCTCCGGGCGTCTCGACTATGCCCTAGGCGGTCTCATCTGGGCGATACGGTGCTGGGCGATTTTCTGGGCGCTCATGGGCTCTCCTGGGCGACCTAGGGCTTCCATGAGCAATATATATATAAAAAAAACCTACAAAAATCATTTCTTCACCCAAAAAAAAAAAAAAAAAATGCCGCCCCTGGCTAGTCTTTTCTTTTGAGTTTTGACACATTTTTACTTGATTTTTATGTTTTATGATCATATGATGCAAGATTTATATTGGACAAGCATTATTATTAAAATAAAAAAAAACGAAATCGCCTGGGCACCGCCTAGGCGCCACCTAGGCGCCCCATGGTCGCACCGACTTCGCCTAGCGAGTTTTAGAACACCGAACATATGTAAGACGGTTCAAGCAAATCCACAGAAACTATAATGTAACATAATCCAAAATCGAATTGCTGGATTAGGAACTACCTTAGCAGTGTCGTAGGAAACAACTCTTTGGGATTCAAGATCACTTTTGTTGCCAACAAGAAGCTTGTTTACATTATCACTTGCATATCTGTCGATTTCGTTCAACCATTGCTTAACGTTATTGAAACTTTCTTGATCAGTGATATCATACACCACCTGCATACATGAAACGCTCATTGGTAAGTATATAAAAGCACATTCCAAAGCTCATTAGATAACTTAACCAACAGATGAGAAAGCGATACTGACAATAATGCCATGAGCACCACGATAGTAGCTGCTGGTAATAGTCCTAAAACGCTCTTGTCCAGCAGTGTCCCACTGCAAACAAAGTGAAAATATTTTTCAGATTCGAAAAAACAGGCCAAGGGCTGAAATATATAAAAAGAAAACAAAATTGCTACGGTATGGACACCATGACATTGAATTGCTCAATATCATGAAGTGCATAACTGGCATGAAGTACTTACAATCTGGAGTTTAATGGTTTTCCCTTCCTGCTCGACAGTGCGGATTTTCTACAATAAGAGAATGAAGAAAAAGAGATCACTCTGATGTCCACAATTGGAAAAATAAAGCACGTTAAAGAAAAGAACCAAGTACTCACAAAGTCCACACCAATGGTGCTTATGTAGCTCTCAAGATACGAGTCATCCTAAACACATTATAAAGCTCAGTCAGCATATAAACAGATTGTCAGAAAACCTTTCTGCAGAAGTAAATTGCTTCCTCGGCATAGATACGACTAACTACACATTGGTAATACTGCTTTACCGATAAAATAGGCCTCGAAAGTTTAGTATATTAGTTTTCAAAGGATGCTGAATTAACTCAGACTCCATTAAGCATGCAAATTCCATACGTCAGGCAGAATAATAGAAACTAAAATACATCTATATACTAGTATGACACTAAAGCCAGAATAAACAAGGACGTGAAAAAGAAAGCGTGCCAAAAAATAAAAAAGGAAACTACAAAAGGTATATCTTTTGCTTCTTATAATCACACAGTTCGAGATGAGATGATTTCATAACAAGGAAGCTACCACCCAGATTGAATAATGAAGTATGGAGAACTTACAGCAAATCTCAAAAGAAGGCAAGATTTGCCAACACCGGAATCCCCAATCAGCAAAAGCTTGAAAAGGTAGTCACTGCAAACAAGATTGCATCACATGATTATGCATCATACTATGCATCACACACACACCACACAAAAAAAAGGTTCAACAGCATCAAGGATAAAAAAAATCCAAAGTAACCCAATAGCAGGTACTATAGTCTACTGACACAGGGCTTCCTAAATTAAGCAAATTGAATAGACAGCAAAAATCTGTTTCCCATCTCCCCATAAAAAAAAACAGCCTTGAGCAACCATGTTCCAAAAATGAGCTTATGCATCATTTATACATCAACTTGAATAAAATAGAACAACTTTATTCATCTTCAATAAAGTAAGTTTCCCTCTACTATTTTTCTCCTCACAAATATCCCATCAACTTTATTTGACACAGCTCAATACAAATCACAACCAACACTATTTGAACCAAGTCGGAATATTTCATGTCCAAACGGACATTTCCAAAGATCATAGCTACTTAGATGGCCATATCCTCTTACAATATCAGCCAAAGGAGCATTCACAAAATCAATTGATTCAAATAGACCAACAAAAACAACCTAATAAAACTAACATAAACTAACAAAACAACTTCATAGACAGAAAATCATAGGAAACAAAGCAAAATTCAAGGATAGCACTAATAAAACAGATCTACCTGAATTACTACCCAATATAAGTATATAACACCACTCAAAAGGCAAATTTCCAGCACACATGCTTAAAAAAAAGCTAAATCCAGTTAAGAATTATACTAAAAACAAACAATTCAGGAGAGAAATGCCATCATAAAACTCACTATTCAGGATTCATGTTCATGACGATGAATAATTAGCTGTAAAACTTACAAAGAGTGGAAAGCAAACGAAGGAACCGAAGAATTTGCAAACTTACTATCCAGAAAATCATATTTAAAAAAAGAAGCAAAATTCAAGGATATCCTATAATTATCCTCAAACTAATAAACGGATCTAGCTAAACACCAACAAAAAAAAAAAAAAAAACTATTCCAGCATACAACATTAACAAAAGCTAAATCCAGTAAGGAATCATACTAAAAACAAACAAAATCAGGCGATAAATGTCATCAGCAAACTTACTATTCGGGATTCATGACGATGGTAATTACTTAGCTGTAGAACGGAAGAAAAATAGAGGGAAGCAAACGTAGGAGTCGGAGTTTCAGAAATTTCCGGCGAGAAATTTAACCGGATCTTTAAAAGAAGTCGCCGACGGATTAGAAAGAGGATCTGGACAGGTACAGAAGAGAAGAGAAGAGAAGTAAAAATAGAAGAAGAAGCCTGAATTGTGGGAACTGTAAAGATTGGGGGGACATGACGTGGCCATTTTATAGAGTGCTCCAAACGTGTCCCTTTACTTTTCTCTAATTTCATATTTAGCCTATTCTAATTTTTTTATTCTTTTGTAAAGGAAAATCTATTCAATTGTAAATTATTTATATCATCTTAGAAAAGATTTACATCAAATGGAATTTATTATAACTTTTAATTCATATCCATTCTCATATAATAATAGTACACGTACAATAAAATAAAAAGATAAAATACATATTACTTCGTATAACTCTTTTACAACGGCGCCCGTAACATATAGTTAATTTTCTTTTAAAAAATTGTTATTTGATAACTAAGAAAAATATCTAGAGTAGTTGTCACGACTGTCCCTGAATTTCTAAAGACCCTAGATTAATTAATCAAACCAAAGTCTTTAAAGACATGTTTAGATTAATACTCTCATCGACAAAAAAAGAAAAAATAAACGAGGCTCTAAATTGTAATCATTTTTAAGGCCTTAAGTGATAGCCTTATAGGCCTATTTACATAAGAGGCCTATGTAATCATTTTTAAATATTTTAACATTTAGATTTAGGAAAAGTAACATTGTAGTAGATACTTTATATTTTATTTAAACTACAGATTTAGTAAAATTTTCTTTACATCTAGCGTATTTATCCAGATTCTGTAAATTTTTCCTTATATCTTACTTATTACATAAAATAGAGAATTTGATACATTTTATTTTAGATAAAGATTCAGTAAACTGTAAAATATGTATTAAAAACTGTAAAATAGAGTATTATTTAGAGTATCTGATGCAAGTACTCTTAGTATGTGTATGAGGGAAGAAGATTAAAGAAAAGTCATTGCGAAAGAAGAGAGAATTGTATATTAATTTAATTAAAAGTAGTTGAGTCATAATTCAAAAACAATTTTTTTTCTCTGTTAAAACTTGTTTGATAATTCTTTGAAGAAAAAAAAAAACAAAAACAAAACATATCACTAATCTATCGGACACCACATCAATATATAAAATAAAAATAGATATTTATGGATGCAGTAATGAATAATGATAAATTTAGATGGATGACTTTAAAAAACTATATAAAAAAAAAATGCAAAGTCAAAAAGGCCTTAAAATAAGGTCAGTTCCTTCAAAAAAAATAAAAAATAAAAAAATTAGGTCAGTTTGGTAATTGGGTGAATGCATGATTAGCCTCGGGGTAAAGCTGGCAGAAATTCGGTTTTGCTTAGATGCGTCGATAACGTGTACTCTTTCATTTCATAAACAAATAGTATTAATTTAATTTTATGGAGAAAAGACAAATAAATAAGCATCCAACCTTCATTGATATTAAAGGAATGTATCACCGCATGAGTAACTCAGTTGGTTTTCGAATGACAGATTACATCATGAACGCATGATCGAATTTCGAAAACCGCAGTATGAGGGTTAACTCTGAATTCATGCTGACTCCTTGTGGGCACCGGGTTCTCCCAATCAAAGGGTCGTATAATGATTAACCTCCTCACTATTCTGTCGGGTCGGGATTGAGGGTCATGTGAACAAAGATATCATGGGTTCGAGTCTTATCGTATACATGTGTAAATTATAGTCCACTAAATGTGGTGATTTCATTTACAGGAAAAAAAATATGGAAAAAATTAAGTTGTTGAAGAGACAAATTGAAGAGAAGTGGTAATATAGACGGTGATTCAAACTTTTTCTACCTACGTGATGAGTTTTTTTTTATTCCTTGCATGCTCTATATATTCAACATATCTTTTAGCTAGGATCGATTCCTCTTTAACTACTTTTGCTGTGTGAGGTCCATTTCCACATCTAGATGTTATTGTCATTTGTGTTTTGGATTTGACTTAATAAAATCTGGTTTTTTCGCTTTAAAATTTTGGTAGTGTATTGAGAATCTAATATCTACATAATCAACATATCTTTTTATCGTCTAAAAATACCCAAATCCCTTTGTTAATTTTCTTATATATTTCATAAATTGTGTGATTTTTAATCAATGTTGTTTCCGCTATTATGCTTTATGTGATGAAACTACGATATTATTGAGTCTGTTTGTTGTTCATGAATTACATCACTGCTACCGACTCAACTGTGGCCAGGGACGGACCTAGGCTCTGAGAGAATCTGCAATTCCTTCCGAGAGAAACCAACGCTGGCTCCCCTTTGTAAGTGGAAAGTGAACCAAAATTAGGAAGATCAACATTCAAAGAAGCAACAGAAGACGCACCAGCAACAACAGATGCAAAAAATTTAGGAAGAGAAATTGCGCCCACCCGGTTTTTATTTTCAGTACAACAAAAACCTTATATAAATCAGTCCAATACAGTTATTTGTTTTAATTCAACCCACCCGAACATATAAATATAGTCTATTACCCCATCCGAACATCAATTCCTGGTTCCTTCCTTGACCGTGGCGATACGTGACCAACGAGAACCTTTTAGTGTATTCTCTATTTATCATTTCCTTATGCCCAAAAACAGAGTATTATTTTACACTACACACAATTTACACGTTCATCACTTTACATTTACGAAAGATTTTATGATATAACAGTTGTAGGAAGGTTGTATAAAGTGACATATATTAGAGTCTCTCATTTTTACTCTATTAAGACAATACACTTTTATCGTGTGTGAGATATTAAAAATGAATGATTGTAATGTATGCATTTGGTACAACCTTAATACAACGGTTGTATTATAAAAATTTCCCTACATGTACACCACAATCAGTTCTTCTTCCTTAACCTACAAAAAGTTCTAGACTCAGAATCGATTTTTAGAAAATCGATTATGTTATGATGCAATAGCAGAATGACACACGAATAGACTAAGTGTGGTGTAAATAAAAACTCGAAAAGAAGAAGAATAAAATGATTAGAAGTTAATTATACGAACTTTCGTAGAAAAGGGAGACACATGACAACACGTTTCACAGGCAAATATATATACACAGCCGACACAAGTTTTTAACCAAAGTCAAAAAGCCGCCATTTCCAGTACCCATTACATCTTCTTCGTCTCAATAATCCAAAAAAAAAAGAAGAAGCATAAACCATGTATCGATCATCAAGCACCACAAGGCTATCAGATGAATTCTTTTCAAACAATTCATCAGTTTCAATAACTACATCTCCAAATCCCAAGCCATTAGCAGCATCAGATCATGTTCTTGATTCTGAACATTTGCCCTTTTCAATACCCAATCTTCTTTCACCAAGAAGGAGAAAGCCCGTTTCAGATCTGCTGAAAACGCTGTCCATCTCATTCCGATTTTGCTGCTTCTTAGCTTTTTTGTTTTGTGGGTCTTTTCTGGTTCAGGTATTTGATTTGATTAAACCAATACATTTTGATTCGGTTAAGCTATTAATCTGGGCATTTTTCTTCCAATTTTTTCGTTTGGACCTGAAATAGTTTGACTCGATTGGGATAGAGCACAGTTTGAAATGTGTTTGTTTTGTATTGTGTTTACTGTTTAGTTTCCATTCTGAATTTCTGAGCAGAAAGAGTAAAGAAAAAGAAATTGCTAAGTTGTTTTATTTGAATCGAGTTTCCATCGAAACAGAGTAACTTTTTTTTAATCATTATCAGTGGCTATTGGAAATTGGTAAACTGTTAGTTATGTATTTACCACTTAAAGATAACCAAAATAAAAAAAAAATTGGAGGGATAATCACTAGTTGGTTAGCATCTTAATAGTTGATCATTAGCAATTTGCAAATGACATGAAGACAAATACATGTCCTCGGGACATAGCCAAGTGTTAAAGAGTTTGAGTGATTAACTTTTATCTAGAGTGTGTAGTTTCGAATCCGTAAACAACGGACGTCACTTAGTTCTTTGTTATAGTGACAAGTCTCTAACTCCGTCACTTTAATTCTTTATTAAACATACCAAAAAGTTTGAGTAATGATAGAGCTATTACACTCCGAACGTGATCTCCCACCCTTGATTTCGATGAGTGTTAATTGATTGTGATGTGGACCCATCGAAATCGGGGTGGGAGATCATTTATTATGGTAATTTTTGTTGTCTCTATACTCAAAAAGACAAATGCATGGTACATTATACTTGGGGCCCACAATGTAATTCTGTATGGGAGCCCTACAGCTTTGATTGTTCCATTATTATTTGTTTTCTTTGTATTGGTTGATGACTTACCACTATGGTAATGGCTGTTTACTTACCTTACCACCTAATTAATGTAGGACACTAATAATTCACCCTTTGATTAGCTTTGGTATGTCCATTTTACTTGATAAAACAAGGGCTAGTATTTGCACCCCCACCCGTTCTATCGGTGTATCACACCGTTTTTATAGAATCGACCTAGTAGAAGTCGATTCTAGAGTAAAAACCGATTTTCCCAAGGCTGATTCAGAATCGACTCTGTGGGAAGTCAGTTTTTAGGTCCACAACCGACTTTCACAATGTCGATTCTACAATAGTACATAGATAGTGTGGTGCACCAGTAGAGTCATTGTGGTGCATATAAAGGCCCCCTAAAACAATCCTCTTGCAACATGGTACTAGAATACGAGGTCATGAAATCAAATCTCTCGGTCCCCTGCTATCCCATTTATATTGTCCATTTGCTTAGGCCTCTTTATTAATTTTGTTGTGTCCTTCATATGTTTGTGTGCCCTATGTTAACCTTGTTTCTTTGTTATGAGCCAAGACTAACACTTTATGTTTGTGTGCCCTATGTTAACCTTGTTTCTTTGTTATGAGCCAAGACTAACACTTAAGGAGACATGTTAATAGTGGTTTTTTTTTTTGGGGATTTTCATTTTCTGCAGATCCAAAACTTCCGCGATGAACACGTAATGCAGACAGTGAAAGCAGAAAGGAAAAAAGCCTGAGATATCAAACATGGAGACCGGAAATGGAGCCGAGTTTATAATACATCGATACGCGAAGCAAATAACACATTAATGTGACAGCTTAGCTGCATTATATCACCCCTTATATACAAAATATTTCGAATTTTCGACTATATATATTTATTTAGACTTATTTTCCAATAGTAGTACAAGCTTTCATACAAGCAGTATTACTATAACTTTACTATTGAGTGTACTCCTATGCTTTTTCTTCATCCTGCTATCTGATGGAATGGAATACAACAGTTTGTACTATAAAATCTCTCGAGTACATGAATACTTGCTTTCGTTGCTATACAAAAGTTAAAACAGATACAGTATTTTGTCCATCCACTTAATATAACCTGATCCCGAATTAGGTAAGAGGTTCAAAGTCGAAATTTGTGTGTTTCAACATCGGTCCAAGTCTAACGACCTTAGGTATAACGATGTTGTTTCGTACGGAACACACAAGAGGGTCACCCCATTGCAACAGTTTTCCTGCCATACTTGCTTGAATCGTTAAAGGGAAAACACGACCCCATCGTTCCTTCTCATACGCTTTGAATGCATCTTCTATGTTCACTTCATCCGTTTGCTTCGTGTCTGCGATCTTTTTTGCTAAAGTTATCGAATCCTCTAATGCACAACAAGCACCTTGTCCAAGATTCGGTGTCATTGGATGCCATGCATCACCTACAAGGACAATTCTACCCTTTGAAGCTGAAGGGCTAAGTGTAGGCCATAGCCATCTGTCTACTAAGGGTGTCCTTATGATAGTATCATCTGGTGTTATATCTATTATGTTCAATAAGTCTTCAGACCAGTTTTTGATTAAGTCTTTGGTTTGCTGTCTTATGATTGATGGATCTGTGATCTTTGGACCTGCCACAACAAGATTTACATGGTTAGAAACTACGATGCATTGTATGTCACGACCCAAAATCCCACATTGCTAGCTTGTGGGAATTGGGATTAGTATTTAAGAGTGAGGGAATAATGGATTTGATAACTTGGGTTAACCATTTTAGACCAGTGTAGTTACCATGTCCATTATGTATCCGATACATATCTGACATAGATACACACAAGATACTTAGGATATGCAGCTAGGGGCAAATTTGTAATCTCTATACAGAGAGAAAACAATACCTGGAGACGAGCTGTTGAAACAGACAAACCAGTAGACCTTAGTAGGAGAAACTGGGACGAACCCTGCCCGAACCCCTTGTCCATAGATGTAGTTAACTCTGGGTTCAAATGGCTGTCCATTAGGGTAAATTCCTAGGCCACGAATAGCAATATGGCCTGCATAATTAGGCTCTGAAAATCCCATCCATTTAGCTACTGGAGAACGAATTCCATCACAAGCAATCACTACCTGTTTGTAAAATTGTATCAATCAAACACTTGTATACTAATTGCTAACTACTAAAAGCCTTGCATCTGTTTGTGGAAAAAAAAAACAAAAACAAAAAAACAATCAAACACCTGTATACTAATTGCTAATTACTGAGAAGCCTTGAACCTGTTTGTGAAAATTTCTTAATCAAACACCTGTAAACTAATTGCTAACAACTAGAAGCCTTAAACCTGTTTGTAAAAAGTTCTAAATCAAACAAATGTATACTAATTGCTAACTACTAGAAGCCTTGTACCTGTTTGTAAAAATGTCTAAAGCAAACACTACTATACTAATAGCTTTACTACTACAAGCCTTACACTTGTTTCATAGAACTGAAATTCTTAATAATGAATTAGTATCAAAATCTCATCTAAAGTAATGGGATTTCCAATGATTAAAGTTACCTCAGCAGAGATTTGGTCACCATTTTCGAGCTTGAGTAAAATGTCACCGTTTTCCTGCGTTTCAAGTTCTTTGAGTTTTGATGAGAAAGAAATTGAATCTGGCTGCAGTTGATTTGCTAGTGTTTCCAGCAAAATTCTTCTCTCCACTGCTCGTACCTCTTGGCTGATCCATTTAGAATGGATTAATCGAAAGAGGCTCAAGAAAGAAAGTTGAGAATTCATGGCTATACCTTTTGTCTTCATCGTCGAAATTGAATGAGCGTAGCTCCCTTCCTTCCTCTGTTTTTATCACCAGCCTGCACAGCAGATATAAAAAAAGTTGGTGAAAGATTTCTACATTTTCTTTATAACGTCTTTAGTGGGGCCATGGTTCCGATTTCAGAGCTTAGAACCGACTTTTGTCCTGTCGGTTGTCTAGAATCGATATTTGTCCGGTCGATTCTCTGAACTGAATGTGAAATAGTCAATTATCACTATGATGTGACAAGGTAGATTTGATGTGTTGTTACTGAAGATATCGTTTCTTTATGGAACCATTTTTTTGGTGCTTAAAGCTCCCGGTATCGGAATGTGACAAGGTAGATTTGATGTGCTGTTACTGTTACTGAAACATGGTTTCTTTATCGAACCCTCCTTTTTTTTTTTTTCGCTTAAAGCTCTCGGTATCGGGACCAACTGGCCTGACTAATCCGATTTCGATCTGAGCCGTATCTGTAGAGTCTGACTCTTACTCAGAGGTAATGTCAGACCAAAACTCTTTACGAAACCCTTAGTTTGCACAACTACAAACTTAATGTGACATCACATACAATCGACTTTCCGAAATCTGATTGTGTGTGTTGTCTTGGTAAGTCAAGCGTGGTGCAAACGAATTCTTCCTTGTTTGTTTGTTAATGTTTCTTTACTAAGAAACTTGAAATCAACCCCCTTAAAAGACACAAAATAAGTAACCAACACCAAGGGAAAACTTCACTAAAATTGTGATCCCACCCGACCTAGGCCTAATAGCTACTTGAGTCGTAATAGATTCAGTAACAGTAACTATCTACATTTAATGCTATTTTGGTATGAAATAGTTAAGTTGTCGGAGGATTCCAGAGGTGATCCCACCATATAATTAAGGGGGCAACGATAATATATGTCCCACATTAATATATACTAAAAATAGAGCTAAATGTATGATTAAAATATATATAAAATACCAATATACCCTTTGATTTGAAGAAATTGAGGCCTAAGAATGTCTCCAACACCAATAGCATCCAAAATTCTCCATCCATTCTTGAAAAGTGTTAGTGATGTTCCTCCTGTACGTAAGGAATCACTCTGCTCAAGCACCTTGCATCCAATTCCAAGCCTAATAATTAACCCACCAAATATATCAGATCGAAATATTGAAGACGATGGTCGAAAGGATCACAAAAAGTTGAATGTATATGAAATGAACGATGAATCAATAACATAAATAGGTTGAATTAAAGCAAATTAAGTAAACCAATAACTTATCTGGTCTAGTCCGGTTTGAAACTAGATTATATTTACGATTTGGGTTTTTAATTATATGAAAAACCGACAAAAAAAAAGACACGGTTTATGTTTTTCTGGTTTGATTCGACCATTGGTTTGGTTTCTAGAATTTTTGTTCAGACGGAATCTCGAAAGAGGAAATATACCTTTGAAGTGAAACAGCAGTAGCAAGACCAGCAATTCCTGCTCCAACTATGACTATATCTTCTTTCGATTCATCAATTTTTTCACTCTGAATTCGAAATTTTTTCTGCGGGTTTGATTTCAAACGGGTTTGAGATTGAAATTGAAGATTATAAGTGGAGGAGGATGTTCTTGTGAATAATAAGTTAGAAAGAGAAAAAGGTGAATTTAGAATCATTGTAGTAGTAGAAGAAGCAGCAGCTGATGCCATTGCAGTGGGAAAAAAAGACCCTCTCTGTTTTTTAGGTTGGTGGGTGGGGAGTTGCTAAGGGAAATTCTATCCTCTCTGTTTTTATAGGTTTTTTATTCGAAATAAATAAGTGGGATATGGGGCGCGCGTTGCTATATGTAATGTAGAAAAGAGAAGAAAAGTGAAGAAAAGTAAAGAAAAGAATGGTAGTGGATGTGAAATCTTTCCAAGGTAGTTGGGAAGTTTCTGGCTCTCAACGTAGAGGGAAATAGCCGGTTTGATCGAAGCCACACAAGTTACATACATAATATAAACCGTGCGGCTCCGATAAATTTACGGGCCATTTTACTTTAATTACACTCACTATTCAAAAACTTCTCCGGTAGGTGGGGGATTGCATTTCAATTTTTTTAGGCAGTGGATATGTAGTATAACAATAACTGTTGTGAATCTTATATAATTTGTCGTGTTTTGCGATGTCCTATGTTGTTAATATGTTTTGTTATCATTTGTGCGACCCTGCGATACAATGCTACGATTTGCTATGTTTATTGTGTCGATGGTTATGATCTTTTGCTATGGAGATGGCAAAAACTTTATTCAAACTAATAATTTTTTTTTGAAAGTTAAATTTCATTAATTAATTGGAGTCTGCGAGAATTGCAGAGATTACAGAGTTTGAGGGTTGATTCCAGTTACAATAGTCAGAAAGATTACTAGTGATAGAAAACCCTAGATTAGCTAAAAGATCAGCCGGGATGTTGCTAGATCTTCCAATAAATGCAAAAGAACAACAATTTGCTAGTCTACACGCCCTCCTTATTCGAACGATGAGAGATCCAATCGGTGAGATATCTTCATCCTCAGAGTTGATTCTTGCAATACAGATTGAAGAATCCGATTCAACAATAATCTTGCCATTCCAAATTCTGGCTGCTTCTAAAGTTCCACACAGAATGGCATAACATTCAGCAAACTCAACTGAAGGGACAATTCCCAGGTTAATTGAAATAGCACAAATGAGAGACCCATTATGATCTCTAATAGCTACACCCACAGTACCCTGGCCGTCCCAGAAGCAAGCATCAACATTTGCTTTAATTGTTCCATCACTGGGCTTGATCTAATAAGGAGGAAGCGGTGGAGTGAAATTCATGTCAGATTCAACCGAGTTGGCCTTTTTGTATTCCGATAGTAATGAGATGGAGAGATTGTAGATCCTAGAGCTTGAAGGCCGAGCCTCTTTGAAAATCGCTTTATTCCGTTCTAGCCAGATGAACCAGAAATTTTTGAAGAGAAGATCTACAGATTGGTGACGGTGGTTAGCAAGGTATAGACTAAGATCCAAGAAGGAATTGTGGTTCATCATCGCAATAAATTTGAATTCAAGGGATTCTTTCTAGAAATTCCAGATCCAAGGGCAATCGAGGAAGCAGTGTACCCAATTTTCAATGGAGTTCCGACAGAATGAGCAAATACCATCAGAAAGACGACGTTTTTGGAGATTGTAAGCACAAGGGAGGGAGTTAGAAGCAACACGCCAAAGAAAAGCTCTGGTTTTGGAGGGATGCAGGCGGACCACATGTAGTTCCAGGTTTTTCCCATTGATATTGAAACAGAGGATTCAGTTTGTGTTTTCTCATTGGTTTTATGCTTCAAGGGAATCAAGGCAATGTTGTATCCCAAGTTCACTGTATACACCCCTTTGTTGTTGAAATGCCAAGTCAAATAGTCATGAGTGTATTTTTGGCAAACATGTATTGCTTGTATACTGTCTATCTCATGTGGTAAGAAGAGTGTAGTTAGGACAGGTAATTAAGTCCCATCCTCCATGTCTAATGAATTGATCAACAGTCTGGATTGCTCCTTCAGCATGCGTAGGATGAACTTTAAACTTAGGTTCAACAGGAACCCAAGGCTACTGCCAAATGTTAATGGACCTTCCATCCCCAACAACCCATCTTAAGCCTTTGCTAAGAAGCTCTCTGCCTGCCAAAATGCTCCTCCAGACAAAAAAAGGTTTAGATCCCAATCTTGCATCAAGAAAAGAGGAGTTCTTAAAGTACTTGTATTTCAGAACAGTACCCAACAGGGAGTGGGGATTCCTGATTAGTCTCCACCCCTGCTTAGCAAGTAGAGCACTGTTAAAGAATGACAGATCTCTAAATCCCATACCACCTTGATCTTTTGGTCTACATATTTTTCCCCAAGAGATCCAGGCAAGGGAGTTCTTATCTTGGCTATTGTCCCACCAAAACCTCCTTATCATTCCCAGGATGTCATTAATGAGTTTCTTAGGGAGATGAAAACATTGCATGATATAAGTAGGTATAGCCTGAATCACTGCTTTAATAAGAGTCTCCTTCCCAACAGGAGTTAGGTAAAGACCCTTCCATCCATTAAGTTTTTTCCAGATTATATCTTTAATATACTTAAAGACATCATACCTTGATTTACCAATAAGGAAATGTAGTCCCAAGTACTTACCTTTAGAATTTCCAATTGGAACAGACAGAACATGAGTGATATAGTCTACCAGATTTCCATCCAAGTGATTGTTAAAGTATATGTGGGATTTTGCAAGATTAACTTGTTGACATGAGAGAGTCTCATAGCATCCGAGGATCCTCTTAATTTCATGAGCATTGGCCGTGTCAGCTTTAGCAAATAGGATGCTGTCATCAGCAAACAGAAGGTGAGACAAGCTAGGGCCATCTTTACCAAATCTAAACGGTATGAGGGAGCCTGTGAGAATGGACTGTTTAATTAGGGCAATAAGGCCTTTAGAGCAGATAATGAAGAGGAATGGAGATAAGGGTTCTCCTTGCCTTATACCTCTAGTAGGGAAGAACTTGCCTGAGGTTGTCCATTGATCAAAACCTAGAAACTGGCTGTAGTAACACATCTTAGGATCAGAGTGATGAACTTGGGAGGAAAGTTCATTCTTGTCAGCACCTTATCTAGAAACCCCCATTCCACCCTGTCAAAAGCTTTCACCATATCAAGTTTCAAAGCCATCTGTTGAGAACCATTGTTACCATTCCCATTTAGAGTGTGAAACGCTTCAAATGCTGTGATAGCATCGTCAGTGATCAATCTGCCATTTAAGAAGGCACTTTGAGTTGAATCAACAACATCATGCAAGGACTTTTTTAGCCTGTTAGCTATAGACTTAGAAATGATCTTGTAGATAGTACTGCTTAAGCTAATGGGCTTGAAATCTTTCAAGTGAAGATCATTAGGAATCTTAGGAACCAAGGCAATGTGTGTACCATTAATAGCAAAGAAGTCCTCATCATTGTTGAGCACTTTTAGGACAAAAGGAAAGATGTCCTCTTTGTAAATGTGCCAGTGCTCCTGCATCCCATCTGGTCCAGGGCTCTTTCTCCCAGGGAGTGATTTAAGAGCCTTGATGACCTCATCCTCAGTAAAAGGCTCTTGGAGAGTTGCAAAGTGAGTAGCACCAATCTAATTAAAAGGAAGGGCATTCAGGGAGGTAGTAGTATGAGTACCTGCATAAGAAGTGAACAAGTTAGCATAGAAGTTTTTTTTGCATATTCCTTTAGCTCATCAGTTTCTGTAAGGATGGTGCCCTCCTCAGTAATTAGGGATTCAATTCTGTTTTTGGTCTGCCTGATGAAAGCTTTTTTGTGGAAGAAGGTAGTGTTCCTATCTCCAGAATTAAGCCAATTAGATCGGCCCCTCTGCTTCCAATAATCTTCATTCATATTTAGTAAGAGATCCAGTTCAGCCATAAGGTCTTTTTTCCACAAGTACATCATAGTCATCCTGTTGATGGAGAGATGTTAGTTTGTCCTGCAAAAGATCAATCTTTTTGGCCAGTTTTCCATACTTCTGTGAGCTCCAATGACAGAGAGAGTCCCTTACTTCCTTAATACCACTGGCAAGGTCAGTGGCTTTGGGGTGAGGGTGTAGACTCCAAGTTCTATTCATGATATCATAGCTCTCAAGGTCTTGGAGCCAAAAAGGGTCAAATCTGGGAATTGACTGAAGGATGTAGTTTCTTTGCGCAGCGGATTGATCACGATTTACAAATTACAATACATAAATAAATGATCTAAATTCCTACAAGGGGGTTTAGTATGTCTTACCAATAGCAGGAAGAGAAGCCAAGATCTTCCAATGTGTTCTCCAAACGGTGGTTGGTGGACACCAATTCTTGGTACTAGAATCTCCTTGATATGCTTCAACTAGAAACCCAAGATAAGAAACAAGTTTTTCTCTCTATTTTTGTGTGTGTATGTCAAAAAAAAATCTTCATATATGTCTTGGAAGAACTCTCTTTATATAGGAGAGTAAATCATTGGCCTCCAAGTTTCTAATTAATTAAATAAATAATTAAAAAGAAAACAAAATAAAATATAATTCTATTTATAAAAGATTGTGATTAATTAATCAATCAATCACAAATCAATTATCTTTTATTAATTAATTATTTAACTAGTAAATAATTAATCACACAAGAAAATCAATTCTTGCACTTTATGACATGGGAGGCGCCACACCTAGGGTTTTAGGCCCATAGAAAATGTCTTTTCTGTGTATTATATTATTTAGCCCAACTAAATAATATTTCACAAAACAATTAATTGGCCCAGCCAATTAATTATCACTGAGGCCCAATAACAAGAAAAATACCCGAAGTACATGAGCCACATTGGGGACCATGGACCTATAACCAGTAGCTCCAATAATTAAGTAAAATATTCATCGAATAGAATATTCATACTTAAATTATTAATTCCGGGATTACGCCACCATAAACCCGAAACTGAACTCTACCAATTATATAATCACTACATACGGACTAACCCTCCCTAGACTGTCCATTCTGAGTGGGAAGTCTCCGTGAACCAGACTCAGAATATCTTATCCTTATGTACCATTAACCCCATAGTGATCAATTAGTTCACATATTTTACTAGTAGCTAATTAGCCTAATATGAACTGGGTGTTAGGAAATCTAAGCGGGAACGCAGCGGAATTCAAAAATTTATTTTCTATCGACCCAAGATCGACTTCGTTTAAGCAATAAACAAATAAGTAGTAGACGGTGGTTACCTTGGTTGATCTAAAAGATCGACACTTTGACCGTCTAAGGAGAGTAGTTCTGCATAGAGCCGCCCAAGTGTTCGGCCTCTACCGCTAGTCCACACGAACAGCCCACCAGAATCCCATCATGGATTGCTATTGGAAAACTCCGGTTGCTAGACCGGCCTTTTTCTCCTCTCTCCAACTCTCTATGGGATGCTCTCTATTTTACACAAGAACTATTAGCTATTGAAATTGTGTTGTACAAAAGAGCTTGACACCCACCTCTTATTTATAGTGTAGAGGGCGCCCCAACCTAGAGTGGAGGAGAAGAAAAACTTTTCCTAATAAAATAAGGAAAATATAATTGATTGATTTATCTCATTTAATTTAATATCCTATATTAAATATTTCAAATATATTGTCAATATCTTATATTGACTATATTTATCTTATTACCATAAATCAATTTACACATGTGTATATATCACACACACACACATATATGTATATATATATATATATATATATATATTATGTATAAGTCTATACAAATATATATTTTGGAAACAAGTGTGCACATGCACATCATATGTGCAAACCCACGCATGTATGTATATATTTATAAATATTAATATATGGTAATACTAGATGTTCATATGTGTGACCCGATAGGGAGATTTTGCATCATTAAAAAATGCAAAACGATCACGGTAAAATTTATAAATGCAATGGCCTATACTAGATTTTGCATCATTAAAACAAAAGAAAATTTAAAAACCTATACTACCTCAAAACTACCTCTAACCGGCCGAATACCGGGTAGTTGCTAGTAAAGTTGGATAAGTACGGGTATCGATCCTCGGGGAAAAGGGCTATTGAATCTAGCTTATTAATTCTTCTTTATTAACCTAAACCTAAACTAAAACGGAAAATAAACGGACGAGAGGATTGTTAATCCAAAGCCGGGAAGGATAAAAGCGATAAAAACATAAATAAAACTACATCTACGAAAGCGGTAAATCTATCTACTGAACAACCATAAACAAACCATGATCAACCTCTTCCCAACAACCATCACCTCACCGAAAGAAATAAGATTAACACATATTCATTCACAAGTTATCTTGGATTATTATCTTATCTAAAGGAGCGTTTCCTCTTCCGATTTATCACGCCATTAATTAGTTTACCTTCCGGTCTTAACTAATATCGATACAAATCAAAGATATGGATTGAATCCTAATCTAACAACCTTATCCCTCAACTTCCGTTTGTTGGAATAATAATTGTTAATCTCTCTCACGATAATCTAACGAATCTATTAACTTCCGTTATCTAAATTCGATTAATATAAAGCATCTCAAAACATGAAAGAAAACAAGAACAACGTAATGAAATAAACACATGAAAAATCTCATCTTTCCGGTAACGGTGATATCCCTCAATTCAAATCTAGGACAATCTTGCATCGAATTAATTATAATTGTGGTTCTCTCGTAAACCTAGATAATTAATCTACGAACTCTCGTTATGTATAGATTAAAGATCTAAACTTTCCTACGGTGATCTAAACTACACCGACTTCCGTCATACGGTAGCATCGACAAACAATCATATCTCTCGATATAAATTGAATCATAACAATTAAACATAGGAAATAAAACAATCGAATTAAACTTACAAAAGCATCCGTAAAAAAAAGAATCAAAGTTGCTGCTGCATACAGGAAGCTTCACAGCTATGTCCATGGCTGTTTCACAGCTTTATTCATAAAAAAAAAAAAAAAAAGATCGAAACACGGAATTAAAAAGCACTAATCTAACCACCGGCCGACCAAGCAAGGAGCTTGGCCGGCCGGCCTCTTCCTCTCGCCCGGATTTTTAGGGTTCCAAGGGCTGGGGGCTGCGTGTATAATGTAAGAATTAGGGCCAAATTAAAGCTGTGATATTTATAGGAAAAGAATAAGTCGGCTGCTGTTGTGTTTAGGTCGGTTGCTACAGGAACATGGCCGGACGCTCGTCTTCGTTGAGGAGGACGCTCGTCCATGGAGTGAACCGAGGTTGGACGTCCGTTTATGCTCGGTCCGAAGTCTCTCGCACCGAATTTAAGCTTTGGACGCTAGTTTGCGGTCATGGACGAGACGCCGGTTCACAATTCTTGTGCATGGAATATTTATTGGAATAAGACTTCTAAAATCCATATCTTGAGTTGTAGACCTCCAAAAATTATGATCCGAATGTCATAATTAAGCTCTCGGAAAACTCTACAACTTTCATTAAGGACTCTTCTTCGAAAACGCCTTTTTGCTTAGCCCGTCGTATTACGAGTATTTTTCGGGATTTTCTACTTGAATTCAGCATCATTATCCAAACTTGTAACGCTCATATCTCGGGCCTCATAAGTCGGAATGAAGTGATTCAAAATCCTGTAGAATCCTCTCTTCAATCCCTACAACTCTTCTCTTGAGGTCGAGAGTCAAATCAGTGTATATCATATCAAGAACTGCATCGGAAGTTCGGCTGCTTGAAAGCTTCATTCCAAGCTTTATCTCCATCTTCCTTCCATTTCACTTCTCTTCCATGCAAAACCTCATCATTTAATCCTCTTGCATGCCAAAATATGTATCTACAATATAGGAAAATATACCAAAGCATAACACAATCCCAAAATAACATAAAATCACAATTTAAGCACATAAATCGTTACATTTTGCAATTAACCTATTAAAAACACCATTTACTCAATATCTCAATATAAGGCTCGATTTCTATGAAAAACATCCATATATGGGGAATATTGATATAAAATATATCCTTATAAAACGTATAAAATCACCCTTAACAACTCCCCCACACTTAAACCTTGCTCGCCCCGAGCAAGACAAAACAAGAACATACTATCAAGAATCCACATAACCTGACACGAGATATAGTCAAAATCATGACAAGCTAGTATTCAAGAAATCGACCCCACTCGGTGATGTGTGGCGTAACTTACTAAACTTCCACCGATCCTCTCTCGATATAATACATCAAGCACTAACGCTTATCCGGTCAACTAAACGAAAACTTCATTCTATCTACAAGACTTACCTCACAAAAACTAATTACCAAGAACATAGTAACTAGCTCACAATTAAATTCCTTTGCTTAGTACCAAGAAAATACCTTTCGGGTCTCTACCGGGTTTAGATCAACTTGACTTAGAATTCCAAAAAAAAACGTATATTTTATATTTTATATTTCCTATCGTCGCGTCTCAAAAGTATAACACACTCCCCTACATTAGAGGCGATCACCCCGAGATCACTCGAACCCATACTTGTCCAAGGTAAACCACACTCCCCATTTGGGGCAGTATCCAAATGGACTCGAGGTGATAGTTACAAACAAAATTCCCGCAAAGAAATTCTATTCATTTATTTCTATTTATAGATATATATATTTTTATATTTTTCAAACTCTTTGGAAACTCTCGGTCAAATATATTTCTAACACATTCAAGACTCTTAAAGTTTTCAAAACACTAAGGTACTGAGATTCTAACTGTGAGTATAGCACTAGTTCTTAACTTTCATTAATGCTAAATAAGTGTTATCTGTATCAAGAATTAACTTTCCTTTAACTAACCGGAAACTATTCTATATTTGGCTCTTCATCTAATAGGTTCGTGAAATGAAGTTCAAGTGAGTATCGACTTACTAAACCTATTCTCAGAACATGATATGACTACTGATAACAACTAAAGGGTGCCAGATTATAAAACTAGCATGCAATTGAAATGTTACTCGGGACGAAACAAAATTTTGAAAATTTTGCACTTTTCATAGAAAATTATAACTAATATGAGCAAATGAAAGTAGATACACATAAACCATCCCCTCCCCCACACTTAAATTGCAACTTGTCCTCAAGTTGTGCAGAATGAAAAAGAAAAAGAAAACTTAGCTGATTGTATGCCGAAAGGGAGCTATTCTGGAAGTGTTTCGAACCAAATCCAAAAATTCCCGACGAACTCAGTAGACTGTGGACCATCCACCGGAAAACTGATATCATCTGAAAACTCACAATAGCTAATGCAAATACCCTGCACACTTGACAAACATGAAATACCTCGGGGATAGGGGAAGATAACATATAAAGCACAGGAAAGGAAGTCTAGAGAATTTTTAGATTAAGCTCATATAAAGATGGACATATACATGGAATATTACAAAATAGTAGGGCTAGGTGCAACTATATGAAAATGCATTACAATGCAATCTACGTGAAAAATCCTAAAAATAAAATAAAAACGAGGTAGTATTACGGAAACCGACAGTTAACTACACTCAAAAAGAAAAATAAACTAGGTGGTATTACGAAAACCGACAAGTGACCACACTTAAGAAAAATAAAAGGAAAAATAGAAAAACAATGCAACTATATGAAATGCAACTAAATGAAATGCATTTAAATGATATGCAAAAAGAAAATAAAATAAAAGAAAGAAAACTAGCCCACTATATGCAACACGACATATATATAAACGTCTACCACATAATGACTGGTTACGATAAACGACAGTGCTGTCACTAGTGCCGACGCGCCTTAAGACTTATCGAAAGTGATAGACTTATGGAAACCAACAAATCATCTATCTAAACAGTATAACTCATATGGAGAAAGGACGTAGCATACGGAAAACCGACGAGTAGCTACCCATATGAACTATAAAAACAAAGGAAGCACGTAAGTCTTAAAAGCTTAAAAGATTCATCGGAGCGGTATGTAGCATACGGGAACCGACATTAGCTACTAATTAACCATAAGAACGAGTTATAGCTTACGAGAACCGACAAATCACTATAACATGCCTAGATGAATCATATATAAGGAATTGATCAATTATCTAACATGGATTCATAGATGGAAAGGTAAAAACATATAAGTTCGGGGCATCTATGTAAAAATCAATTAGCCACGAAGAATGAAAAATCCACATCAAATAAAAGCATTGAAAATAAAATCAAGAAATTTAGAACCTGGACCGAACCCCGGACGAACGTTCACTTAGCGTTCGAACCGGACGGGCGTTCCACCTTGCGTACGCTCGTCCGCCTTGAAAACCGACCGGACGGGCGTTCGAAAGTATAGACGCTCGTCCGGTCCTCTAAATCGAACGGATTGAAAATATTTGAACGGACGAGCGTCCAATACTTCCCAACGCTCGTTCACCTGCGATGAAGAACGGGACGGGCGTCCAACGAACGTACGCTCGTCCATACAACAAGAATGCACGGACGACAGGAAAAACACAAAAAACCCTAAATACTTATGAACACAACACAAGAACACGTATCACAAAGACGGCGGCCTTATCAAATTAAGCACAAATAGGTTAGACTAGGTAACACATAAACATATAAACTTCACGTAAAACAAGTTGAGTAAAAAACTTTTGCACATTCTTAACCTAACGGTCATCGAAACACGGCAAAATAAAAACTCTCAACTTGGTATACGCTACTCTTATTAAAAACAAAAATAAAACGTAACAAAATCGAGAACTAACAAAACTAGATTCAACATGACACCTATTCCCCGGCAACGGCGCCACTTTTTGTTGGGGAGATTTTGCATCATTAAAACAAAAGAAAATTTATAAAACCTATACTACCATGTAAAACTACCTCCTAACCGGCCGAATACCGGGTAGTTGCTAGTAAAGTTGGATAAGTACGGGTATCGATCCTCAGGGAAAAGGGCTATTGAATCTAGCTTATTAATTCTTCTTTATTAACCTAAACCTAAACTAAAACGGAAAATAAACCGGACAGGATTGTTAATCCAAAGCCGGGAAGGATAAAAGCGATAAAAACATAAATAAAACTACATCTACGAAAGCGGTAAATCTATCTACTGAACAACCATAAACAAACCATGATCAACCTCTTCCCAACAACCATCACCTCACCGAAAGAAATAAGATTAACACATATTCATTCACAAGTTATCTTGGATTATTATCTTATCTAAAGAAGCGTTTCCTCTTCCGATTTATCACGCCATTCATTAGTTTACCTTCCGGTCTTAACTAATATCGATACAAATCAAAGATATGGATTGAATCCTAATCTAACAACCTTATCCCTCAACTTCCGTTTGTTGGAATAATAATTGTTAATCTCTCTCACGATAATCTAACGAATCTATTAACTTCCGTTATCTAAATTCGATTAATATAAAGCATCTCAAAACATGAAAGAAAACAAGAACAACGTAATGAAATAAACACATGAAAAATCTCATCTTTCCGGTAACGGTGATATCCCTCAATTCAAATCTAGGATAATCTTGCATCGAATTAATTCTAATTGTGGTTCTCTCGTAAACCTAGATAATTAATCTACGAACTCTCGTTATGTATAGATTAAAGATCTAAACTTTCCTACGGTGATCTAAACTACACCGACTTCCGTCATACGGTAGCATCGACAAACAATCATATCTCTCGATATAAATTGAATCATAACAATTAAACATAGGAAATAAAACAATCTGAATTAAACTTACAAAAGCATCCAGAAAAAAGAATCAAAGTTGCTGCTGCGTACAGGAAGCTTCACAGCTATGTCCATGGCTGTTTCACAGCTTTATTCATAAAAATAAAAAAATAAAAAAAGATCGAAACACGGAATTAAAAAGCACTAATCTAACCACCGGCCGACCAAGCAAGGAGCTTGGCCGGCCGGCCTGCTCCTCTCAGTTCGGATTTTTAGGGTTCCAAGGGCTGGGGGCTGCGTGTATAATGTAAGAATTAGGGCTGAATTAAAGCTGTGATATTTATAGGAAAAGAATAAGTCGGCTGCTGTTGTGTTTAGGTCGGTTGCTACAGGAACATGGCCGGACGCTCGTCTGTTGAGGAGAACGCTCGTCCATGGAGTGAACTGAGGTTGGACGTCCGTTTATGCTCAGTCTGAAGTCTCTGCACTGAATTTAAGCTTTGGACGCTAGTTTGCAGTCATGGACGCTGGTTCACAATTCTGCTGTGCATGGAATATTTATTGGAATAAGACTTCTAAAATCCATATCTTGAGTTGTAGACCTCCAAAAATTATGATCCGAATGTCATAATTAAGCTCTCGGAAAACTCTACAACTTTCATTAAGGACTCTTCTTCAGAAAACGCCTTTTTGCTTAGCCCGTCGTATTACGAGTATTTTTCGGGATTTTTAACTTGAATTCAGCATCATTATCCAAACTTGTAACGCTCATATCTCGGGCCTCATAAGTCGGAATGAAGTGATTCAAAATCCTGTAGAATCCTCTCTTCAATCCCTACAACTCTTCTCTTGAGGTCGAGAGTCAAACCAGTGTATATCATATCAAGAACTGCATCGGAAGTTCGGCTGCTTGAAAGCTTCATTCCAAGCTTTATCTCCATCTTCCTTCCATTTCACTTCTCTTCCATGCAAAACCTCATCATTTAATCCTCTTGCATGCCAAAATATGTATCTACAATATAGGAAAATATACCAAAGCATAACACAATCCCAAAATAACATAAAATCACAATTTAAGCACATAAATCGTTACATTTTGCAATTAACCTATTAAAAACACCATTTACTCAATATCTCAATATAAGGCTCGATTTCTATGAAAAACATCCATATATGGGGAATATTGATATAAAATATATCCTTATAAAACGTATAAAATCACCCTTAACAACTACCTTTCATGTGAAACAGTTACCGTGTAACTCACAATCCTATCGCTATACTAATATCCATACGATCGTATTTCGAGTGTCAATACATTAACGATCGCATCTTAAAATCTGGATATCATGCTCTCTCGATGTAACTCTTTTACTTCCACTTTGCAAAGATTCACGAGAGTAAGACATTCCTTATAAGAAGGCCCTTTCGGATATTCACCCCTACTGATAGGGTACGCGATTTCCAGACGACCAAACATGTATACTCTGCATGCTTCGGTATCATACCCAATCAGGCAATCACTATCGCATGATCTCCCCGTGGCTAGGGGAAACCTCAATAGTGTCAAAGCATGACAATCCACACCGTGATGCCATGTAGACTCCGGTCCTAAGGATAATTACACAACTGCCACATAGTGCGACACTTAATGTAAGTGGGTCAGTCTAACATACGCATTCTCTAATACACGTCCACGTACAGTCCAAGTGTCTCTACACTTCGATAGACGAGATCTATCCCTGTCCTTAAAGACATAAGACATCTAATACGTGCTAGCCAGTTCGTACTATCAATGCCCCGTTTAATAGTACATCAGCCTAGAGACATTTAAGTATCAAACTCATTAAAGTGATTAGAGATTTCATCAACCATAATCGCCTATCATGGTTTCTCTATCACTGTTTAATACTAAGGACGTTATCATATAACAATTCATAATTGGTTCACTAAAAGAACATATATATGACAACATAAAAGCCATTTAATATATGTATAAACATAAAGAAATAGTAGAAATGATCTGACCGCTCGGATCCGGTCCAACCCGATTGGGTTTAGGACACTATTTCAACACTGGGCCCATCGATCATTTTCTTAGGGCTAACAAATAAGGGGACTGTCTATCTACTTCCCGCAGGAAGGAATGGATTCCATGTCTGTGAAAAACAAAACTACTCACTCATCAGGGAATAGTGCCAACGAGAAGTGACTTGGATCACATATCAAAGTGATCCGTAACTAACACATCAAACACTACCCCGAGACAAGCAGCATCCTGTGATCACATCAGGATTAAGGTCAATCCATATATGATCATTTAATGATTTAATAAGATTTCCTGATTACGAAATTATGTCAAGAAATACAGAAAAAATCGGTCCAGTCCTATATGAATGCCATCATATATAAATGCCCCACTTAGGTACCTTCTACCGACAGTCCGGATAAGACTATCACACCCTAAGGTGTTCTGGGCGCATTATTGGTGTTTTAATCATGAGACCCTAAACTCTGATTAAGTTCACCACGGACTAACAGTTCAAGTATATCACCACTAACTCAATCCTCACATGCATGCCATACACCGAGTTAAGTGGTTACATACTGATATACTTAGGGTTTGCAGCAGTGTATACTTTGTAAGCACATAGCAAATAATAAGATGAATAATAAAATCTGTCATAAAAAAACAATTACATAAATTGTTTTTCGGGCACTACATCTAACAATCTCCCACTTGCACGAATGACAAGTAATAATTGTTTTAGAGCACACCCTATTTTTATTACAGCAAGAACTACATCTCCCACTTGCTCTAAAGCAAATGACTCATGTCCCTAATACCCATGTTTTCCAAGTGCCTCGAAAAGACTTCTATGGAAAGCATCTTTGTGAACGGATCAGCAAGGTTGTCGGCTGAGGGGATTTTCATAACATAAATGTCTCCTCATTGAGCAATCTCTCTGATCAGATGGTATTTCCTCTCTATATGCTTTGACTTCTGGTGATTCCGGGGTTCTCTGGAATTCGACACGCCCCATTGTTGTCACATTAGAGATGTATTGGATGTTCTGGATTTGGGATTACTCCTAGATCTCCCAGGAACTTTTGAGCCATACCGCTTCCTTAGCTGCCTCAGAGGCCGCTATGTATTTGGCTTCCATAGTCGAGTCGGCTGTGCTGGACTGCTTGACGCTCCTCCAGACTACTGCTCCACCTCTCAGAGTAAACACTGAGCCTGATGTCGATTTACGATCATCTTAATTTGACTGGAAGTCAGAATCAGTGTACCCTACTATATCCAGGTTCGCACCCGAATATACAAGCATATAATTCCTCGTTCTCTTAAAATACTAGAGGAGATTCTTCACTGCAGTCCAGTGCTCCAAGCCTGGATTTGACTGAAAACGGCTGACCAAGCCCACGCTGTAGCAGATGTCTGGTCTAGTACACAGTATAGCGTACATTAGACTACCAACAGTCGAAGCATATGGTACTCGTCCCATACTCTCTATTTCCTCAGGTGTCTGAGGACAATGTTTCATAGAGAGTTGAATGCCGTGACGGGTTGGTAGGAAACCCTTTTTTGCATTCATCATGCTAAAACGCAACAACATCTTATCTATGTAAGATGCCTGGGATAGAGCCAACATCCTGTTCTTCTGATCCCGTATAACTTGGATCCCTAAAACATAACTCGCCTCTCTCAAATCTTTCATTTCGAACTGCGTGGCTAACCAATTCTTCACATCTGACAACATCCTCTTATTGGGTCCAATTAGCAGAATGTCGTCAACATACAACACTAAGAACGCCACCTGATCTTTGACGACCTTCTTGTATACACAAGGCGCATCAAAGTTTTGTTCGAAACCATACGACTTGATGGTTTCATCAAATCTATGATTCCAAGACCGGGAAGCTTGCTTCATCCTATAAATGGACTTGAGCAACTTGCACACTTTGTGCTCTTGGCCTTTCTCGATGAATCCTTCTGGTTGCTGCATATATATTTCCTCGTCAAGATAGCAATTAAGGAAGGCTGTCTTAACATCCATCTGCCAGATCTCATAATCTAGACATGCAGCAATCAAAAGGAGGATCCGAATGGACTTCAGCATTGCCACAGGGTAGAAGGTCTCTTCGTAGTCGATTCCCTCTCTCTGTGTGTAGCCTTTGGCCACTAGCCGAGCTTTGAAGGTTTCAACCTTCCCATCCACTCCTCGCTTTCTCTTGTAGATCCATTTACTGCCTATGGGTTTGACACCCTTAGGGCAATCTACAAATTTCCAGACTGAGTTAGAGTACATAGACTCCATCTCCTGATTCATCGCATCAACCCACATGTCCTTATCAGAATCATCCATAGCCCTACGATAGGACACTGGATCATCCTCCACTCCATCAGAGATGGTGACATTCACCTCTGGTTGCATACCATAACGCACTAGTATCCGAGACACTCTGGCAGTACATCTGAGTGGTCTAGGACTGTTAGGGTTGTCAGGTGTATCAGTAGTGTTGTTATCTGTGACACTAGGTGTCACCCATGGCTGACCTCATCAGAAAATAACTCATTGAGTACAACTTTACTCCGAGTCTTGAAGTCCTTCATGTACTGATCCTCGAGAAAAGTGGCATTAGTCGAAACTATTACCTTCTGATCTTCAGGATCATAGAAGAAACCTCCTCGTGTCCCTTTTGCATGGCCTACAAACAGACATACTTTCATACGTGCTTGAAATTTGCTAGTCTTGTCCTCCAGCACATGTGCAGGACACCCCCAAATACGGTAATGACGCAAACTAGGTTTACTCCCACTCCATAACTCAAGGGGCGTTTTCTCGACATACTTTGACGGCACCACATTTAGAATACGGACCGCTGTTTCTAGGGCATGTCCCCAAAAGGAAACCGGCAGTGACACGTAGCTCATAATTGATTTGTCCATGTCTATCAATGTCCTATTTCTCCGCTCAGCAACTCCGTTTTGTTAAGTCGTTGTAGGCACGGAATGTTGGGAACAGATCCTTTGTTCCAAAAGATAGTCAGTTAATTCAGTATCTAAGTACTCACCTCCGATCAGAGCGAAGGCATTTCAAAGACTTGCCTAGCTACCTTTCGGCTTCGGCCTGGAATTCCTTAAACTTACCAAAAGTTTCGGATTTCCTGTGCAGTAGATAAACATATCCGAATCTCGAGTAGTCATCAATGAAAGTCACAAAATACTCGAATCCACCTCTAGTCTGTACATTGATCGGACCACACAGATCTGAATGTACCAATTCTAGAGGTTTTTTTGGCCCTATTACCCTTTGACGTGAAGGGACGCTTAGTCATTTTTCCCTCCAGGCAAGATTCGCAGACTGGTAGTGAGTCAACAAATAACTCACTTAATGAACCGTCTTTGGCCGGTCTTTTGATTCTTTCCAAGGAAATATGTCCTAGCCTATGGTGCCAAAGATATGTTTTATCTTCATGAGAAACTTTCTGCCTTTTAGCAGAACTTTGATGTGCTACTTTAAACATTTCAGTATTAAGTAGTGGAGTATCAGTTGGTTTACAGTCCGTTTTCTAACATTGCAGAACACAAGTTACGTCCATTTCTGGAAATAACAATCTTATTATACTCAATAGAAAAGGAATACAATTGTTCTTGCAAAACAGACATAGAAATTAAATTTCTTCTAAAATGTGGAATATAAAAGACATGGTCCAATTTAAGGACTTTATTTCCAAACATTAAACGAACTACTCCCACTGCTTTCGCTGAAACTACTGCCCCGTTGCCAACTCTCATCTCATGAGCCCCGTCCTCTAGCTCCTCATACGAACTAAGGATTTGCAAAGAAGAACAAACATGGTTAGTAGCCCCAGAATCCAGTATCCAAGTTGATACATCTTTAGCTACACTGTAGGATTCCAAGACAAGTAAATTACCTGTCTTATCCTGCCCCTTGTTTGCCTGGCCCTTTCCTTCCTTCACCTCTTTGAGATATTTCGGGCAATGCTTGCGCCAATGCCCTATTTCTTCACAGTGAAAGAACTTACCCTTAGGTTTGGCAGGAGTTGCATTTTTCCCTTTCTTCTTCATGGGCTTCGATTTCTGTTCTTTTACAGGTTTGACCTTTGACATTCCTTTTGTTCCAGAGGTTGACGATTTGGCCTCAGCCACATTGGCTTCGGCCTTATTTTCCCCTTCTCGGGTTCTACTGTTAGTGTAGACACCCTCGAACACTTGCAGCTCGTTTATCAATCGTGTCAAGTCAAATTTAAGCTTGTTCATGACATAATTGGTCTTGAACTGGAGGAAATCAGGTGAGAGTGATTCGAGAATCATGCTCACTTGAGTCACTTCGTCAAACTTAGAACCGTGAGTCTCGGCATCAGTAAAGTAATTGATCATGTTCATCACATGACCCGTCACCGACTGACCCTTCCTCATCTTTGCGTTAACAGCCATCCTGATAGCTTCGTGTCGGGCTTGATCAGAAGGTGCGCCAAACATGGAGGTAAGGCCCTGCATGATTTCTCTAGCAGTTGCAAAACCTTCACATTTGGTCCTAATGATTTCCGACATCGAGACTAGCATGATGCCCCGCGCCTTGTTATCAGACTTAGTCCACTTCTGCCGATTTTCTTTGTCGGCTTTTGAGGACTGGGCGGTAAGTGCTGGAATGTTCGAGGTCAGAACATGTTGAACATTTTTGAAGTTGAGCACAATGTTTAAATTACTTTTCCACTTAGCGAAATTGGTTCCGGTCAACTTATGATTCAACAGTAAAGAAATTTGCGACGACATGATGCTGTAAATAAATGACAGAAATTAAATTCAAATTATACACTACTAATAAATTTTAGGAACTATAAACTAAATGTATAGTCTATCCTACCGTTCCAAGGATCTATTCTCACACCTCAGTGCCGCCTTAGGGTAGGTCAAAGAGGTGACGACTAAATTGAGATCTTTCTCTCTCGATGATTAAAATGGAATCAAACATCCAATTTTTAATCCCCGATTACCTTTCTTTTTTAGCCAAAGTATTACCAAAAATACACAGTGTGACCTACTATTTCAGATTTTTAGGTAGACCGCGAGTATGCCGCCTTAGGGTCGGTTAGTGACCCGACGAGTACCCAAAATCCTATCCTTTTGGAGACCAAGCCTTGAATTTTGATAGCGGTGAAGGCCTTCCTTAGGGAGGCCGGTCCCAAGCCAGCACGAGGCGTCACCATTCTCTCACGTTACTTGTGTCAACAGTAGAGGCCGTAGGACCGTAAGAAGAGTCCTCCTCTAGTTTCCTCACTGCTGACATGGGAACCAGAGGCAAACCCAATGCTAATTCTGATGTTGTTCATTGCTGCTGACGAGAGTTTGGTTTCTGAGAGAAAGAAGAGAAAGGGAGAAGAGTTTTTGACCAGGCACCTAAGGCTAGGAACTGCGTTGGGGTTGCCTAAGCCCCTGCAGTTCCAACAAATGAGATACATTGGGCTTGGTTGAGCTGCATTGCAGTCTCCACCGTATCAAGGTTGGGTACCAACTTATTTTTTTCTCCCTGAATTGTGTTGTCATCAGTTCATTTTCTCTTTCCCAGTTTGGTTTCCAGGTTTGTAACATCACGGAGAGGACTGGAGTTTTCTTTTGTAATTCTTTTGAAGGTTCCAGTTTTGGGTACTTCTTTGATCCAAGAGGTAGTGTTAAGGGCTATTTCATACGACATTTTATGATATTTTTCCTATAAAATTTCTCCACATTAGTAATATTTGCATTGGAATTGGACCTAAAATGGAATTATTGAGTAAAGTGGTTTTTAAATAATAAATTGCAAATAAACTTTAATTCTTTGGGTTAATTATGAATTTCATACTATTTTGGAATTGTATTATGTTTTGCAATATTTATGATATAGATAATGTTGACATCACAAGGATGAGGTGGATAAAAGATAAGAGCCATAAAGGATAAGATCAAGTGGTTTCCAAGTTGTTAGAGGAGAGAGATCAACAAGTGGGACAAAAGGCGCTTGCAAAACCGTTTCATACAACCGAATTCGGTTGCGGCAAGGAAAACGGACGTTTAAAAGATCAAACGGGCGTCCACGAAGAAAAGTCGATTCGAGAGAGTTTGAACGTGCTCGAACGGGCGTTCATCTTGTAGAACGGGCGTTCCATATGTGAAACCGACGTTCGGTCTCGATTGCGGATTTGTTTGTTTTTCTATAAATAGCCCCCAGTTATAATCACATAGGGGGAGTATGATTATTATGGGATTTCATCTTCTTCCCAGATCGAAAATCTGAGATTTCTCAGAGCTCAAACAGTTCCAAAAAGTAGATTCAATTCACTTGTTTTTAGTATAGATTTTATGGATTTCTCTTCAAGCATTGTAATCAATCATTCCATGGGTAGCTAAACAGCTTCTGGCAAACGTGGGGATGCAATTGTAATCAACAATCCTGGTTTTCTTATAATTAATCTTGTGTTCTTCAACAAAGGTTAGATCATTTAGCTTGCTTTATTTGTTTCAATTCGTTTACATCGAAAGATAACGATTCGTGATGCTTCATGAATGAAAGTTTATGAAATTAGATCATCTTGCTAAATTGATTGAGCGGTTAGTTTTAGCCCAATGACGAAAGTTCTTTGAATTAATTGTTCGGGTTGTTAATCGAGAGATTGCACACCTAGATCGTTAATTGATACAAACGTTGTTAAGAAATTAATCGTTTTGCATTTGATAAGGTGAACCCACCTTTGTTGAAAAACACCGTTGTTGATTGTAATTGAGCTTTTATTGTTGATTAAATTGTCTTGAACCAATGTTTGCCACTTTTCCTAATTCGTTTGTTGTTTAGTTTCACGATTTAAGCCTTAGTTTATTTCCCTGTTCGCTAATTTAACTTCCCCGCACTTTAATTTCCAAATCAAACAATCCTTTCATAGCTTTGAATCAACTTTGATTCTCTCGTCTATGCTCGTTTTACCGCTGAATCTAAACCATAAAACATCATCAAAAACCATCTCCCTGTGGATCGACACCCTTACTTATCCTACTGTACTAACAACTACCCGATATTCGGTCGGTTAGGGGTTGGTTTGCATTATAAGTATCGGTTTTATAAAATTAGTTTGTTTTGATTATTGCAAAAATACTCCAAACAAAAGTGGCGCCGTTGCCGGGGAATTGGTGTTTTGTTGAATCTACTTGAATTAATTCTTCGATTTTGTTACAATTTACTGTTTTCAATAAAAGTAGCGTTTAATAAATTGAGAGTTTTTATTTTTGCCATGTTTCGATGACCGTTGGGTTAAGAAGGTGCAAAAAGTTTTTTTACTCAATTTATGAAACGTGAATTATATGTTTAGGTGTAATCTAACCCTCTGTGCTAATTTGATGGGGCTGCGGTGCTGTGATATATGATGTATGTTTAGAGTTTTTGGGACTTGCTGTTATTTTCCTGCGTATCTGTTGCATATCTGGTGTGGGACGAGCGTTCAAGGTAAGTGAACGCCCGTCCAGGTTATAATCTACAGGTGGAACGCTCGTTTGAGTGATAAAACGCCCGTTCAGTGCTAAATCTTCAGATGAACGCTCGTCCAGCTGCATGAACGTCCGTTTGGTCTGAGAAATGCAGTCCAGGTTCTGAATTTTCCTTGATCTGATTTTTAATGCTTTTGTTTGACATGGATAATTTTATACTAGCTTCTGTGGCTTTTTATTTTTACGTAGATGTTCTGAACTTGCATATTCATATCTTTCCATCTACGAATCCATGTTAAATAATTGATTTACTTTAATATACTTGATTCATCTATGCAAGTTATAGTGACTGTCGGTTCTCGTAAGCTATAACTGGTCTTATTGTTATTTAGTAGCTAATGTCGGTTTCCGTATGCTACACACCGCTGTGATGAATCTTTTAAGCTTTGAGACTTATGTGCTTTCTTGCTGTTTTTGTAACTCATATGGGTAGCTACTGTCGGTTTTCCGTATGCTACCATCGCGTCTTATGAGTTATATCTGTTTAGTATAGCTAACTGTTGGTTTTCCATAATGCTATCACTTTTGATGAGTCTTAAGGCGCGTCTACACTGCATTGTAATGGACAGCACTGTCGTTTATCGTAACCTGTCATTATTTGGTAGACGTTTATTTTATACATGTCATGTTGCAAATGAGTGGGCTAGTTCTCTTTCTTTTATTTTTTTTTTATTTCTGCATCTCATTTAGTTGCATGTCATCTAGTTGCATTGTTTTCTTTTCTTTAAGGGCCGTAGTCACTGTAGGGTTGTCTTCACAACCTGCTCAGCCTGAGCCTGTTTGCGTTTTCTTTTATTAGGATTACATATCATGTAGTTGCATTGTAATGTAGTTGCACCTAGCCTACTATTTTGCAATGTCCATGTATATGTTCCATCCTTATCCGAGCTTAATCGAAACATCTCTATGATTTATTCTCCTTGTGTTTTCAATGTATAATTCTTTTTCCCCGTAGACTCTTTTTGCACCGATCAAGTATGCGGGACACTTTTGATAGGTTGTTGTGCGCTTTCACGTCGATGTCGCATTCCCGTGATGCTCCACAAGTCTACCGATCTATTCAAGCTTACTTGGATCTGTGATGCTCCACATTTCCAAGGATAGTCAAGCAATTTTGGTTCTTCGGGGGTTCTTTCCGAATTGCCGGCTTGGAAATACAATCGGCTAAGTTCCTAAACTTTTTATTTCGTACAACTTGAGGACAAGTTGCAATCTAAGTGTGGGGGAAGGGATTAGTATCTACACTCTTTTGCCATATTAGTCATATTTCTATGAAAAATGCTAAATTTTTCAAAATTTTTGTTTTTGTCCCGAGTGAACAAATGCATATCTTTATTTGAGTTTGTATATCATTGGTGCATTATTTTGCATATTTAGTAACTTTAGATGTTTCACCCAACACTATTTCACATGCCATAGTAGATGATGAGCTATAATTTAAAGCTATGCCCATTTGAGTGGAGATTTTTGATGATTATCGCATGATTCTTTGCTTTCATATGAATTTTGAAAATTTTAATAGTTTGTATTTAGAATTAAAAGTATGTCATACTGTGAATATCTTGAAGTTTGAATGTGATAAGTGACACGTAACTATTGTTTTTTGAAAAGTTGAGTTAATGAATGAATTAGTTGAGTATGTCGAAAGCTGGTCGATGATTGGAGTGAGATAGGGCATTATCTCGAAATGTCCTATACCACTATGATGACCAAAAGCTCACGACATCAGGAAAAGCTGCCTTATGATTTGAGTAGGTAGGGGATTATCTCGAAATGTCATATTCTACTATGAGGGCAATAGCTCATTCTGATGTGTGTTTAAATGAGAAATAATTAAATCAACTTAGATGAGAAGTGATATGAATTGAATATAAGACATAGTTATCGTATATCTTATCCCCAGTATAAACTGAAAGATATGTTGTAGGGATTATCCTCTAAGTATGTCGGAAATATTTTAAATACTCCCTATTATTGTTTTTCGAATTTGTATGTTTTGTGAGGTGCATGTTATAATCGTTTTTATATTTCTAATTTAAATGGGATGTTAGCTAGTTTTGCTTGAATCAATTTCAAGTGTGGTTTTAGTGGAAATTTATTATGGCTATGCACACACACACCTGGGTGAACCTCTAAACGACTTGAATATGTTTTATATTTGCATAAATGTTTATACGTCTCGAGTCTCGATTTTGTTTTGTTTTGCTCGGGACGAGCAAAAAGCTAAGTGTGGGGGAGTTGTTCAGGGTGAATTTATAGTGTTTTTAACGTTATATTTTATATCGATTTTCCCCATATCCTTATTATTTTCATAGAAATCGAGCCTTATATTCAAATATTGAGTAAATGATATTTTTAATGAGTTAATTTCAAAATGTAATGAATTTAGTGCTTAAATGATGATTTATTATTATTTTGGAATTGTATTACATTTTGGTGTTATTCATTGATTAATTAGGAGCTCACAAGTGTTGAAGTTTGGAATTGACAAGTGGCAAGGGATAAGATCAAGGAGGACAAGTCATGAATCATCTAGAATATCCAAAAGATAAGGTTTGTTACAATGGATAAGGATGAGGTGTTAAGAGATAAGGACAAAGAATCATCGGATTAGCTCGGCACGACGGAACTCGGAGTTCAAAAGCTCAAACTGGCGTTCTGGAGGTTGAACTGGCGTTCAACATTTGAAACTGGCGTTCAGAGGCATTCAAAGAGTACAGAAATCAAGCAGAATCAAGTTGAACTGGCGTTCGAATTCAGAACTGGCGTTCCAACTGCTGAACTGGCGTTCAGATTGTCAAACTGGCGTTCAGACCTGAGCCGCTTCTGATTTCTATATATACCAGCAGATCCCAAACCTCAAAAGGAATCCATTATTCGACATTTTACATCAGAAAACACTCAGAGCAGCCGCAGTCTTTTCTGGGAGCTTTCAAGGCCGGTCACCCGAGCCTTGTGCTCGGGTGATCCGGGGTTAGATTAGGTGCTTTAATTTCTTCTCTTTTTGTTACTGTTTTGCTGATTTTTGGGGCTGAGCATGTTCAAGCTTTTGAACCCTTTTCATCAGGTTTTTCTATTCTTTAATCTAAGTTTGTTTGTATGATCTTTATCTAAAGGTGTATCTTTTCTATGTTTATTTGTCATTGCAATGCATATCGAAAGATCGTTGCTTGTTGATGTTTAATTTGATGAGAGTCATGTTAAACCGTAGATCACCATAGAAAAGAAGTGATTTTTAACCTTGACATAACGAAAGTTGATAGGTTGATTATCTAGGTTATTAGATTGAAAGATCTTACACCTCGTTTTGTATGCGTTAATCTCTATAGATCGAAAGATGATGAGATTGATAGGCGAATTACTACGAAAGTAGGATTCATACCTTTGTGAGGTGAACCACATCTTTAGTTAATCATCATGAGATAATCTTAGAGAGGAGATAGAGGGATTTGTTGGATAGGATGATTTTGTTTGTTCAACTGCTTATCCACCATGATCATATTCGTTGATTTATTTCATAGTTAGTAGCTTTATTTCGTTTTTATCGTTTTTATCCTTCCTGGCTTTGGACTAAAAATCCTCTGTCCAGTTTATTTTCCGCTTTAGTTTAGATTTAGTAATAACTAGTAGTAACAATTGGAAAGATTAATGAAATTAGATTCAACATCCCAATTCCCTGTGGATCGACCCCTTACTTATCTCGCTATACTATCAACTACCCGGTGTTTGGCCAGTTAGGAGTTAGTTTTGCATCTAAGTTAGGGTTTATAAATTTTCTTTTGTTTAAATGATGCAAAATCTTCTCAACAGGTAGCATGGTGGTTCGAGTTGGATAGAATTTGTGGGAGATAATGGCAGTCTAGGTTTTTGCTTAGAGGGTTTAATTTTGGGTTGGAGCTTGTTGGAGAGAGGTATGGAGGGTTGGATTTTTGGGTATGAGAGGTGCTGTCAAGGGATTGGTAGGTGGTTAGGGATATGCAGGTGTTGATGGTTAGGGTAGTAGGTTCAGGTTCTTGGTTAATGTTTATTTTTTGATTCAGAAGGGAATGAGGGGGGGGGGGGGGCGGTCTTTGGGGATTAAGGGGTTGGTACAGATGTCTGTGAGGGCTATGATTTTTAAAGGTGTTTCAGAGGTTGGAATCTCGGGTGGAGTGTGGGTAGTTGAGAAAAGGGACAAATGCTTTTTCTGCTGCATTTTTGTTTTTTGTGCTTTCTTGGGCTGTGTGTTTGTTAAGGAAGTTTGTGTTGTTGCTTTCTGATTGGGACATATGAGTGAATTTTTCAAGTCTGTCTGAGGTTGACTTCTGTTGATCTTTTGTTTGACCAGGGATCCAAGAATGTTTTGGCGGGAGATTTGAAATTTTTTGGATTGAAGATTGGCCAGGTGGGGGGGAAGAAACAGGGTTTGCATGTTGGTTGGGCGTGGAAGAAGAGCCAGGATATGGGTAAGATTGTAGTTCCATATCATGCAATCTAAACTCCTTAACCAGCTTGGTGTGCTTAATTGCATACAGCCAAATTCCAAATCCGAATTTTTCCTCATCCTCTAGATTGAATTCTTCTGTGGTATGTGGGCATGACCTCGCAGTGTGTCCAAGAATTCCACAGGAAAAGCAAAAAAAAAAGGCAGTCTCTCATACTGGTACACAGCTGTGTGGGTTTCACAAGCAGGGTTATCCTCATCTATGGCAACAGATATAAGTTGTGGTAAGGGCTTATAAAGATCAAGTTTTGCTCTAAATCTGAAGGATAGTTGGTTGGAGCCAATTTCCTCTCTAATTTGTACAAATGAGCAAACAGAGAGATTAAGAGCAATTGTTTTTACCTACATTTCCAGTATGCAGAAGAATTGGCAATCCTTGAACTTGAATCCAGAAGAGAGATTCAGCAAACTTAGCACTTTCTGGTGTTAACGAGGGCTTCCACTGATGCAGGACAAGAAGAAAATTATCGAAGCACCAAGGTCCATCTGACAACACTCGCTTTTGGTCTTCAGAGTGTGTTCAAATGGAAATTGATAGAAATTTTTGCTTATCTTAACCACTTTGAATTTAGTGGTTCCCCAGGATTTCTCTATGGCAATCCAAAGATTTTTAACTGTCACATCCTTGGTGGTGATAAACTTGCCAAGAAGACTTGATTTGTTTTTTTCCAGTCCTTCAGAGATATCCAGGGTATTGATTTTGGTGGTTGTTGTGGGTGTTTTATGAATTTTGAGATTAGAGATGAGCTGGTGTATGTCTTGTTTATCCATGGCTAATCAAGAGCCATGGAAGGCTAGAAGAGAACTTAATAGATTAGAGGGTGTTCTAGAGAGAAGGGAGAGCTCTCAAAGGAGAGAGAAGGGATAAAATTTTGAGCCATAAAACATAGTTCATTCAAACTAATAATTGAGTGTGAATAAAATGCAAACGAGGCTTAATTTATATGGAGTTTAATTTGTTGTCTTGACATGGATTTTGACCGTAAATATGCACGGCTTAGTGGTTAAAGAGTTTAAGTGTTGTAGTGACATCTTAGCCTAGTTGGAGTGCATGTGTTCGAATCGTGTAAGCAACGACCCTTTTTAGCAAAAAATGGTTTAAAGACAGTTTGAATACAATGATTATTGAGACACATCTCTCGATTTATATTTTCTACTAATCATAGAGACGAGGTGGTGAAGGACCGAGGACATAGACATATATATGACGTAGGGTGCTAAGCCCACTCATTGCTTTTAGTACGTTAGAAAACATATATAATCTGATCAAACTGGCGGAGTTATCTAAATCCATCTCTCCCGACTTTACAAATATAGTGTAGCCGACTCAGACATATATCCGTGTTTTATCTACGTCATTATTTTTTTTAGGCCTATGGACTTGGACTTTTGTTGGAATATAATTTAAGAAATTCTTGATGGTTAAGTCAAAATATATGATGAAGAGGCGTCACGTCATACTTGAAGATTGATGGAGATGATAAAGCATGAAATATGATAAGAAAATATTCTAAATCACTTGAATACATTGATTGCTCCACATTCAACCTATCGATACACACCATATTACATATACACGACACTAGAACGACCATCAGACAATCGATTATCTTGCTCCACATTCAGCCTATCGGTACAACACATTACATTTGCACTAAACCAGAAACGACAATCAGAAAGCCGATTATTGATTCAAAAATCGACTTGTAAAACGATTTTGAGTCTGTTCCACCTCAACGTTGATGGGCCTGTCACTTTAGCTCTGGCCTCGACTTAGCCGTGGGGCCATCGACTGAGCCGCACATTTGATAAAACCTCGACAAATATTCAAAAACCCTTAATTACAAACACAATGGATTAATGTGTCCTACAAATTAAACAATGATGAGATTATTTGTTGTAATACATGTCGTGAACTTTTTTTTTTGGTGTGTGTGTAAGTTTCATTTTCCCCTACACAAACTACAACTTTACTAGCAAACCCACAACACGGACCTTGATCCCCTCCAATACACTTGGCGGTCAAGTTTATTGGAGGGGATCTTTCTCTTTCTCCCCCCTCCCCCCTCCCCCCACCCCACACACACAAGAATTAAAGCATCTGCACAAAACACAATTAATCACCAACCAAAATCCTTAGCAAAAACCTAAACCTCAAATTCCAAGTACTATTTTCAGATTGAACCCAATCACTTTCACTCGGTCACTAAGAACATGGACCTAAAGGGAAGTTGTTGGGTGGTATCTCTATTTGCAGAGAGTTGACGGCTAAATAAATCTTGACCGTACAATTTGAATCCAGTTTAGAAACACACGGTGCTGATCATACCACACGACTTCACTCTGCATATGACGGGTGAACCATTTATTTCCCAACCTTAGTGCCTGGATCGAATATCGCCAAATATATCCTATAGGCTGTCTCGCACTTGAAACCATCGTAAACGCGTGGCTTGAATGGAAAATTTAAAAAAATCTTAAAAAGTATATAAGACTAAAAATAATACAAAAAGAAAAATCCACCAAACCGGCCGGTCGGTGCCACATAGTAATACACAAAATCCATCTGGAAATAGTTTGTCGATTGTTCATATAAAATGAGATTGCCAACCTCAGTTGATTTTGTTTAATTCCTTGATTGATCGTTGTGAAGAATTCTTCAAACAAAGAATTCAGAAAGCAAAAGAAGGACTGCATTCATGAAGAAGAAAGAAGAAAACGAGAGAATTCGAAAATTGAACTTTTATTGATTGATTGTTACTCATTTGATCATAATTGAATCAACTGAACTTTAGTAAAGGTACATTATTGATATATATATACATCTAAGGATAGCTTAGACACCTAATTAGCCAACTAACTTCTTCTAACAACTTCATAACCGCTTCAACTGAATTCTAGGCAATGTGCTCGACCAAATGCCTCAGTGTGGTGTTGGCTTCACACTTGTGCCTTGGATCCATCGGTAGCATAAGTATTATTATTGTAATAGTTCCCCGCAAGTTGAGAAAGCAGCTTGGGCTTCACACTTGTGCCTTGGATCCATCAGTAGCATCATCATTTGAGTGAGTGATGTGAATGGGAATAAATAAGGAGCTGATGACACCAATGTGTTCCAAGAGATAGTTAAACACAGGAGCATCTAGGGGCTTGGTTAAGACATCAGCCAATTGGTGTTGTGAACTTATTGACATGAGCTTCAGAAAGCCTGCTTGAACCTTATTCTTGACTATGTGGGAATCTAATTCTTCAATGTGTTTTGTCCTCTCATGGGAAATAGTCACTTTACCTCCTGGAAAGACACCCATAGGATGTAAATGGGTGTACAAAAAGTAAAATACCATGCTGATGGATATGTTCAGAGGTGTAAGGCTAGGTTGGTAGCTAAAGGCTATGCACAGACACATGGAATAGATTATCAGTACACTTTCTCCCCTGTTGCCAAAAACACTACCATTAGGTCCTTATTAGCTGTTGCTGCTGCTAAAAACTGGCAGCTACATCAAATGGATATAAAGAATGCCTTTCTTCATTGAGATTTAAAAGAAGAAGTGTACATGGAACTACCTCCAGGGTACAAAACTGATAAACCTAACCAAGTGTGTAAATTAACAAGATACCTATATGGCCTTAAACAGACAAGTAGACAGTGGAACTTTAAACTTACAGAAGCTTTAACAGAATTGGGGTACACACAGTCAGTAAATGATCATAGCCTTTTTACAAAAGGCCAAGGCAAAGATTTTGTGGCTTTACCAGTCTATGTTGATGACATTATTATCCATCAGTAGCATCAGTATTATTATTGTAATACGTTGAAGCTTTGGATTATTATTTATTATTATTATTATTTTTTCCATCTCTTTTTATACGTATGGAAGCTTTGGTATATATTATTTTTTTGGAAGAAAGATTAATTTAGTTTTTTCATCTGTAAAATGAGCGCACTTAATCCCGGATTCTCTTCATATTTATTTTGAGGAGGATTCTCTTCATATTTTATTACTTAATTAATTAAATCTTCATTGTTGTTCATAGAGGTGATAGCAATAATATTGACATAACCTTCTCTCCTCCAACTGTTAAAATACATAATTGTAGTATTATATTGATTTTATATATTTTTTTATGATAATTGATTTTGTATTCTAAATCGACTTTCCGTGTCGTTCGTTAACTACAACAACAATAATAATAGAAATAAATTGTTTTAGGTGTGAAATCACGGTTAAATTTTTGTGATTGCACTAAAAATGAAATAAAGGACACGCATGAAACTTTTTTTTTTTTTTTTTTTTTTCAAAGGTGAAATTATGAACTTTGTGTGTAACGACTTTTTAAGGTTTTTGTTTTGAATAAAAAAAAAGGTTTTTGTTTTGAATAAAAAAAAAAAAAAGGTTTTTGTTTGGATGGAACATTTTATACACGAGTGGTGCTACGGGCACATCCGTGTCTTGCAAGACATATGTCTGCAACATGACGGTGATTTCACCGTTGATGCATGCGCAGAGATCTAGATGATCATCTAGATCTCGCATGTATCAACGTGAAAGATCACCGTCATGACACCTGACAAGCAAGAAGAAGATTGCTTGTTTATACACAGGACTTAAACTAAAACAAAAGGAGAAATCAATCGAGCTGGCACATTTTATAATTGTTGGTATGACAACTCATTTTATTTGGGATTTCCTTGTTTGACGTGGAATCTCTTATATTGGTTGCAATATCAGGATTTTTCATTCACTTAGCTAGGGCCGGTTTGTTTTTCATGAATGAATGTAATGTAATAATTTTATTTCATTACACTCTTTAGGTTTGATTGGTATAGAGTGAACGTTGTGAAACTCCATTACAACATAATAAAAATAATTTAATTTCAGTTACATCTAAAAGTGAAACGAATTGATGTAATGAAAATAAACACCACCAAACCTCACTCATTATCTCTCGTGGCCCATCTATCCTACCCATACCCGCCCACCCCACCTTCACTTTATGCATTTATACTACTATAAAAGCATAACATGAACCATACATAAAAACATGTCATATATATTAGCTATATTAAAACAAATGGAAAATTAGGGATAATGACACAATCTGAAATATTATTAAGCAACATGACAGCTACATATTTTTTATAGGGAGAAGGACAACTGCATAATTTTTATAGCGAGAAGGACAAACAGTGAATCCCGAAAATCGGTGAATCTCCCTAGTGAATCCCGAAATCGGTGAATTTCGATAGTGAATTTTGACAAATGAATCCCGAAAATCAGTGAATCCCGACAATGAATTTTGAAAATTAGTGAATTTCGACAGTGAATTTCGGCAGTGAATTTAAACAGTGAATTTCGAACACAAGTGAATTTTGATAGTGGATAAATATATAGTTTTGTCCTTTATGCAAAAGTTTCAAAAGACTGTCCTTCTACTTAATTGTGAAATATTTTTGTCCTTCTCCCTCATTCCCCCTAAAACAAAAGGTTCGGTTCGATTTGGCTGATAAGTAATCGTGAAATATTTTTGTCCTTCTCCCTCATTCCCCCTAAAACAAAAGGTTCGGTTCGATTTGGCTGATAAGTAATCAATACGAATGTACCAACCAAAAATTTTCCGTCACAATAGGTTGAATTGACATCTATTAAACAATTTTTTTTATATAAATATACAAATGTTTAAATAAAACCTTGTACTACATATCATCTGCTTAGACTTCTCTTTTGTCATCTTTATTAAGGATTCCATGGGATGGCGTTTCCACTTTCACATTGAGAGAGAAAAAAAATGCAAACAAATTCCCTCTATAAATTGACCTTCTTATCAAACATAGTAATAAACAAACTCAAGAATTTCTACTTTAAATTTCTTTGCTTCAATCCCTATATTCAGTATTTGTGTGATAAGAGATGAAGAGCTCCATTAATGGCATGTTCATCAAAGGGTTTCTTCTCTTTCTCATTCTCTTGGGCTTCTTAGCAAATGGTATTTAAATTTACTCTTCTCTCATTTACTAACCCCCCCCCCCCCCCCCCCCCCCACCCCCTTGTTTTTTTTTGTTTTGTTTAAATTAGTGTTGTATATATATCATGTTCTTCTACTACATGTGAGGCTTTTCTTGGGGCTGAAGTTTCTCTTAATATAGAATATCTAACCATATAACTATCTGTGCACCATACCGAATTAACCTTTTGGAAAGTCGTTTTTAGTGAACATCATCACAATCGATTGTCTGAAAATCGATTATAGACTAAAAAATCGACTTTCTAAAAGGTCGATTCAATACGTTGCATATATAGGTAATACGGAGCATCAGTAATGTTAGAAAAATTATTAGTTTTTAACATGCATGTTATCTACCTTTATAAACAAAAATGGTACAACACTTGGTATAGAAAGCACAGTGAGATTATAATTTACAGAAGAGATGCAAAGAAACTGCAGAATTAGACAACACAAACACTACACACACACACATATATGCAACATAATAAGAAACCGAAAATGACAAAAATCGAAACATAAATCAAATATATGTATTTGTAATTGTATACATAATTTATCTTTTCCTCCTCAGAAATGGGTCCGATGGTGGCGGAAGCCAGAACTTGTAAGTCGAGCAGCCGCCGTTTCAAGGGGTTGTGTTTCAGCGACACCAACTGCGCTACCGTCTGCCGGAGCGAACAGTTCAAGAGCGGCCATTGCGAAGGTTTACGCCGCCGCTGTATGTGCACTAAGGACTGTTAAGAAAAGGATTTCATGCTATGTACGTGCTTGGGAGAGCACAATATAATGTTGTGTATTTGTATCTTTTATTTGAAGAGTATCTTCTGATGTTTGATTTCATATATATGTATTTTACAACATTTTGTTGTTTTTCATGATTCAATAAATTAAACTTTTGTTGTTCTGAAAAATTAAAGTGTTTCCAGGGGAGTCACTATGTTTGTTTGTTTGTTTTAATTTTTTTTTATAATTATTTTAAAATTGGGTAAGGAGAAAGAGAATTTTTATGGGGAAATTCGAATGGCAATGATAGAGGCACAACCGAAATTACACAATGGATGACACAACGTGATCATACACTCTTGATTTTGATAGTCTATATCACAATCAATTAACACTCATTAAAATATGTAATGGTGACTTAAACTATGCTGCTGAGTTTGGTCTGCTGAGTGTAATACTCAACAGAGTCTGGGGAAACTGTGATGGTCAGCAGAGAATGAGGGTGTCTGTTGAATCTGGTGTTCAGTTGGGGCAGATCAATAGGGTTGATCAACCTGCTGAAGTTTAGGCTGCTGAAGTTGAGTCTGCTCATTTACAACAGACTTGGGAAACACGTCTGAATGGTTTTCCGATTTGGATAAGGTTACTTCTGGGGTATTTCAGTCATTGTCTGGTTTGGTTGTTTAGTCGGTTAGGGTTGGATTCCAAAGGCTATAAATACCGTCTGTATTAATTGTAACTTGATGCAACTTTCTTGTGATAATAAAATATACTCGTTTGTCCGTGGAGTAGTCGGCATATTGCCGGAAACCACGTTAAATCTGTGTTCTTCTTGTTTCTGTGTTTGTTTACTTGTTAATTGCTTATCTTTACTCACAATCACCACCAATTCTTGATCGATCCGTCATAACAAATTGGTATCGGAGCGCCCAAGTTCATCAAGAAATCTGTTTATCTATTTTTAAGCAAGGTACATCGGCACCAAGGTCATAATTGATGCTAGGATTTGGGATCTACGCAAGCTTTTCTGGTGAGAAAGATGTCTGCTTTAAATATCAAGATTGACAAGTTTACAGGAAGAAACAGTTTTAGTCTGTGGCAGATCAAGATGCGTGCTTTGTTGAAACAACAGGGATTATGGGGTCCTTTGTCTAAATCAACAGAAGGAAGCATTACTGAGAGAGCCAGTCTGGAGGAGAAAGCACATTCAACAATTATGTTATGCTTGTCAGATGATATTATCACAGAGGTTGCGAAGAGGACACAACAGAGAAGCTGTGGTCCAAGTTTGAGAGTCTGTACATGACAAAGTCTCTAACCAACAAGTTTTTATTGAAACAACGTCTGTTCAGCCTAAGGATGAATGAGGGCACTCAGCTGAGGGACCATCTAGAACAACTGAACTCAATATTGCTTGACCTAAGGAATATTGATATGAAGATTGAAGATGAGGATGCAACATTGATTCTACTTGTGTCATTGCCTGCATCATATGAGAATTTTGTGCAGTCCTTTATTGTTGGAAAGGACTCATTGTCATTGGTGGATGTGAGATCATCACTCCATGCTCGAGAGCTACACCATAAGGCATCTGGTTCTGGGACAGTCAGTCAGTCTGCTGGATTGGTGGCCAGTGGAATCAGTAGAGGGCCAGGAAGTTCTAGAAAGAAGAAATCTAAGAGAACTTCCAAGGGACCTAAAGCTAAGGATGTCTGTAATTACTGCAAGGGGCAGGGGCATTGGAAAAATGAATGTCCAAAAAGGAAAAAACAGCAGGGTACGCAGCAGGGTACAGTTGCTTTGGCAGAACAAGACACCACCTCTGAAGACGATCTGGCCTTATCAGTTTCAAAGTCAGCAGGGCACAACGATGTGTGGATTCAGTACACGGAGGCATCTTATAATGTGTGTCCAAACAGGGAGTGGTTTTCAACTCATCAGCTGGTGGATGGAGGCCATATTTCTATGGCTAATAGTAAGGTCTGTAAAATAGTTGGGATTTGATCAGTCCAATTGAGGACACAAGATGGTAAATTCTGCACACTGAATGAGGTTAGGCATGTTCCATAAATAACCAAGAATTTGGTATCACTTAGTCTATTAGAAAACAAAGGGTTCAAGTTCAGGGGTGAAGGTGGAGTGGTGAATGTCTATAAGGGTTCAGCTGTGATTCTTAAGGGAATCAGGCAGGGGACTTTGTACATACTGCAAGGGTCTATTGTATCAGGTTCTGTTGCTGTTGCATCATCAGAGGTTCACCAGTCACATTTTACTAAGTTGTGGCATATGAGATTGGGTCATATGTGTGAAAGAGGGATGTAAATTCTGTCTAAGTCTGATCTACTTGGGGGACATAAGGTCAATTAGCTGGATTTTGTGAACACTATGTGTTTGGGAAGCTACATATGAGCAAGTTCCCAAAAGCAATTCACATCACAAAAGGGACACTTGATTATGTCCATTCTGATTGTTGGGGACCTTCAAGGGTGGAGTCACTGGGTGGTCACAGGTATTTTGTGTCTTTTATAGATGATTACTCAAGGATGGTTTGGGTAGTTATGATGAAACACAAGAGTGAAGCTGTAATACCCTACTCCCGACCCCTAGGCCCACTGGGGTCATTCTGGGAGGGGTTACGAAGATCTCGCCGCGACTTCATTAACAAAACTATATTTCCAAAATAATTCACTAAAATCCACAAAATTTACTAAAACCACAAATGATTGTTTCTATACATCAAAAATTATTTTCATTACAATATTACAACCCATAAAAATTACAGTAGCTCTTAAAATAAAATGAGGCACCAACCAAAACATCAATTTCTTTTTCCTCGGATCTCGATCAATATCAACTCTTATACCCTTCTTTATCTCTCGGTCAATAACCTGTATATATATATATTTATAAAAGAAAAAAGAAACAAGGAAAACGAGGCGTCGACAAAAAATTTGTATGAGCCGTGTGTGAGAGTGTTATATATATATATATATATATATATATATATATATATATATATATATAGTAGTATATATATATAAATTCAAATACTTGGACAACTTTAAAAAAAACAACAACGGAAGTCTTTATTGAACAAAAGAAAAGAGCAATTTTAATATTGAAATGCACGAGCATTAATAAAACATGTCATGTTCATTTACAAGCACCGGCTTTGGCCAAGCCGATGAGTCAAGTACCGCATAAACACCGTTTACCAATTGAATTTCAACCGCAGTCCACGAGAACTAGCCATGCCTGACAACTCCGGCCGATTGTCAGGGAAAAGAATCAACCTTCACCGTGCAAACCTCCTACACGGCTCCAGCCAACCTGTCCATGCCCTAGGACCCACGCACCAACCGTCAGCCCTTGCTTTCCCGGCTGTAACATGAATCTTCGGGGAAAAGGTACCGTCCCCACCCTTACGAGCGAGCGCTCTAGCTACTCTCGGAAAGACTTCGAGTCAAGAGGCCCCGAGACCGGTGACTAGCCGTTCTCCTAGAGCGGTAACTTTAATCCCCCTAGCCACCAGAGCTTTGACACTTTCGCGTCACGAGCGATCGAGTGAGTAGTATCCATCAATTCTAGTATCAGTTTTTTTTTATTGTTCAAAAGGTGTGCAATAGCTCAAAACAGTCGATTGTCAATTTTAAAGAGATCATTCAAAAAATTACTTCCGAGTTTAAATCAACAGTTGATATACGTAAAATATTGAAAATAATATAAAACACACTTTCGGCTTTTATCATAAATAAAATCAACTCACCTTATGCCCATGCTAAAGAATATCCTGAGATGTTTATAATAATCCTCGGTACCTCCGCTCACCAATGCATTTATTTTCCAAACAAGTACTTGCTCGTGTTACAGTATTCATATATATCTTATATCTATTAAGTGCTAAGGCACTTTGCCCACAAGAGGCCACATGACAGCCTCTTGGGCTCACACCTGCCACCTAAAATTTATTTATTTATTTATTTTTTCCGGTAAAAACCGGAATTTCGGTTATCGTTATATATAAACCGAATGAGGCTTTAAAATTCAATCAACCAAAAAATTTCGATTTCTCGATTCGATTTCGACATCTTATATCTATTAAGTGCCAAGGCACTTTGCCCACAAGAGGTCACGTGGCATCCAAAATTCTATTTGTTTTTTTTCCTGTCTTCGGTAAAAACCGGAATTTAGGTTATCGTTATATATAAACCGAATGATGCTTTAAAATTCAATCAACCGAAATTTTTTGATTTTCGATTCGATTTCGACACAACAATTGAATATTATTCACAACAAAGTGTATATTTCGATACAGTTCATTTTTAGTACCTCCAACTGACTGTGCGGATTCAGTTTTAAATTTCAATCAAATAAAAAATTTCGATTTCGACACAACAATTGAATAAAACCGTCTATTAAGTGCTAAGGCACTTTGCCCACAAGAGGCCACGTGGCAGCCTCTTGGGCTGACACGTGACACCTAATATTTATATATTATTTATTTTTTATTTTCGGTAAAAATCGGAATTTCAGTTATCGTTATATATAAATCGAATGAGGCTTTACAATTCAATCAACCGAAAATTTTCGATTTCTCGATTCGATTTCGACATCTTATATCTATTAAGTGCTAAGGCACTTTGCCCACAAGAGGCCACGTGGCAGCCTCTTGGGCTGACACGTGGCATCCAAAAATTCTATTTGTTTTTTTTCTTGTCTTCGGTAAAAACCGGAATTTAGGTTATCGTTATATATAAACCGAATGAGGCTTTAAAATTCAATCAACCGAAAATTTTCGATTTCTCGATTCAATTTCGGTACAACAATTGAATATTATACACAACAAAGTGTATATTTCGATACGGTTTATTTTTAGTACCTCCAACTGACTGTGCGGATTCAGTTTTAAATTTCAATCAAACGAAAATTTTCGATTTCGACACAACAATTGAATAAAACCGTGTGGACACCAACATTAAATATATTTACTATTTTGAAAAATATAACGTCGATGGAATCGACGGACATTTGTAATACGAACATCACTAAAATTGACGTTGGAATACCAAATCACTTTTTATATTCTTCAGCCCGTTTGACACGTGTTTTTTCTACCAAATGAATGAACACGAAATCAATGACGTATTTATTAATAATAAGAAAGAGAAATGTATATAGAAAATGAGTGAAACACATTTTCAAGCATATTAATGATCTGGAAGCTAAGGCGTCTCGTGAGATTTGACCGTGTAGTTATGGTCCGCTTATTGTTTTTCTATAATGTTTCATTGCGTAAATTCGAAGCTAAAGTGATCGGCTTTATGACATTGTTCTCCGATACATCATATTGTGGTTTATTTTGTAGATGGAAACTACTGGTAGGGCTGGAAGAGAGGTGATTCACAATTTTTATGTCTCTAAGAAAGAGTTACCTCTTGGAGAAAATGTGATATATTTCTCTTGCTCTCTTTGTCTTGTGCCTTGAATTTGTTACGGTTTAAACTTACACAATTTATTTCACGTTGAAGATATATTCTTTGATATTATCGTTGGTAACGATTTATGTTGGGCCCGCCGTGCCTTGCACGACTCACGTTAACTAGGAATAGTATAGTATTTCCCCTAAATTCTCAATCCATGAATATCTCACCATGAGAGGACCTAAAATAAATCACCCACCCAAAATCATTCTTCTGTTCATTCCTAGCAGACCCAACGCCGCGATCCTATTTCCTGCCACTTTTTACATCTAAAAACTTTAACATCACAACCCGAACCAAGCCGAAGAAAGACGTACGGAATCTAGCTCATCTATGGAGTTATTGAGATAACAGACGCTTCATGTACGGAGACTGTGGCTACGGTTAATCGAACTGATCGAAAGTGGTGGTGAACAATCCATTGTCACAAGTAGTAATACGGCATTCAATTTTTAGATGATGTGGGTGGTAATGGATGGAGCAGATCGTGTGGCTTTAGCCTTAAGCCTATGTATATACTAGACGACTTAAATGTTGAAATTAACAGGCATAATGAATGGATACGTTAAGAAACGTGGAGTAATATACCTCTTGAATGCAACCGTTAACATAATGATAAATAATGCTTAAATTTTATTTAAAATATATTTGAGGGTATGAGATCGTCATATTACTCTATAAAACAATTTTCTAGCTACCATGTCACTGACAAAACCGTTGGCAAAATATAGGAAGAATCAAAATTACGGTTTGTCTCAATCAGTTTTCTCAATTGCATGCTGCTGGAAGAGGTTGATTTCTTCATTTGTGCTGATGAAAGCGAACAATTTGTATGCTTCATCCATTTTCAGTCATGTCTGGTAAGAGCCGTTGTCCCTTTAAAGCTTTTGTTCTTCATGCAGTTGTTTTTAGGAGACTACATAGAGAAGGGTTTTTTGGGTTCTTGGGTGTCTATGAATGAGTTGTTACCGTTGACTGTTGTTCATAAAATGGTCTGTTTTTTTTTCCTGTTGGATTGATGCTACTTAGTCATCTTGTGCATGGTTGTGCTGACTGTGATGGTAAGAAGAACAAATTTTTTGCTTCTCGTTAATTGGGTTGTTTGTGTGGATGAAAATATTCACGGTTTCTCTCCTAGCCATTCCGCAGCCGTAACCGTCTTGTTTACGTTAATGGTTTCATGTATTAATCGGGGTGTTAGGGTAATTTACTGTGAGAGTTTCCTTATTGTTACACCCTTTATAGGTTTAGTACAAATTTTCTCCCATTATTTGTAAATTGTCCAATTATCTTTCAATTAATTCATTGTTCTTTTAGTTTAGAAATTTAACAAATTGAATGATGTTCTATTGCAGTGTGAAACAGGTAATTTCGTTGATTAGTTATAGTTACCAGGTAAGTCCTCTTCCTCTTTATTTTTGGTTTTATTCGATTCTGTTCTTATGAAGCTTTTATGCGATTAAAGGCAATCAATTTGTGTGGTGATTTCCAGCAAAAAAAAAAAAAAAAAGAAATAAATAAATAAAGGTTATTCATTTGGCAACAAGAGGTTAGTTGTTTTTGGAAGTCCACTTGGTTACTAGCTGTTAGATTAACAGGACCTTTATTTTTCTTATCTTGAAACCGGAAATTTTCATATGCTTATTGTTAGAATGTAGAGATCATGCACTTAGGACAAAGAATTCATGCTGTTAATGACTGCTAATGAAGCATATTACGCTACTAATTCTTGTCCTCTCAATGAAAGTTGAGGAAGAAAATTTCGAAAACAGTAAGGCAAAATTCATGACATACAACAAAGCTTTCAAGCTGCGGAAGGGCAAGCTTCCATTAAGCATAGAAGCTGGAGGATGCTCTGGTTTCCAGTATAGTTTCTCCTTGGAAGACAAGAGGAACTCGGATGAAATGTTTAAGATGCTGATACTAATATTTTTATTGTCACAACGATGTCATCCTAATGCAATGATTAATTTGGCACGACTTCACTAAATTTTGTTGAATTATATTTACATATATCATGAGTGTTGTCTAAAAGCCCTTCCTCTGTACTATTTGTTGGCTTCATCATATAGTTTTTGTGCTTTGCAGAGTATTTGAGAAGGATGGAGTTAAATTAGTTTTCGAAAAAATCTCACTCGACTTTGTAAAGGGTGCAACTGTTGATTATGTTGAAGAGCTGATTCGTTCTGCTTCATTTCAGTTCTGCTGATTCGTTTTGTTGAATAAATCTAGCTCGTATATTTTTCTTTGATTCGATTAGATTCGAATAAGGCCTTAGAGTTAATGCATCTTCATTTGTTTTGATCACTATTGGTTTGGTTGCTTTCTAAGATGATTTGATGAATATGGATGGTATGCAGGCACATAAGGTATTTGGAAACAGATGGACTGAGATTGCAAAGGCTGTCTCGGGCATGTAAAGATATTTGTTTTGATAATTATTGCAAAAAGAGAACTTTTGTTTTCCTAAATTCTCGGGCAGGTAAAGATATTTGGTAATTATTGCAAAAAGAGAACTTTGATATAGTTACATGGGTGTATGTAATATAGTTCGATTTGCTACAATATTTAGTAGATCTTGTGGTTTGCTCTGACGGCCCTTGAACTTGCTCATTGCCATGCGCCATTCTCGAAATATTTACCAATGAAGGCAATCCTTGGCTTGATCTAAATTGTGCTTAGGTGTTGTTTGTGCAAATTTCTCACAATATTAACTGCGGTTTGGCCTGTTTATATCATGCAGGTCCTTCTTATTACCTTGCAAAATGGTCCACCCCGTTTGGACTATGAAAGGAATGGAAGATTTCCAAGGTTTGTCGTTTTTACGTCGATTTTCAGTTTTTCCGGGTTGTTTCAACTTCTGCTATTCTTGCAGTACGTCCTTCAAAGAAATTGTAGCTAGCTGCTTGTTTAGTGAAGGATTCAAAGAAACGCCCCACCTCTGAAAATCTTTTGAAACATCACTTCTTCAAAAGCGCACGTTACAAGCTAATAATATAATTGCCATTCCTCCTTTAGGTGATCTCTTTAGGGTTGTTAAGGTCTTGTCCTCATCTCAAAGTCATGTTGCTATATTTTTAATAGTGGCGAGTTTAATTCCTTTTTATTGCATCCTCTATTTTTAACTACGGTTTGCATTTTATACCATTAAAAATATTTATTAGTATGGGCCTAATCGTGCTTAGCACGATCGGAAACTTTACTAGTTCTACAAAATACAAGATTAAGTGAATCTCCCGTGTAGATATGTTTGATGACCAACATATATGAAGGGTTTTAAATGATGCAACCATTTTCCAAGGTGAAAGAATTGCCCGAAAAATCAAGTTCAATTAAGTTATAGTCCAAGTTATCTTTGATATAGAATTAGATCTACAATAATACGGAATAAGAATCGTACCTCCAGCCATAGTATCCAATTGATTTGTTGGTTTACCCCAGTTAAGCCACTAGCCGCAGCCTATGAAACCCTAATAAAATAGCGTACAAGAGAAAGTGAGTTTTGCTATGTGAGTCTTCTAGTCTCTGTTTATTATTGAATGAATGTCTTTTGATGGTACACATGCTCTATTTATATAGGTGAGACAAATGGACCTGCACTCTAAAACAAAAACCCTAGCCATCATAGGATTTTCTATATTACCGATTTAATTAATTAATAAACCAATAATATATTTATCAACATAATTATTAAATAATTTAAGGGTCACAATAATTATTTTTCTTACTAAATGATAATTCTTACATTCCCTCCCTTGGGCCGAAAAGTTATGCCGGTACAACATTAATGAGTGACAGCGAAATTTGCATGTTCAAAATGTCACTCTCTGGTTTATTAACACAACTTCAACTAATCAATACTAGCCCAATAACTATAGCGGTTATTCTCGATAAAAACAAACACGGTTAAATTTTTGTCATTGCACTAAAAATCAAATAATGGACACACTTGAAACTTTGTTTGTATCGACTTCTTCTTTTCTTCTCTCTTTTTTTATTTTTTATTTTAAGGTTTTTGTTTGGATGGAACATTTTATTCATAGGACTTAAACTCAAACAAAAGGAGAAATCAGGATTTTATAATTGTTCGTATGACAACTCATTTTATTTGGGATTTCTTTGTTGATATGGAAACTTATATAGATCCAAATATCAGGATTTTTCATTCAATTAGTGCCGGTTTGTTTTTCATGAATGAAATGAAATGTAATAATTTTCATTTCATTACACTTTTTAGATTTGATTGTAATAGAGTGAACATGATGACAATCCATTACAACATACTAAAAATAATTCAATTTCATTACGTAGATCTAAAAACGAAAGGAATTGATGTAGTGAAAATAGGGAGGTTCTATGGCAGATTGGTCATGATAACCAATAGAGAGATCCTTGGAGGTTGATATGGAGTTTGAAAGGCCCCATGCGATACAATTTCCTTCTATGGCAGATTGGTCATGACAGCCTCATGGTGGGAAGCTTCCTATTCCATCGGCGAATTGCTTCTACACCGGAATGCAGCCTATGCAATCACCACAACGAAACTACCCTCCATGCCCTTCGCGATTGCGATTATTCGTACTCAATATGGCGAAGTGTAGTCCCGGATATGGAGTGGGAGCAGTTCTTTGCAATCCAGAGCCCGCAAAACTGGATTATTAGCAACCTTCGAAAGGCTAACAAATGGCCCTATGTGTTTCGTGAAGTTTGTTATGGTATTTGGTATTGGCGTAATAAGGTCGTCCATGATCCGAACTCGGACAGGCCCCCGTCACAAGTTTTCATCTCGAAGGCGATTAAAAGAGCAAAGGACCTTCGTTTAGCTTGGGGCATTGAAGAATAGCTTGCTTCACACAAAATTTCCATTGCTTATTTTAGTTGCGGATTAGCCGATTAACACTCTGTTTCAAAATTGTTTGCCACGGTGGGGGCTATTCCCATGCGTTATTTAATAAAGATCTCTGTTTCAAAAAATAAAAAAAATAAAAAAAATAGGGAGGTTCTACCATGGAGACTCCAACATGGAGAGTGACCCGTGTGGCATGATCTGGACCATACAGTTTCATTCTGCAATAAAACTGTGTGGTCCAGATCATGCCACACGGGTCACTCTCTATGTTGGAGTCCTTAAGTTAGAATTTCCCGTGAAAATAGACACTACGAGACCTCACTCACCATCTCTCCCGACCCATCTATCCTACCCATACCCGCCTACCCCACCTTTACTTAATTAAGCGGTGGGGATGATGTGAGGTGAATGAGGATGAGAGGGTAGAAGGGTAATGGTGAGGGTGGGTGTGGGAGTAGGTGTGGGGTTGTGGTGGGTGGTGTGAGGACATGGTAACGGTGGTTGTAGACATAGTCGACTCTGTATAATCCGGGCCCTATAAAAACTAATGAGACGGTCTCCTTCATCTTTTAAGTATATCATATTTTATAATGTTTATTATCTTCAAATATGTAACGCCCTACTCCTGGATACCGAATGTTTATTCGGAATACTAAATAAATGCACGAGAGAAAGAGACATGAGAGAAAGAGACATGCAGAGAGTCGGAGATCATACCCTTAATGTCTTCCATAAAACACCATCAACGAGAATACCACTGCTGCCAAACTAGAATTATAAATAACTGATATCAAAGCTAATATCCATTACAATTCAACATGAACAAAAAGGAAACCACTAGCTACTTGGTATTTATGTCTTATTCAAGGGAAACGATGACTAAAAGGAAACTAATAAAATGCAAAAAAAAACTCCATGACTTCACTCCTAAACTTGTTCTCCAAACTCATCATCAAACTCAACCTGAACATGCATATCTTCTTATGCCAAATAAAAGTGTAAACTCATGTATAAGCTTAGTAAGAAGAAATAAGATCAAAAACAGAGATTAATGTTTGTCAAATACTGAAAGATATGATATGAATTTATTTTATCCAATTCACAAATCAGTTTAAAGGCATAAAGTAAAGAAACTAATATAAAAGCATAACTTGAATTATGCACCGAAACATGTCCTATTAACTACAATAAAACGAACGGTTCGGTTCAGTTTGGCTTAAGTAACCAAAGTGAATATACTAACCAAAAATTTCCCTTTACACTAGGTTGAATTGACATCTATAACACAAAACAAAAAAAAAGTATTGAAAACACATATATTTAAATAAAACCTTGTACTATCAAAAGAGTTAATTAAATCCTCCAACACACTCACTTCCTCCTCCTCAAATCCCCTCAATACTCTCCTCCAAGCCCAAAAAAAGGAACAACTACCTCCTACCCAATTCACCACATTTGCAACATTTACTCCTTTATCCAAAGATAGACGAAAAAGCCTAGGAAAAGTTAATTTCAACGGACTATTACCCACCCATATGTCTTCCCAAAACCTCACCCTAGAACCATCACCCACCTCCCAACATTCCGAGCCCAAAAGGTCTACCCCAACTCTCGAAGCACTTCTAACCGCACTTACAATGCCTTTCCACACCCCCACCCCTCACTCGCATGCCATCCAACTCCCAAGCTCCCTCCTCCCCATATATAGACACAACTACTATTCTCCCCAAAGCATTTTTTTCTGAAAGAAACCTCCACCACCATTTACCAAGCAATGCTAAATTTTGAACCTTAAGGCTACCCACAAAAATCCCCCCCAAAAGTTTAGGAGCTTGCAATTTTTGCCAAACAACCCATGCCAATTTTTTGGAAGTCCCATCCCCGCCCCAAAAAAAAGAAGACCTCAAACTTTCCAAGAAATTCAAAACACATTCAGGATGCTTGTAGACAGAGAAGAAGAAAAGTGGAAGAGCGTTGAGAACTGCTTTAATGAGAACCAATCTTCCACCCTCTGACAGAGTAGACCATTTCCACGCACCCAGCTTTGCCTTACATTTCTGAATAACAATTTCCCAAGCCTTTTTCTTCTTCATATTTTGTCCCACCTAGAGCCCCAGATATTTAAAAGGAAGCATACCCTTCTTGCATTTGAAAAGATCAGCCGCATTAAGAATGACACTATCCGGTACTTTTATCCCTGACAACGAGCTTTTCCCCATATTAATTTTTAGACCCGAAATCTTCTTAAAGCAAAATAAAATCCGTTTAAGATTTCTTACATTTTCCACGCTCCATTTCCCCAAAAAAACTGTATCATCCGCATATTGATGATGAGAAATTGAAATTTGATCTTTTCCAATACGAACTCCATGTTGAAATAGTGTCCTAAACCCAATCGGGTTGGACCGGATCCGATCGGGTTGGATCATTTCTACTATTTCTTTATGTTTATACATATATTAAATGGCTTTTCTGTTGTCATATATACGTTCTTTTAAAGAACCAATTATGAATTGTTATATGATAACGTCCTTAGTATTAAACTGTGATAGAGAAACCATGATAGGCGATTATGGTTGATGAGATCTCTAATCACTTTAATAAGTTTGAAACTTAAATGTCTCTAGGCTGATGTACTATTAAACAGGGCATTGATAGTATAAACAGACTAGCACGTATTTGATGTCTTCTCGTCTTTAAGGGCGGGGATAGATCTCGTCTATCGAAGTGTAGAGACACTTGGACTGTACGTGGACGTGTATTAGAGAATGCGTACGTTAGACTGACCCACTTACACGGATAAGTGTCACACTATGTGGCGGTTGTGTAATTATCCTTAGGACCGGAGTCTTCATGGCATCACGGTGTGGATTGTCATGCTTTGACACTATTGAGGTTTCCCTTAGCCACGGGGCGATAATGCGGTAGTGATTGGGTATGATATTGAAGCATGCGGAGTATACAAGATTGGTCTTCCGGGAATCGCGTATCCTATGATTGGGATTGAATATCCGAAATGGCCTTCTTATAAGGAATGTCTTACTCTCGTGAATCTTTGCAAAGTGGGAGTAAACGAGTTACTTCGAGAGAGCATGATATCCAGATTATAAGATACGGTCGTTGATGTTTTGACACTCGACTAACGACCGTATGGATATTATTACAGCGATGGGATTGTAAGTTACACGGTAACTGTTTCACATGAAAGGTAGTAGTCATTGCATTTGACTCTTCGGATGATTGGGGGTCACGGTGTGTTGCTAGACGCTATCCCGTGATTGTTAGGCATGAAGGGCATTTTCGTAATTTGTACTTTGTGTCTATGGCCAACATATTCGGAAGCCTATCGGGTCACACACATATGAACATCTACCCGGATTAAAATGTGGTTATAGATGATAATCAAATAAGGAAAAAATTTATCTCGTACTATAAAGGTTATAGTGGTAAATTACTATGGTGGTATTTATTTATTATGAATAAATTAAATACAAGATATTAATAATATTATATTAATTGAAGAATATTCCGGATGCCAATTTATTGGCTAAGGTGGCGCAATTTGTGTGTGTATAAGATACACTTGGATTGTGCAATTTAATTAATAGTGTTACCGAATATTAATATTAGATATTAATAAATAAATATATATGTAAATATCTATGTATGCGTGTGCACTAGTGTAAATCAAATTAGTGATTTGCATGCACATGCGCATGTAGTGTGTGTGTATATGATATATATATATATATATATATATATATATATATAGATTTATTTATGTAATATATATGTGATATATACGCATGTGTAAATTGGTTTATGGTAATAAAATAAAGATATTAAATATTAGATATTGACAATATCTTGGGAATATTCAATATAAGATATTGACAATATCCTAGATTTATTTGATATAAGAGATATTAAATTAAATGAGATAAATCAATCAATTATATTTTTCTTATTTTATTGGGAAAAAATGTTTTCTTCTCCTCCACACTTTGATATGGCGCCACCTTCTACTATAAATAAGAGGTGGGTGTCAAGCTTTTTAGTACAACACAATTCCAAGATCTAGTAGTTCTTGTGTAAAATAGAGAGCATCCTATAGAGAGTTGGAGAGAGGGGAAAAGGGCTGGTCTAGCAACCGGAGTTTTCCAATAGAAATCCATGATGGGATTCCGGCGGGCTGTTCGTGTGGACTAGCGGTAGAGGCCGAACACTTGGGCGGCTCTATGCGGAAATACTCTCCTTAGACGGTCAAACCGTCGATCTTTTAGATCAACAAAGGTAACCACCGTCTACTAACTCGTTTGTTTATTGCTTAAACGAAGTCGATCTTGGGTCGATAGGAAATAAATTTTTGAATTCCGCTGCGTTCCCGCGTAGATTTCCTAACAGCGGTATCAGAGAGAGTTTCGAGCTTAAGCAATAAACATGTTAATTTGCGTAGTTAATTTTATCGTTTAAATCACGTAATTAAAGGATGAAAGATTTTTGATTCACAAAAGTGATACATGAAAAGAAAAGGAAAAAAAACGAGATCGGGTGGTGCTCGGCCGACTGGCGGCGGCACCACCACCGGCGGCGGCTGGGCGGCAGTCGGTTGACCGGTCAATGCTGGCGGATCTCCAAATTTTTGTTTTGTGATTCAATATGGTTCATAGTTGTGATTGATAATTCCTCATTTGTTTAGTTGTGTCATGTGGCTAACCAATGGTTCAAATAGTTTAGGCCATTGAGATGCCACATGCATTAAAATAATAATGGCCTTTCCAAATATTTGATTTAGAATAGGCCTAGGCCCTTTCCAAATATTTGATTTGGGAAAAGGCCTAGGCCACTTCCAAAATTTTGATTTTGGAAGTGGCGAACTAAACCAAAATTATTTGGCCTTTCCAAATATTTGATTTGGAATAGGCCTAGGCCCTTTTCAAATATTTGATTTGTAAAAGGCCTAGGCCTAGGTCACTTCCAAAATTTTGATTTTGGAAAGTGGCCAGGCCTAAACCAAATTTGGTTTAGGAAGATGTCTTTTGGTTTATGATACCAAAGACATCCCTTTTGATTAGGAATCAAAAGAAAAGAAACAAAAGAGACATAATTTTAATTTTGATTTATTTTTAGAATAGTTCTAATTAATTAAAATTAAAATTAAAATCGTTTAAAATTAATCATTAATTTTATTTCGATTAAAATCATTTAATTAATTAAATGTTAATTAGTTAATTGATTGGATAAAATTATTTAATAGATTAAATGTTAATTGATTAATTAAGACGCAAGTAGTTAAATTTTAATTTTATCTTTTTCATAAGATTTTATTGTATGGATTAGATATAGTAGATATAATATGATTATATGGACTCCGATTGATCATGGACTCGGCCGATATGATAGATGTGAATGATTTAATTTTCTGTTGGTTTAAAAATTGTCCTAGGCCGTTATGAAGAACATGACCTAGTTTATTTTCTGCATTCATTCCATTCCTGTTAGCTCCCCCCCGTGTTCGGCGGGTGTATTTATTTTATTAGATAGAATTAAATGTAACAAGAATGGAGCAGAAGATGAAGACCAAAGAAAGACGAAAATAAAGATCTCATTGGAGAATGGAGCATTAAAGATCCTATTGGCGGTTGCAGCTACCCTTAGATTGTGACCCGCGGTTTCGTCAGTTTGTATTCGAAACCGCACCTAGGAAAAGTCCATGATCATACCGGTTACTTTACGCATTTATTTATTTTGTGCTTGTATTTATTTTATATGATACGATAGATGTATGAATAGGCACGATCTAGATAAATGTGTAAGATGTATGTCTATAGAGATAGATATATTTGATGAGACCGTAATTAAAATTAATTAAGTGAATTAACTTACGTAAATACTTCCACAACAAAAATCAAGTCGAAAAATTGTCTCCCAATATTATAGCGACGGTGAAGAGCCTTTGTTCGGATCCAACTGATCGGCCATCGTCGGGAGTTGACCTACCACGGGTATATCGTCGTTATTGAGATATGATCGTATGAGATCTCGCGAATATTGGGTTATGACTTGACTAGAGTACTGCGGTGATTGGCCCTCGTCAGGACCGTCTTATTCTAGAGGCAAGGGGTTGACTACCACATAAAGATGTGAATTGTCAAACAGTTGACTAGTCAACCACCAAGAGTCACATAGAGATGTGATTGGTAAGAGTTACATACCTTTCGAATAATTCCGGTTGATCGGCCCTCGTCGGGAATCGGGGTAACCATATGGGATCTTGGCCACTAAAGAATTTTGAAAGATTCTTGAAAGTCAATTGAGAGTAGTTGACTAGTGGGAGCAAAATCATAAATCAAAAGACCATTTTTTATTTTGCGTGTATAAACAACAAAACTCTTTTATTTTCATTTTATGTTGTAGTTTTAGCAAACTTTATATTTATGTTTTATTCTCGATTAGTAAAACCAAATTATGACTGTTACCTTTTGAGAAACGTTCTCAAATATAGTTAAGTAATGTTAATTCTTTTAAAATAAGCAATGACACGAGAGATCTCGTTATAGTAGTTAGAGACAAGGAGACTACATATATGATGGAGTACTCCAAGGCTTTAATTATTAATGAAAAGCGGAAGCTCTTTAGATACAATCCAATATGATCATTTGGTCATACGATGACAATTAATTCAAATGTTGAATAAGAATTACCACATCGAATTTTGGAAAGGTTGTTTTCAAAATTATAAGATTTAAGTATCGACTTAATTCTACCATTGCTTAAAGGTTAATTAAATAGTTAATGTTTTAAATACGATTTAAAAGGTTAAATAAACTATTTAACAAACTTTAGATTTTCTTTATGAAAGGAAATTAAAAACATAGCTCTTGTAATCTTTCTTAAGTCTTATGAAGACTACACTAAGAAATATTTACAAGTGCTTAAAGGATTGAAAGGAAAGTTAGGGCATGTGCTTAAATAGAGAACTGATTGGAGTTTCTATTCTAGGCAAGTGAGTTGAGATAAATCTTTCTAAGTTCAAAGTCGACTCTAAGATAGATGATGTCTTACGAGAGTTATTAAATTAGAAAGATTAAATACAGATATGGAAGGTGAAGCAAACGTTGTAACACTTACCATATTCTGGATCTAGTAATTAAACTGATAAGGGAACTAAATAAATGTTATTATGTTCCGGTTCCTATGAAGAACATACTTTCAGTTATTTGTTAGGATTTAGTAGACATATTCAATTGTAAAGAATAAATGTTATTCCGATAAAGTTGGAAGGTCACTGAATCTAACATACTAGATTGATGTCACTATATAGTTGATATATGTGATGAGATCTCAACTAAATATTTGTATGGCTGTTATCCTTAATATTTGTGGTTGTTCTAGTTATAGTCTCTCTGGAAGGAGAGCGTGTAACTAAACATCATTCTGATGATGTTGAACCATATAATTATGAATCATGTGGGTAATACGTATGTTATCTAAAGATGACTAAAATACCCTTTTATGAAAAGGTTATAAAATCTAGCTAGTTGTCCAAAGCCTAAACATACCGATGTTTGTTGGCTTGTGACAATTAATGCCACAAATAATTGCTTATTAATCTCTGTGACTGTTTTAGAAATAGTTGAATGTACTTATTGAAGTACGACAATTCGGAAAGCCCGAAAAGTTCGAGCTAGTACGAATATGAGATTGACGAGCTACTTAGGAATTAATCTTCAATTGGATTGAAGTAATTAATACCCGAAGGGTGTTTTAGAAGTCGTCTGAAAAGGAATAAGATTCTTCCCTTGAAGGATACCATCTTTGGGATACGCAATTAGATTGTGTTCCCAAAATGGCAACAAAACTTTATATGATAAAGGTGTGACGCAAGCCATACAAAGTATCCCTTACCTGTTTCGGGATAATGCCCTTATACTTAACTGGGTTCCAAAGAATATAGGTTGAATAAATTCTATATTAGATACGGAAGAAGATAATGTCGAATCTATCTTAACCGATGATTTGAATTTGTCATAGGAAAAGTCAGAAAGGCTTAAAGCCTAGTACGACATATGCAACTTTATGGAATGTCTTAGCAAGTACACTGGATATTATCTACTTGTCCGTGGAGCAAAATGTTTGTCTCCAAACATGCTGTCTTCTAGAGGAAGTGTTTCTTCCAAAAGAAATAGTGGGAGTAGATTTAGATCTCAAATGTAGTCTGAGAACCACAAAGATATATTCAACCATAGGAACGTGAGCAGACGCCACATAGCGATGAGGTGTAGAACACTGCTCAGTGCACACAAAAGTTCTGTAAGTCTGTGGATAACCTCAAGCCTGAAAAGACTACTGGTATGTTCATCTTGAAGAATGAATATTTCACGACTTATGAATGAATGTTTGAAAGGCAAGATTGAGAGATATGGCCAGGAGCCATAATATCTGAATTAGATTCCATCAGTGACAACCAGGTTATGAACCTAGTCTGTCTTACCTAGAGGGAATGTCCCTGTAAGGCTGAGCCAAATCTATTCAGATTATGCTTGTTATAACTTCGTATCATGACTATATGATAGTGTTGAAGACGTTGGGTAGAAAGCTCGATGTTCATAGACGATAACATGATATGTAAGCCCACGAGATTCATTTATGGACTCAAACAAGTATCTCTAGACGATTTATTTGTTTGATAATCAAAGGAGTTTGATTTAGTCAAAAGAAGAATATGCCAATGTGCAAGATGGATAGTGGGAGTGCGTTATGATTTTTGAGCAAGGTATTAGATATGTCTCTCAGGAATTATCACCCCATGTCACAGTCAATTAATGTTTGGTAGTTCAAGGTCTTTACGAAAGCATTTGGATTAGCAGTTCTTATTTTGGAAATAAGAATCTATAGCGATAGATTTAACTGCTGTTAGATTATAGTTTACCTATATAGATGTGATGCTAAAAGAGTTTAGCATAGATCGCGATAGGGGATACTGCAAGACGGTGTTCTCAAGATCTATCTATGTTAGGACGTTCGTCCTAAAGATGAGGTGAAAGATGATGCTTATGGAAGGTTTCCTTCGCTACTGCGATAGGAACCATCTCATAGGTAATGCCGGATGTTCATAGTCCATGAATAGTCATGAGCAAGTATGAAAGTAAATCTGGTGAATGTCGAGAATATCCTTAAACAAGTTAAGGATGGTTTCCTAGTTTATTGAAACTTCGAATTAAATAAACGTAGATATACAGACGTATACCCTGAGTCTTATGAAGGCGAGTGGGAGCTACAGTCTGGGTTTGCAGTCACTTTGATTAAGTGATACAGTGAGCTGAAAATGTTCTAGCCTATAGGTCACTGTAAATTCTACAACGAGGCCAAAACACAGTAGTGCCTTAGAGGCGCAGCGGGAGCAGTACATGGATCTAGAAGGTTCATTCCTGAACCTTATACGGTTCTTCCACCTTTTCTATATAGTTGATATAGTAAGTGGATTCATTGCTTGAAGCAAGGACCAGGGTCTCGTCAGAGATTCGTGTATGTGTTGAGGCAATTCCTTTGACTTGGTCATTTGGAGCATAGTATGAAGATAGTCTGAGTCCCCACGGATAGCGATCCTTTTATGGCTATGGTTAGTTGCGAGTATTACATGAGATTCTTGTGTTTCAACTTGGTCTTGTGTGTACGAGTGATTGGTTTTAGGCCAAGTGGGAGATTGTTGAAATAGTGTCCTAAACCCAATCGGGTTGGACCGGATCCGACCGGGTCGGATCATTTCTACTATTTCTTTATGTTTATACATATATTAAATGGCTTTTCTGTTGTCATATATCTATTCTTTTAAAGAACCAATTATGAATTGTTATATGATAACGTCCTTAGTATTAAACTGTGATAGAGAAACATGATAGGCGATTATGGTTGATGAGATCTCTAATCACTTTAATAAGTTTGATACTTAAATGTCTCTAGGCTGATGTACTATTAAACATGGCATTGATAGTATAAACCGACTAGCACGTATTAGATGTCTTCTCTCTTTAAGGGCGGGGATAGATCTCGTCTATCGAAGTGTAGAGACACTTGGACTGTACGTGGACGTGTATTAGAGAATGCGTACGTTAGACTGACCCACTTACATGGATAAGTGTCACACTATGTGGCGGTTGTGTAATTATCCTTAGGACCAGAGTCTTCATGGCATCACGGTGTGGATTGTCATGCTTTGACACTATTGATGTTTCCCCTAGCCACGGGGCGATCATGCGGTAGTGATTGGGTATGATATTGAAGCATGAGGAGTATACATGATTGGTCGTCCGGAAATCGCGTATCCTATGATTGGGATTGAATATCCGAAATGGACTTCTTATAAGGAATGTCTTACTCTCGTGAATCTTTGCAAAGTGGGAGTAAACGAGTTACTTCGAGAGAGCATGATATCCAGATTATAAGATACGGTCGTTGATGTTTTGACACTCGACTAACAACTGTATGGATATTATTACAGCGATGGGATTGTAAGTTACACGACTGTTTCAAATGAAAGGTAGTAGTCATTGCATTTGACTCTTCCGATGATTGGGGGTCATGGTGTGTTGCTAGACGCTATCCCGTGATCGTTAGGCATGAAGGGCATTTTCGTAATTTGCACCTTGTGTCTACGGCCAACATATTCGGAAGCCTATCGGGTCACACACATATGAACATATAGCCGGATTAAAATGTGGTTATAGATGATAACCAAATAAGGAAAGAATTTATCTCGTACAATAAAGGTTATAGTGGTAAATTAATATGGTGGTATTTATTTATTATGAATAAATTAAATACAAGATATTAATAATATTATATTAATTGAAGAATATTCCGGATACCACTTGGATTGTAGAGAAAAGAGAGTGACCTTTAAGATACCCGGGAAATCAGATAAGACTTATCAAGGTAACATTTACAAGCCTAGTAGGAAGCGTCACCCTATAATTTCAGCAGTTAAGGCTATAAGAGCTTGTCGGAAGGGTTGTGAAGGCTACTTGTTGTACGCAGTGGATGTGGAACAAGTGAAGCCTAAGTTAGAGGAAACCCCTGTAGTCAAGGAATACCTAGAGGTGTTTCCAGAAGAGTTACCGGGAAACATGCCTGATAGAGAAATTGAATTTAAAATAATGTTGATGTCAGGAGCGCCACCAGTTGCTAAGGCACCCTATAGAATGGCACCGGCTGAATTGAAAGAGGTGAAAGCTCAACTTAAGGATATTCTCGAGAGGAACATAATTCAGCCTAGTACCTCGCCTTGGGGAGCCCCAGTGTTGTTTGTTAAGAAGAAAGATGGTAGCATGAGGATGTGCATAGATTACAGAGCGCTAAACAATCTGACCATCAAGAATAAGTACCCTTTGCCAAGGATTGATGATTTGTTTAACCATTTGCAAAGCAAGAGAGTATTTTCCAAGATTGATCTTAGGTCCGGATATCACCAGTTGAAGATCAAAGTGGCTGGTATACCGAAGACGGCGTTTAGTACGAGGTATGGACATTATGAGTTCTTAGTTATGCCTTTTGGACTCACCAATTCTCCATCTGCATTTATGGATTTAATGCAGCGTGTTTTCATGCCATACTTGGACAAGTTTGTGATAGTGTTCATAGATGACATCCTTGTATACTCTAAGGATGAGAAGGAACATGAAGAACACTTAAGGATAGTGCTGGATACATTAAAGAAGAACCAGTTGTATGCTACGTTCTCGAAGTGCGACTTTTGGTTGGATCAAGTGAGTTTCTTGGGTCATGTCATTTCTAGAGATGGCATTAAGGTTGATCCGGAAAAGATTGAAGTAGTTGAGAAGTGGTCCAGACCGACTACCGTTTCAGAGGTTAGAAGTTTTCTCGGTTTGGCTGGTTATTATAGGAAGTTTGTACAAGACTTCTCAAAGATAGCTACACCACTTACCCGGCTCACTCAAAAGGATGTGAAGTTCGAGTGGACCAGTGAGTGTGAAGATGCTTTTCAGACGTTGAAGAAGAGGTTGACTACAGCCCCAGTTTTGGCAGTTCCGGAGATCTTTGATAATTATGACGTTTACACGGATGCTTCGGGACAAGGTTTAGGTTGTGTGTTGATGCAGGGAGGGAAGAGAATTTCTTATGCATCCCGAAAGTTGAAGGTGCATGAGAAGAATTACCCAACCCATGACTTGGAGTTAGCAGCGGTTGTGTTTGCTTTGAAGATTTGGAGGCACTACCTGTATGGAGTTAAGGCCAGGATCTTCACCGATCACAAGAGTTTGAAGTATTTCTTTACCCAGGAAAACCTGAATATGAGACAAAGGAGATGGCTGGAGTTCGTAAAGGATTATGACTTGGAGATTCAGTATCATCCGGGTAAAGCAAATGTAGTGGCTGATGCCTTGAGCAGAAACCCAGTGTTTGCGGTTTCAAGCGTTGAAGGTGTTGTAGAAAGGTTAGATTAGCTGAGAATCCGAAGCTTTGATCAGATTGAAGACCAAAAGTTTGTGGCATCGTTGTTAGCAAGGTCTGAGTTGATGGATGACATTAGGGAAAAGCAAGATGAAGACCCAGTTTTGGTTGACTTGAAGCGAGTTGCAAGGGAAAAGCCTACGGTTGGATATGTGTTAGATAAGAATGGGAATCTTTGGTATCAGGATCGTTTATGTGTACCTAATGTGGGTGATTTAAGACAGAGAGTCACGGAAGAGGAACATAGGATTGCTTTTGCGGTTCATCCGGGAGCTACTAAAATGTACAGAGACTTGAAGGAAAGGTTTTGGTGGCCCTCGATGAAACCGGAGATAGCCAAGTTCGTTGCGAGTGTGATACTTGCCGAAGGTTAAAGCGAACATAGAAGACCGGGAGGAATGCTTAAGCCATTGGATATCCCGGAATGGAAGTGGGATAAGATCACTATGGACTTTATCACCGGTTTACCTAAGACGAGAGGCGGTAATGATGCGATTTGGGTGATTGTGGATAGATTGACCAAATCCGTTCATTTCTTACCATATAAGGTCGATATGCCCTGGAAGAAAATGACGACACTATACTTGGATAATACAATGAAGTTACACGGAGTACCTATCTCGATAGTTTCGGATCGTGATTCGAGGTTCGTCAGTCGGTTTTGGAAAAGTTTACAAGCAGCTTTTGGAACCAAGTTGGATTTGAGTACGGCCTTTCATCCTCAAACAGATGGACAATCTGAGAGAACCATCCAAACACTTGAAGATATGTCGAGAGCTTGTGTGTTGGAAGTAGGTGGATCATGGGATGATTACCTACCGGTAGCGGAGTTTGCTGACAACAACAGTTATCATGCAAGTATTGGCATGCCACCGTTTGAAGAATTGTATGGAAGAAGATGTAGAACGCCGCTATTTTGGGATAAAGTTGGCGAAAGACAAATCACCGGGCCGGAATTGGTTGAGCAAGCTAAAGAAAGGGTTTAGCTGGTCAAGAAGAATCTGAAGGCGGCTCAAGATAGACAGAAGAGTTGGGCAGATGTTAGAAGGAGACCTCTTGAGTTTGAAGTTGGTGAAAGAGTGTATCTATGAGCTTCACCAATGAAGGGAGTGAAACGTTTTGGACATAAGGGAAAGCTAAGCCCGAGGTATGTTGGACCTTTTGAGATTTTAGAAAGAATTGGACCTTTGGCTTACAAACTCAAGTTACCAGAATCGATGTCGAGAGTCCACAACGTGTTTCATGTCTCAATGTTAAAGAAGTGTTTGACCAAGACGGATATTGAGACTACTGTTGAACCGGAGGTTCTCCAGGATAATCTTTCGTACGATGAGACACCGACAATAATTTTGGACCGGAAGGAAAAGATGATTAAGAGACGGTTGATTCCTTTAGTTCTGGTGCAATGGAGCAATCATTCACCGGATGAAGCTACTTGGGAAGTTGAGGACGATATGATCAGCGAGTTCCCAGATTTTATGGACTTACCAGGTATGTTCTAAGTTTCGAGGACGAAACTCCTTTAAGGGTGGAAGAATGTAATATTCCGATTTTCCGGGAAAGGGCAGACGTGTCATTTTGCCAAAACGAAATATTGTGTTCGGTTCCTTTTATTCGGAGTTTAAGTATTTGTTAAATTATATATATATATTTTGAGATATATATGTATATATTTACGGAGGAAAATCTGATTTTTATGATTAAGGAAGATAATAAGATCTTTATCATTTTTTGATTTCATAAATCTGATTTTTATGATAAAGGAAGATAATAAGATCTTTATCTTTTTTTTTTTTTGATTTGATAAATCTGATTTTTTTATGATAAAGGAAGATAATAAGATCTTTATCCTTTTTTTTTGGGATTTGTTATTTAAGGAAAATAAATCCCCACAATTCTCATAACCTAATAGAAATTAGATTTCTCCACCTCCTAAATTGTGTTCTGCGTGTGTGGGCACGGAATTCAGGCTGAGGGATTTTTCATCAATTTCTAAGTCGATTCTCAACGGTTCTCAGATAAGAGTAGAGCGCCGGAATCGTTGTGAAGAAGGCAACGTTTTGGTTGCAGAAAGTTGAAGCTTTGATAAGAGAAAGATCGGTTTTAGCTGCTGTTTTTCTAAGTTTTTTCTGTTGGAATAAGCTTGCTAAAGGTAAGAAGCTCTTCCTACAGTCTAATTGTGGTTTAGAGTAGAATAGATCATGTTTTGGATGCATATTGTATCAAGTTTTAAGCTTAGATGATGTTTAAGGATTAAGTTTTGTTTCGGATCTGAAAAGGCATGTTTTTCTACTGTTTTTCTGCTATAATTCATGTGCAAGATGTTTTGAAAATGAGTAGAGATCGTTAAGGGTTGAAAAACAGGTATAGGGCTCTTTCTGCGTAGGATGCGTACGCATTGGCTAGCAATGCGCACGCATTCCTGATACAGGATTGCTTAGAATAAGTGCAGCAGGTTCAATGTGTACGCATTCCAGAGTAATGCGCACGCATTGCCCCAGTTTTCTATATAATGTTGTTTTAAGCTATGTTTTGAATTTTAAACCTTAATTCATGATTAAATAACACTAATTAAATATGAACAAGCCCCGATTGAGTTTCTGATTCGTTCAGTTAAAACACCGAATGTACTCTTAAAGGGAGTTGAAGTTCGGATCCGTCGGAAGGGCATGAAAGGGCTTGTGCTTTGATGAACTAGGGTTCATCAATGTCTGTGTAATTGATAGGATGTGATGTCTAGTTGTTTAAGTGAGGGAGTAGAGCTGATAAGGTGAGTATTATTCTGAAAACACTTAGGTGACTAGTTAATTCACATTAATAATTACATAAGTGTAGTAAAAGCTAAAACGTCATTTATTCTTGGTTAGGCACTGATTCAAATCGGCGATGTGATACGTTCATAAAAGGTGGACAACGCTACTAGCTCAAAAGGCTGAAGGGTAGTGGAGAAAATCCATCGAACGTATATGCATACCGGGGAGATCCCGGGACTACCGGTGCTAATCACCGTAGTTGGCAAGTATATCTCGTGGTGGAATTTTCACCATGCATTGTGTCCTTGAGTACTGATGTAACAAAGATAAGCTAAGTTAGAAACGTATTGTCACGACGTGTCGATGGGCATGTAGTGAACCCTAGATCGAGTCGGTCTCAGTAAGGCAAATCTTTTAATAATAAACCTTAATTATATTGTAGCTTCTACTTCTTACTTTGTACATTGTACTTACCTCAAATGCATGTTTATTTATGTGTTTGGGGGAGAGAAGACGAACAGGTAAATGATGAGTTCGAGGAGGATTTTGATGACGACGTTTGAGGACGCCGGACTTGAAGACCTTGTTTATTATTTGTTTATTTAAGTTTATTTCATAGATTTGGGTTATTGGAACTAGTTTTTTACTTTTAGTACTTTGGAATTCGTACAATTTTGGATTCGTTGGTTTCATTTCGGATGTAATAAGTTTACATTTCCTTCTCTAGTTCCTGAACTTCTATTCTGAGATGTTTGAAAAAAAATTACCCAAGTCTTTTTAGCTTCCGTTTGCTTTTATTTGATACGACATAGTAGAGGCTTACGTGTAATATTATTTATTACACTAGCTACTTGGTATTTATGTCTTATTCAAGGGAAGCAATGACTAAAAAGAAACTAATAAAATGCAAAAAAAAACTCCATGGCTTCACTCCTAAACTTGTTCTCCAAACTCATCATCAAACTCAACCTGAACATTCATATCTTCTTAAGCCAAATAAAAGTGTAAACTCATGTATAAGCTTAGTAAGAAGAAATAAGATCAAAAACAGAGATTAATGTTTGTCAAATACTGAAAGATATGATATGAATTTATTTTATCCAATTCACAAATCAGTTTAAAGGCATAAATTAAAGAAACTACTATAAAGCATAACTTGAATTATGCACCGAAACATGTCCTATTAACTACAATAAAACGAACGGTTCGGTTCAGTTTGGCTTAAGTAACCAAAGTGAATATACTAACCAAATTTCCCTTTACACTAGGTTGAATTGACATCTATTACACAAAACAAAAAAAGTATTGAAAACACATATATTTAAATAAAACCTTGTACTATCAAAAGAGTTAATTAAATCCTCCAACACACTCACTTCCTCCTCCTCAAATCCCCTCAATACTCTACTCCAAGCGCAAAAAAAGGAACAACTACCTCCTACCCAATTCACCACATTTGCAACATTTACTCCTTTATCCAAAGATAGACGAAAAAGCCTAGGAAAAGTTAATTTCAACGGACTATTACCCACCCATATGTCTTCCCAAAACCTCACCCTAGAACCATCACCCACCTCCCAACATTCTGAGCCCAAAAGGTCTACCCCAACTCTCGAAGCACTTCTAACTGCACTTACAATGCCTTTCCACACCCCCCCACCCCTCACTCGCATGCCATCCAACTCCCAAGCTCCCTCCTCCCCATATATAGACACAACTACTATTCTCCCCAAAGCATTTTTTTCTGAAAGAAACCTCTACCACCATTTACCATGCAATGCTAAATTTTGAACCTTAAGGCTACCCACCCAAATCCCCCCCAAAAGTTTAGGAGCTTGCAATATTTGGCAAACAACCCATGCCAATTTTTTGGAAGTCCCATACCTGCCCCAAAAAAAAGAAGACCTCAAACTTTCCAAGAAATTCAAAACACATTCAGGAGGCTTGTAGACAAAGAAGAAGAAAAGCGGAAGAGCGTTGAGAACTGCTTTAATGAGAACAAATCTTCCACCCTCTGACAGAGTAGACCATTTCCACGCACCCAGCTTTGCCTTACATTTTTGAATAACAATTTCCCAAGCCTTTTTCTTCTTCATATTTTGTCCCACCTAGAGCCCCATATATTTAAAAGGAAGCATACCCTTCTTGCATTTGAAAAGATTAGCCGCATTAAGAATGTCACTATCCGGTACTTTTATCCCAGACAACGAGCTTTTCCCCATATTAATTTTTAGACCCGAAATCTTCTTAAAGCAAAATAAAATCCGTTTAAGATTTCTTACATTTTCCACGCTCCATTTCCCCAAAAAAACTGTATAATCCGCATATTGATGATGAGAAATTGAAATTTGATCTTTTCCAATACGAACTCCATGTTGAAATAGTGTCCTAAACCCAATCGGGTTGGACCGGATCCGACCGGGTCGGATCATTTCTACTATTTCTTTATGTTTATACATATATTAAATGGCTTTTCTGTTGTTGTATATCTGTTCTTTTAAAGAACCAATTATGAATTGTTATATGATAACGTCCTTAGTATTAAACTATGATAGAGAAACCATGATAGGCGATTATGGTTGATGAGATCTCTAATCACTTTAATAAGTTTGAAACTTAAATGTCTCTAGGCTGATGTACTATTAAATAGGGCATTGATAGTATAAACAGACTAGCACGTATTAGATTTCTTCTGTCTTTAAAGGCAGGGATAGATCTCGTCTATCGAAGTGTAGAGACACTTGGACTGTACGTGGACGTGTATTAGAGAATGCGTACGTTATACTGACCCACTTACACGGATAAGTGTCACACTATGTGGCGGTTGTGTAATTATCCTTAGGACCGGAGTCTTCATGGCATCACGGTGTGGATTGTCATGCTTTGACACTATAGGTTTCCCTTAGCCACGGGGCGATAATGTGGTAGTGATTGGGTATGATATTGAAGCATGCGGAGTATACATGATTGGTCATCCGGGAATCGCGTATCCTATGATTGGGATTGAATATCCGAAATGACCTTCTTATAAGGAAAATCTTACTCTCGTGAATCTTTGCAAAGTGGGAGTAAACGAGTTACTTCGAGAGAGCATGATATCCAGATTATAAGATACGGTCGTTGATGTTTTGACACTCGACTAACGACTATATGGATATTATTACAACGATGGGATTGTAAGTTACACGGTAACTGTTTCACATGAAAGGTAGTAGTCATTGCATTTGACTCTTCGGATGATTGGGGGTCACGGTGTGTTGCTAGACGCTATCCCGTGATCGTTAGGCATGAAGGGCATTTTCGTAATTTGCACTTTGTGTCTACGGCCAACATATTCGGAAGCCTATCGGGTCACACACATATGAACATATAGCCGGATTAAAATGTGGTTATAGATGATAACCAAATAAGGAAAGAATTTATCTCGTACTATAAAGGTTATAGTGGTAAATTAATATGGTGGTATTTATTTATTATGAATAAATTAAATACAAGATATTAATAATATTATATTAATTGAAGAATATTCCGGATGCCAATTTATTGGCTAAGGTGGCGCATGTGCTTAAATAGAGAACTGATTGGAGTTTCTATTCTAGGCAAGTGAGTTGAGATAAATCTTTCTAAGTTCAAAGTCGACTCTAAGATATATGATGTCTTACGAGAGTGATTAAATTAGAAAGATTAAATACAGATATGGAAGGTGAAGCAAACGTTGTAACACTTACCATATTCTGGATCTAGTAAACTGATAAGGGAACTAAATAAATGTTATTATGTTCTGGTTCCTATGAAGACATACTTTCAGTTATTTATTAGAATTTAGTAGACATATTCAATTGTAAAGAATAAATGTTATTCCGATAAAGTTGGAAGGTCACTGAATCTAACATACTAGATTGATGTCACTATATAGTTGATATATGTGATGAGATCTCAACTAAATATTTGTATGTCTGTTATCCTTAATATTTGTGGTTGTTCTAGATATAGTCTCTCTAGAAGGAAAGCGTGTAACTAAACGTCATTCTGATGATGTTGAACCATATGATTATGAATCATGTGGGTAATACGTATCTTATCTAAAGATGACTAAAATACCCTTTTATGAAAAGGTTATAAAATCTAGCTAGTTGTCCAAAGCCTAAACATACCGATGTTTGTTGTCTTGTGACAATTAATGCCACAAATAATTGCTTATTAATCTCTGTGACTGTTTTAGAAATAGTTGAATGTACTTATTGAAGTACGACAATTCGGAAAGCCCAAAAAGTTCGAGCTAGTACGAATATGAGATTGACGAGCTACTTAGGAATTAATCTTCAATTGGATTGAAGTAATTAATACCTGAAGGGTATTTTAGAAGTCGTCTGAAAAGGAATAAGATTCTTCCCTTGAAGGATACCATCTTTAGGATACGCAATTAGATTGTGTTCCCAAAATGGCAACAAAACTTTATATGATAAAGGTGTGACGCAAGCCATGCGAAGTATCCCTTACCCGTTTCGGGATAATGCCCTTATAATTAACTGGGTTCCAAAGAATAAAGGTTGAATAAATTCCATATTAGATATGGAAGAAGATAATGTCGAATCTATCTTAACCGATGATTTGAAGTTGTCATAGGCAAAGTCAGAAAGGCTTGGAGCCTAGTACGACATATGCAACTTTGTGGAATGTCTTAGCAAGTACGCTGGATATTATCTACTTGTCCATGGAGCAAAATGTTTGTCTCCAAACATGCTGTCTTCTAGAGGAAGTGTTTCTTCCAAAAGAAACAGTGGGAGTAGATTTAGATCTCAAATGTAGTCTGAGAACCAAAAAGATATATTCAACCATAGGAACGTGAGCAGACGCCACATAGCGATGAGGTGTAGAACACTGCTCAGTGCACACAAAAGTTCCATAAGTCTGTGGATAACCTCAAGCCTGATAAGACTACTGGTATGTTCATCTTGAAGAATGAATATCTCACGACTTATGAAGGAATGTTTGAAAGGCAAGATTGAGAGATATGGCCAGGAGCCATAATATCTGAATTAGATTCCATCAGTGACAACCAGGTTATGAACCTAGCTAGTCTGTCTTACCTAGAGGGAATGTCCCTGTAAGGCTGAGCCAATTCTATTCAGATTATGCTTGTTATAACTTTGTATCATGACTATATGATAGTGTTGAAGACATTGGGCAAAAAGCTCGATGTTCTTAGACGATAACATGATATGTAAGCCCACGAGATTCATTTATGGAGTCAAACAAGTATCTCTAGACGATTTCTTTGTTTGATAATCAAAGGAGTTTGATTTAGTCAAAAGAAGAATATGCCAATGTGCAAGATGGATAGTGGGAGTGCGTTATGATTTTTGAGCAAGGTATTAGATATCTCTCTCAGGAATTATCACCCCATGTCACAATCAATTAATGTTTGGTAGTTCAAGGTCTTTACGAAAGCATTTGGATTAGCAGTTCTTATTTTAGAAATAAGAATCTATAGCGATAGATTTAACTGTTGTTAGATTATAGTTTACCTATATAGATGTGATGCTAAAAGAGTTTAGCATAGATCGCGATAGGGGATACTGCAAGACGGTGTTCTCAAGATCTATCTATGTTAGGACGTTTGTCCTAAAGATGAGGTGAAAGATGATGCTTATGGAAGGTTTCCTTCGCTACTGCGATATGAACCATCTCATAGGTAATGCCGGATGTTCATAGTCCATGAATAGTCATGAGCAAGTATGAAAGTACATCTGGTGAATGTCGAGAATATCCTTAAACAAGTTAAGGATGGTTTCCTAGTTTATTGAAACTTCGAATTAAATAAACGTAGATATACAGACGTATACCCTGAGTCTTATGAAGGCGAGTGAGAGCTACAGTCTGGGTTTGCAGTCACTTTGATTAAGTGATACAATGAGCTGAAAATGTTCTAGACTATGGGTCACTGTAAATTCTACAACGAGGCCAAATCACAGTAATGCCTTAGAGGCGCAGCGGGAGCAGTACATGGATCTAGAAGGTTCAATCATGAACCTTATACGGTTCTTCCACCTTTTCTATATAGTAGATATAGTAAGTGGATTCATTGCTTGAAGCAAGGACCAGGGTCTCGTCAGAGATTCGTGTATGTGTTGAGGCAGTTCCTTTGACTTGGTCATTTGGAGCATAGTATGAAGATAGTCTGAGTCCCCACGGATAGCGATCCGTTTATGGCTAGGGTTAGTTGCGAGTATTACATGAGATTCTTGTGTTTCAACTTGGTCTTGTGTGTACGAGTGATTGGTTTTAGGCCAAGTGGGAGATTGTTGAAATAGTGTCCTAAACCCAATCGGGTTGGACCGGATCCGACCGGGTCGGATCATTTCTACTATTTCTTTATGTTTATACATATATTAAATGGCTTTTCTGTTGTCATATATCTGTTCTTTTAAAGAACCAATTATGAATTGTTATATGATAACGTCCTTAGTATTAAACTGTGATAGATAAACCATGATAGGCGATTATGGTTGATGAGATCTCTAATCACTTTAATAAGTTTGATACTTAAATGTCTCTAGGCTGATGTACTATTAAACAGGGCATTGATAGTATAAACGGACTAGCACGTATTAGATGTCTTCTATCTTTAAGGGTGGGATAGATCTCGTCTATCGAAGTGTAGAGACACTTGACCGTACGTGGACGTGTATTAGAGAATGCGTACGTTAGACTGACCCACTTACACGGATAAGTGTCACACTATGTGGTGGTTGTGTAATTATCCTTAGGACCGGTGTCTTCATGGCATCACGGTGTGGATTGTCATGTTTTGACACTATTGAGGTTTCCCCTAGCCACGTGGCGATCATGCGGTAGTGATTGGGTATGATATTGAAGCATGCGGAGTATACATGATTGATCGTCCGGGAATCGCGTATCCTATTATTGGGATTGAATATCCGAAATGGCCTTCTTATAAGGAATGTCTTACTCTCGTGAATCTTTGCAAAGTGGGAGTAAACGAGTTACTTCGAAAGAGCATGATATCCAGATTATAAGATACGGTCGCTGATGTTTTGACACTCGACTAACGACTGTATGGATATTATTACAGCGATGGGATTGTAAGTTACACGGTAACTGTTTCACATGAAAGGTAGTAGTCATTGCATTTGACTCTTCGGATGATTGGGGGTCACGGTGTGTTGCTAGACGCTATCCCGTGATCGTTAGGCATGAATGGCATTTTCGTAATTTGCACTTTATGTCTACGGCCAACATATTCGGAAGCCTATCGGGTCACACACATATGAACATCTAGCCGGATTAAAATGTGGTTATAGATGATAACCAAATAAGGAAAGAATTTATCTCGTACAATAAAGGTTATAGTGGTAAATTAATATGGTGGTATTTATTTATTATAAATAAATTAAATACAAGATATTAATAATATTATATTAATTAAAGAATAATCCGGATGTCAATTTATTGGCTAAGGTGGCGCAATTTGTGTGTGTATAAGATACACTTGGATTGTGCAATTTAATTAATAATGTTACCGAATATTAATATTAGATATTAATAAATAAATATATATGTAAATATCTATGTATGCGTGTGCACTAGTGTAAATCAAATTAGTGATTTGCATGCACATGCGCATGTAGTGTGCGTGTGTATATATATACTAGTGGAGGAAACCGTGCAATGCACGGTGCATGCCCATTCCAGTATTGCGGGTGTATTAAGTTTGTGTTTTGTCGTGATATTTTAATGTGTTTTGTCACGGTTTCAAGAGTTTGTAACAACCATAAAGCATTCCGGAGATGAGAACATAAAATGAATGCTATTATAGCACAAGGTTTATCATGTTTTTGACAAAATAAGCTACATATCATGAATCAGTAAGATTCGTTAGAACAGTCTCTTAATGATGTGATATGTTGCTGTGACTTACGTAGAAGAACACTGGATTATTTATATTACATCTTTGAAACCACTGTTTTTAAAATGCCCTTCAACAGATGCCAAGTCTGTTTATCTTTCCCCTTGAACTTCTTTGATGGAGTAGTCTGGGTTGGATATTTGGATGGATCCTCAGATTCAGTAGTAGGTGGATGGACAGGGGATATGCAAGATGGAACTTCATCTGTGGGTGAATTTATTGCCACACCGGATGGTACTTCTTCAAAAGTCAACATTCCTTTAGTACCAATTGATTCATCTGTCTGTGGTTCTCCAAGAGAAGTTATCTCAGCTACTTCTTCAAGTACTGATTTGGTGGTAGGTGTGAAGAATTCTTTTTCGGCAGCAGTCTTTGGTGTAGAGGATGAAGATACAGCTAGAATGCCCCCATCCATTTGGGATGCTCCAGTAAACAGATTTAGCAGATTGATCAAAATTTGAATAAAAAAAAGTATACAACTAATGCCTAAGCTATTGTCATTTTTTAGAAAAACACAAGAACCTAACACCAAAGCTAAAGAAATAAATAAAAAAAAAGTTGCACTTTGTTATAAAAAACAAAGTGATAGTTCTGTAGATATTGAAAGCCCCGCCCATCCACCTTCTTTGATAGCATACGAGTCGAATACATGAATTAGAATTGATGTTGGACCACCATTTCTAAGCTATCGACAAACCAAGTGAACACACTATGACTACAAAACACCAAAAACATTTCGGGGCCAAAAACACCCGTAAACGAAACCACACTTACGCAAACATTAGGTTTACGATGCAAACAAAGTGTGAAATAAAAGCGAGATGTATATTCAAATGGGAGGCTGGAAACGAATAAAATAAAAAGCCATATTCTTGTTTGTGCACAAATGGCGGCAATAGGAAAGCAACAAAGTCAAGGCGAAACACATTAAGACAACTATTCCACCTTCTACCTAGAGAACACATTAAATTACCACCCTACTAAGAGCATTCACAGATTATAAGCCTAGCATCATATAGACATTCAAAATGGAAAACACTTGACTGATACGATGGTAAAAACCATTTCTTTTTCATAATAATGATCTGAAAACATACAAGGTGGAAAGAGGTAAAATGTTAAATGCATTTGAGTAATAAAACACCCACAGTAAGAACTAAAATCCATAGAATACATCACATATCAAAAAACTCCAAAAAAACCGAAAGTCCATTTGTATCTGCAAATGACAAACAAACAAATGTTCGTTGCTCTGTTAATAAGAAAAAATAGGAGGTAAATGCACCAAATGAAATATTAGTTTGGTGCGTGCAGAATTCGTGTGTTTGCATAAGAACCTTAAGAAGCACCGGCTCAAAAGTTCACCTAAAAGCACCAAAAGTTTTTAGTTTTCAAATAGATTTCTCCATTCAAGGCCACCATGCCAAGATAGTAATGAAGTTCTGCAAGACAACATATCTTGTCTTCATGACATCAGATATTTGTACACCAAAACCATAACAAATATTAAAAGTTCTAACGAAGAAAAAAGTGTGTAATTTTTAAATTTTTTGAAGAAACTTTTACCATTGGGAAAAAAACTATAAAACACAGAAATTGCAAAATATACACCTCAACGTAATTTTACCTTGTACCCCTCAAATCACCGACACTGTAGAATCTCCGGCCTTAAGATCCAACTACTCTTAAAAGAGATATCAAACTTAATCATTAAGTAAAAAAGAAACATCTGGATAAAAAAAATACATTTGAAAGAAACAACAAGTTACCTTGAAACAAATACCTGATATATTGATGGAAATAATGCTTCCACAGGCAACAATAAAACACAATAAGGTTTTCTTCTCCTAAAAAATAGATCACAAACATCAGCAATTTCGGCTAATTGAAAGAGTAACCAAAGATGAAATATTGAAAAATTCAAACGCAAAAAATAAGAATGAATAGAAAATTAAAACTCAGATCTCAAAAATTAGAATGGTTAACATGTGACCTTGAGAATAACGAAATCAAAGTAAAAGAAATCCGTTTTGTTCACGAAGAACGAAATCAAAGGTAATATTTTTCCCAAATCAAACCGTGTGTGAAACCAATTAACAACTGTATCAAGAGAAAGGGAAGAAGCAAAATTCTTTTCTTTTCCCTCTTCTTTACCTGATGAATAATCGTGCTAATCATTCATTCACATAAGTCTCACTTGTTGATCAAAGGTAATCAATTTTCTCAAAAAACAAAAGTTGTGAGTGAGCCTCTTGCGGACTCCATACACAATCTTTTAAACAACAAACTCAAGGTTTTAATATGATTGTGTTGGAATTTGATTCCATCAATTAAGTTACAATAATAAATGCTCATTTGGTATAAATAAACTGAAACGATGGTGAACTATCAATCCAATTCCATAGATTGTAGGGTTCATGAAAGAATATATTCTAGTGTATCCTCCTAAGTTCTATAACCAAGCAAAATTTTGCTAGTAAAGACACTCATCGAGATTTCAATGTAGCGACTGTGTCGCCCGGATGCTTATGTAGTTTATTCCCGCATGAAACGAGCAACGATGAATGAGGACCCATCTTTACAAGCAATAGGATTTGAATATTTCTCATTGAGTTGCCATACCTTGTTTCGAATTCCTCTCGACATTTCTCACAAGCATTGCTCGAACTTTAGTTGAAGCCTAAGACCGAAACCGAAGGTTAACATTTGATTAGAGGGGGATAACAAGAAAACGCCAACATTAACGTCTTTAAATATCACTTGCAAAACAATGGTGGCAATAAATTAAAAAACCAAAGTCCCTCTAAGATTAACGGAGTTAGGCTTGTATATTAAGGTTGAATAAGCATCCAAAAATGATGGAAGATTCTAAATGGGGTAGAACTTATAAGCGAGTTCAAAATGATAAACATAGTACACATCCTATAAGAGACACAAGTCAACACCTCAAAATGATGATACTCATGCTAAACTTTCACCGGGTTAGTTATACTATGGTCTGTTTTTTTTCAAATTTTATGGTCTTTTTTTTCAAATTTTATGCAAAATGACGTATTGAGATCTATTAGAAACATTAATGCAAAAAGCTTTATACTTCAAAACGAGAGAACAAATGGGTTGAAAATGCAAGGAAAAAACACATTGCATAGCAAACGACTAATAATTTAAAGATAAAATCGAACAAAAATACCCAACAGGTATAATGCTATACCATACTACCTATGATGCGAAAAAGAAACAAATTATCAAAGAAAACATACCATGATTCAAATCTGCAAACAAAGAACAATCAAACAAACCAAACAAACGCATGTTCAAACAAGGTTTACAAACCTTGTTGAATGAAAGGGACGAGCAGCGAAAATGCAATCGGAAAACCTCTATTGAGACCTTTGAACTGCACAAACAAACCCAACAAACAAACCAAACAAACGCAAGACTTTATTTCTCTGCAAATAGTGATTATATAACCAGAAAGAACCACAAAGAATAAACCTTGAAAAGTAAATCCACATTTAACCTGGATAAAGTTGCAGACCTAATGAGTAAAAACATTTTTCTGGTGGATCCAATCGGTTTTGCCGCATTCCAACTTCAGATATGACGACCTAGCTAACAGGAAGTTGTTTGTTGTGACCCGTTTTCATGTCAAGCAAGTGTTTTTCATCTGGCAAACCACATATAGTCTATAATCTGATGGATAATGGAGATATTAACATGGATTACATCAAAATGTGCTATATTTGAAAGCTGAATGAATTATGAATGACAAGCTAAATGAAAGGACACAACCTACCAATACTCGAAAGAAATCTTCAACTCGCTGGTGGATAATGGAGAGATCCACAAGATCGACGGTTGGTCGAGATGACGTTTCTCTACGCCATGGGCAAAATCCTATCCCCTACCAAAATAATCATAGTGTGAAATTTGAAGCTAGCGTACACTTTTCGTTTGAGCCACCGTGGGAAATCTGGAAAAGTGCCTTTCACATTGTCGAGTTATTGTACCTCCTCTAAGCTCAGATATGTGTTGACATGAAGGAAAAAAAACCCATGACCGAAACGGTGAAACCAAAAATCAAAATCCACAGATGGATTATAATAATTTCCAGATCAAGAGGTGTAATATTTGTGGTGTGGGATAATAGGAGGGTTGAGAGGAAGGAGAGAAGGAGAGAGGGAATGAGAGAAAACTATTGTTTGATTTAACTTTAGGAAGGTGGGGAGAAGTATGAAAAGAATGGGTGGGTGGAATACAGGCTGGATATCATCATGGGCAAAATGTTAACGTGTCTGCAAGAAGGGAGGGACAAATGGCAAGCAAATGAAGCAAGTAAGCATCCATTTTTTTTGGCGTGGCCTCATGTGGAAAGGGAGAAGGCCAAAAAAAAAAAAAAAAAAAAAAAAAAAGGTAAAAGCAAAAAAAAAAAAAAAAAAAAAAAGGAAAACCTTCCAGCCAATAGGGGGGTGACAAGTGGCAGCTCCACAAAGTTCCCCCCTTGTCTTTGTATATATTAGTTAGGATATATATATAGTATATATATATATATATATATATATATATATATATATATATATATATATATATATATATTTATTTATTTGTGTAATATATATGTGATATATACACATGTGTAAATTGATTTATGGTAATAAAATAAAGATAGTCAATATTAGATATTGACAATTTCTTGGGAATATTCAATATAAGATATTGACAATATCCTAGATTTATTTGATATAAGATATTAAATTAAATGAGATAAATCAATCAATTATATTTTCCTTATTTTATTGGGAAAAATGTTTTCATCTCCTCCACACTTTGATATGGCGCCACCTTCAACTATAAATAAGAGGTGGGTGTCAAACTCTTTAGTACAACACAATTTCAAGAACTAATAGTTCTTGTGTAAAATAGAGAGCATCCTATAGAAAGTTGGAGAGAGGAGAAAAGGGCCGGTCTAGCAACCGGAGTTTTCCAATAGCAATCCATGATGGGATTCTGATGAGAGACAAATTAATGATCATTATTACGATATTTTACCCCAATATTGATACCACTTTGAGCATTATTGTACCAATTTAAGTCAATAATTACTTAATTTTATCCAAATATATAAATAGTGGTTATTATATAAATTATCGTATTTTTATAAGTTTTTATTAGTTTTTGTACCGGTTTAGTAACCGGAGTGTCGTGTCGGATTTACGTTTGGTATTTTGGTGGTTTATTGCAGAATTATAGGTTGACCAAAATCCCGAGTAATGACACGTTTTGAGGCCTAAAAGAGGTATTTTTAGGGATATAAGAGTGTGCCACTAACTTAAGTGGTCAAGTGGCTCAGTGGTTAGTGGTACCACTAACGAATTATATCTTCGACAAACAAATGGCTCATCAAAAAGGCATTTTCTGAAGAAGTGTCCTTCATGAAAGTTGTAGATCTTCAAATAAGCTTTCCAACTCACTTTGAATCACGTCAATCGGAGGTCTACACCTCAAGATATGGCCATTTTACTGAACTGCGATACCGTATAGACGAATTTTGACAATACGGATCAAGATTTTAGTCCCGGATCGATCCGGGACTTCACCGGATCGATCCGGCTGTTTAAATGATGAAATTTCAGCTGCATTTCTTCTCTTCTTCCTACCTCTAACCTCCCCTATAAATATATCTCCATATCCATAAAAAACAAGTGCTCATTCTCTTCTCATCTCCTTCCCCTCTTCTTCCACCTCCCTTCTCCCCTCGTCTCTTCCATCTTCTTTTCTTTTTCTTTTTATTTTTTTGTTGATCTAAGTATATATATATAGATATGTATATCTATATACATATATATATGTCTATATATATATATGTATATGTTTTTTTTTATAAATAAAGTAGTTATAGTACCGTTGTAATGGCGGAATAATTATCGAAGATTGTTGATTTCAAAGTTTTGTTATGCTATATCCGGTGGATACAACCCCGATTCAGCAGTTGTAATCGGTAATTTTCTAATGTTATTATGTTTATTATTTCTATTTTTATTTATATATTACTTATAATAATGATGTTAAGCTAAAAATATATCTAGCCAAGATATAAATCTGAATTAGTTATCTTTTTATAGATCTGGATGATTGACTACGGTAAAAATGATTAAAAATTAATTATGATGAATCTCTTTCTATTTTGAACTTAATATACGGATAAAAAGACCGGAGGGTAAAATTGGCCGAGTGAAAACGTGACAACGGAATCCGATTTCCTACCCGGGGCCAGATTTGTCCTAGAAAAACAAATCTTATTAAAATTGTGCTCAAGATCGTATTACGTTAATTTATCTGTTTTAATCGAGATCCAAAACATTGCCTGACTGACAACGGGAGTGACCTATGCTTTGGATGACATTGGACAGTTGATGAGACATATGACAATTTCATACGCTCGTGTGAGGAGGAGTTGTCTAGCTTAGGAGTACACCGGTTCATATATAATTGACCTCCTTGCATCAAGGAAAAGACCTGTCTCATTTATTAACTAAAAAGAGATATTGATTCGATAACATAATTCTTGGCTAGATCCAAAAATATATATAATATTAGTATTTATTTGTTTTATTTTCTCGTTTTACTAACATCTAACTCTAACATTACTAACTAATCTAACGATCTAACTATCTAACCCGAGGAAAAGTTAAAAACTGCGACTTAGATCGAGTTAATAATAGCTTCTTGGTGTTTAACCACACTTTGAATTATGCCTTCATTTCCCTGAGGAATACGACCTGACTCACCAGACTAGAGCTACAATTTGACCCGGTACACTGCCGGTTAGGATCTGTATAGCCTAGAATAGGTCCGTCAGATTCCGGCGGGCTGTTCGTGTGGACTAGCGGTAGAGGCCGAACACTTGGGCGGCTCTATGCGGAACTACTCTCCTTAGACGGTCAAAGCGTCGATCTTTTAGATCAACCAAGGTAACCACCGTCTACTAACTCGTTTGTTTATTGCTTAAACGAAATCGATCTTGGGTCGATAGGAAATAAATTTTTGAATTCCGCTGCGTTCCCGCGTAGATTTCCTAACACTCCAAAGAATTTTTCTGTTGCAACTGCTTAAAAGGAGTTTCGTCCCCGCTTAAAAGGAGTTTCGTCCTCGAAACTAGAACATACCTGGTAGATCAACAAACTCTTGGAATTCACTGATCATATCATCTTCAACTTCCCGAGTTGCCTCCTCGGGTGAATGATTTCTCCACTGAACTAACACCAATGGGATCATCCGTCTCTTAATCATCTTTTCCTTCCGGTCCAAAATCTTGATCGGTCTCTCATCATAAGCAAGATTGTCTTGTATAACTTCCAGATCAACCGTGGTTTCAACATCTTTCTTCGTCAGACATTTCTTCAACATCGAAACATGAAACAGACTATGGACCCTTGACATCGATTCCGGTAACTTAAGCTTGTAAGCCAACGGTCCAATTCTCTCCAGAATCTCAAAAGGTCCAACATACCTTGGACTTAGCTTTCCCTTTTGTCCAAAGCGTTTCACTCCTCTCATCGGTGAGGCTCGTAGATACACTCTTTCACCGACTTCAAACTCAAGAGGTCTTCTTCTAATGTCGGCCCAACTCTTCTGTCTATCTTGAGCTGCCTTCAAGTTTTTCTTAACCAACTGAACCATTTCCTTAGCTTGCTCAACCAATTCCGGCCCGGTGACTTGTCTCTCCCTGACTTCATCCCAAAACAACGGCGTTCAACATCTTCTTCCTTACAAAGCTACAAACGGTGGCATGCCTATGCTTGCGTGATAACTGTTGTTGTAGGCAAACTCCACTACGGGTAGGTAATCATCCCATGATCCGCCTACTTCTAAAACACAAGCTCTTAGCATGTATTCGAGTGTTTGGATGGTCCTTTCTGACTGTCCGTCTGTTTGCGGATGAAAGGCCGTACTCAAATCTAACTTGGTTCCAAAGGCCGATTGCCAACTCTTCAAAAACCGACTGACGAACCTCGGATCACGATCCGAAACTATCGAGATAGGTACTCCGTGTAACTTCACTATATTATCCAAATATAGTGTCGTCATCTTCTTCAAGGACATATCAACTTTAGTTGGTAAGAACTGGGCAGATTTTGTTAATCCATTCACAATTACCCAAATCGCATCCAGTCCTCCTTTAGTCTTTGGTAAACCGGTGATAAAGTCCATCGTTATCTTCTCCCATTTCCATTCAGGGATAACTAAGGACTTAAGCATTCCTCCTGGTCTTCTATGCTCTGGCTTAACTTTCTGAAAAGTGTCACATTCTGCCACGAACTTGGCTATTTCCAACTTCATTGAGGGCCACCAAAACTTTTCCTTCAAGTCTCTGTACATTTTAGTAGCACCTGGATGAACTGCAAAGGAAATCCTATGTGCCTCTTCCATAACTCTTTGTCTTAGATCACCAACATTAGGCACACACAGACGATCTTGGTACCATAGATTTCCATTCTTATCCAAGACATAACCAACTGTAGGTTTCTCATTGGCCACGCGCTTCAAATCCACTAAAACCGGATCTTCTTCTTGCTTTTCCCAAATATCATCCATTAACTCTGACCTTGCTAACAACAGCGCCACAAACTGCCGGTCTTGAATCTGATCAAAACTACTGATTTCCAGCCCATCTAACCTTTCAGCAACATCTTCAACGCTAGAAACTGCAAACACTGGTTTTCTGCTCAAAGCATCTGCTACCACATTTGCTTTACCCGGATGGTACTGAATATCCAAGTCATAATCCTTAACAAACTCAAACCATCTCCTTTGTCTCATATTCAGATTCTCTTGGGTATAGAAATACTTCAAGCTCTTGTGATCGGTGAAGATCCTAGCCTTAACTCCATACAAGTAGTGCCTCCAAATCTTTAAGGCGAACACTTCTGCTGCCAACTCTAATTCATGTGTTGGGTAATTATTCTCATGCACCTTCAACTGTCTTGATGCATAAGCAATCACTTTCACTCCTTGCGTCAACACACAACCTAAGCCCTGTCCTGATGCATCCGTGTAGACGTCGTAATTATCAAAGATCTCCGGAACTGCCAGCACTGGGGTTGTAGTCAACTTATCCTTCAAGGTATGAAAATCTGTATCACCCTCGCTAGTCCATTCGAACTTCACATTCTTTTGTGTAAGCTTAGTGAGTGGAGTAGCTATCTTCGAAAAGTCTTGGACAAACTTCCTATAGTAGCCAGCCAATCCAAGAAAGCTCCTTACTTCCGAAACTGTGGTAGGTCTAGGCCAATTCTCAACTGCCTCAATCTTTGCTGGATCAACTTGGATACCATTTCCAGAAATGACATGACCCAAGAAACTGACTTGGTTCTACCTAGCTTATCTATGTTACAACCGCACTCAAGGGCACTACGCATATCCAAACTGGGGATATTCTTGGCAACGTATTAGTGGATCACACCAATATCCACGAAGTCTAGAATAGGTAGACTCCGATAGTACGCACATCTCAGTGGAGTCCCTCCGTACTTAGGGGTTTTTTTGACCTACGGAGTTCTTCCACCTTCAGAGGTAGCACACACATCGCGATATAGACTGGTGCCTATCCAAGAGAGACATGTTGTTTAATCTTTTACTAGTCAAGTACGTATTTTATTAACATGATTAACTAACCACCTAAGTGTTTTCAAGTAATCTCCCTCACACAAACTACTCTCTTCCTAGACCACTAGACATTAACAAGGCCTAGCAATTACACAGACATTGATGAATGCTAATTCATCAAAGCACAAGCCTATCATGCTCTTCCGACGGATCCGAACTTCAACTCCCTTTAAGAGTACATTCGGTGTTTTAACTGAACGAATCAGAAGCTCAATTCAGGCTTATTCATATTCATTTAATGTTATTAGAACCATTTGAATGCTCCAAAACATGTATAGTATTAAAACACATATTTTCATGAGAACAGGATCAAGAGTGTGCTTGCCCTGGTCAAGCGTGCGCTTGTGTAACTATTAGCATTCTGTTTTTTGTTCAGCAAGCACAGGTATACGCTTGCCTTGAGCAGGCGTGTGCTTGTGCTCTCAGTAACATTCTGTTTTTCATTTAGCAGGCACAGGTGTACGCTTGCCTTGAGCAGGCGTGCGCTTGTGCCCAGAAAAAACTAAAACCTGCAATTTTCTGTACTTATGATTCCCAAATCCATTTCTAACCCAAATAACATCGAATTAAGCACAGTAAAACATAGAAAAAAAACCTACCTAATCATACCATGACACTTATGATCATTGGTCACCGAAAAGATACATCTTCCTAGCATTAATGTTCGGTAAAAACTAGTTTTAAATTTATAAACCGAAACACCCCAAGTATAAGGATCGTAGTATAGGATGTTAACGGGTCGTCCTAAGGGAGTGGAATGTTTATCGGATCAAGGGACAATTATTCTATCGATTATGTCACAATTATTAACTAAACTAGGGCTGAAACTAACTAAAACCTAAACCTAAGAATTAAAACTAAAACAGGAATAAAAACAAGCAGAAAATAAGAAAACAGAAAGACGGACGAACGTTCACTATGATGAACGAGCGTCTGGAAACTAAATCTAATGGACGAGCGTCTGCTATTGCGGACGAGCGTCTGATTATGAACTGAAGCAGAAAAGTGCAGGAAAACAGCAGGAAACTAGGGTTTATAAAACTAGAACTTAAACTAAACTTAATCTAAACGATTCGATTAATAAACAATTAAAGGAAAACACGAAAAGGCGGCGGGTTCCACCTATCAACCAACAATCCAACTAGACGGTGATTAAAAAGACATAGTTTTTAGTAGTGATTTATTCACGAATTCAATTAAATTTCTTCAACCAAATTCTAGGGTTTCGTTTATCTTTTCAAACAAACTAAACATGCAATCAAAACGAAATCACGAGATTGTTTCCAAGCTCTTTACTCAACTAATCATGCATAATCTCTTATAACATGATTAGATGCATCACTTCAACGAAAGAGAACTCAAATAAACAGACTTTCATAAATTTATTCAAGCATAAATTAAACATAGATCGTTTCATCAAATCTTAATTCAATAAAACTTAAGCAATACAAAACAGATCCAAAGTAATGAAAAACTATGAAATAAACTCACTAAACTTAAGCATCGAACTCTCTAGTTGGTTTGTGTTGATGATAGGCTTCCTCCGTCGACTCTTTTGGCAAGGCTTTTAGCCAACAATCATGTTGAAGATGATTGTTGGGTTGGAGAAGTTCATCTCTGTGTAAAAAGGCTTGTGGCCGCAGCTTATTGGTGTAAAATTGCGATCTCAATTATGTGGTATGAATTAGGGTTAAGAGGCTGCTGCTATATATAGAGTTTTAAGTCGGTTATGACTAAGTCGGCAACGGACGCTCGTCTGAATATCCGGACGCCCGTCCAGAATTCCCGGACGGCGAGTAAACGCTCGTTCATCCTCCGTCCGAACTCTCTGAATGTAAAATACGATTCCGGACGCTGCATGGACGCCAGTTCACTTCTGGACGCTCGTTCAAGATCAGTAGACGCCCGTTTGAACTGCTGAGGATCGGATCTCTTCATCTTTATCCAATTTCTTCAAGCCAATTCCAACTCTATCTCTTATAATTCGACTTGAGCTTCATTTATCCTCATTATATGCACGAAAATTAACTCCTACATGATAAATAAACAATGCAAAAACGTAATAAAACTCAACTAATAATAATTCCATTAAATCAACACTTAAAATCATCAATTTTGCATACAACCCTCTTAAAATCATCTTTACTCAATATTTACACTTAAACCCTTAATTCTCATGCAAATTACGCAAATGTGGGGAAAATAATAATGAAATAAACCTTTAATAATCATATAAATATGGCCTTAACACATTAAACTCCTTGAAAACATGATCTAAACCTTATAAACGATAATTGAGATCATAGGAAGAGTCTCTTACTTGTTTGCAAGCCAAAAACCAATCTCAACAGCCTCGAGAGTCTGCAGCCCTTCCCACAAAACTGATATCCAAACGATGTCCTTCTTACGACGATTCCAATTCTCGAGTCTGATCTGAAAACGGTTCATTCAACTTAGATACTTGGAGAACTCTCCTAGCCTCTTCTCCCCTCCTCAATGCGTAGAGAAGGAGCGTGTAAACTGATTTTCTGATTTAGTCTAGGTTATGGGATTAATGTTTGTTAATTTTCCTTAAATACCAATTTCCAAATTAATCCCCTTTCCTTAAATACCCTTACTTACCAAAAAAAAAAAATCAGAAATTCCCCTTTAATTATATACATAATTTCGAAAAATATATATATAATTACAACATATCTTTTAACTCCAATAAAAAAAAAGAAATAATAATATTTCGTTTTCGCAAAATGGCACGTCTGCTTTTTCCTGAAAATATGAATATTACATCCGCACTGTGTAATAATTACCCGGTTTTGGTTTCCCATGACATCATATAGAGCATCTTTCTCGATGTTTTTCTTTCTCAATGTTTACACTTATAAACATCTGTCTTTCGAAATATTTTTAAGATACAAACACTTTAAAAACAAGAATATTTGTATAAGTATAAATAAAGTGGAAAATTAGGGATAAGGACACAATCTGAAATATTATTAAGCAACATGACAACTACATATTTTTTATAGGGAGAAGGACAACTGCATAATTTTTATAGCGAGAAGGACAAACGTGAATCCCGAAAATCGGTGAATCTCCCTAGTGAATCCCGAAATCGGTGAATTTCGATAGTGAATTTTGACGAGTGAATCCCGAAAATCGGTGAATCCCGACAATGAATTTTGAAAATTAGTGAATTTCGACAGTGAATTTCGGCAGTGAATTTAAACAGTGAATTTCGAACACAAGTGAATTTCGATAGTGGATAAATAGTTTTGTCCTTTATGCAAAAGTTTCAAAAGACTGTCCTTCTACTTAATTGATGAAATATTTTTGTCCTTCTCCCTCATTCCCCCTAAATAAAGAGGCACACAAAAATTAACCCACTTTCTCTGTCCTTGTCGTTATTGTGCAGTCTCTATTATGCTTTTCTTGAAGTATATGATTAACTCAAACCAAAAAGACATCTAAAAAAATGATCCCAAAATGGAGCTTTGATCACTTTCTGATCATAATCATCTACATCTTCCTTTCACTTTGTTCTTTTGAATCTCAGCATTTTCTTCCAAATATCCCAACTGCAAATATTTCCACTACTTGGATCAACAGTTTTTATTCAAATAATTTTGCATACGGAGATGCAAAGATTAATGCCATCCTAATTAGACCAGCCCCAAGTACTCCAAATATGGTATACGCTTGTGGCTTTGTTCCAGCCCCTGGATTCGATTACCGTTTTCTCTTTGTAGTCGCCATTCTTAAAATCCACAATCTTACAAATTTCGATTATGAACTGAATATCGTCTGGTCAGCTGAACGAAATAAACCCGTTTACACGCACTCGATTTTCCAGCTTGATGTAGATGGGAATATGTTCTTGAGCAATGCAGGGGGTGAGCTGGTTTGGTCGACGAATACTGCCGGAAAATCTGTTGTGGGCTTGAATCTGACAGAAGAAGGAAACCTTGTTCTGTTTGATGCAAATTACTCTGTGGTTTGGCAATCATTTGATAATCCCACAGATTCTCTTCTTCCAAAACAGAGTCTTTTGCCAGGGCAAAAGTTAATTGCTACTGTTTCAGAAACAAATTGCAGTGAAGGGTTGTATTCTTATGCAGAAAACAGTGATGGGTTTTTCCTATATGTTGGACAAGAACTTTATTATCAACATAAAAAAACCAACCCACATAAAAATGGAAGCTTGATACAGTTAGGATGGGATGGACATTTGAGACGGTTTCAATTGGAAACAACATCGTAATTATTGGTAACACTCATCATGTAAACTTGGTAAGATTAATCGGCTATTGTGCTGAAAAATCACGTAGGCTTTTGGTTTACGAGTATATGGCTAACGGATCACTAGAAAATTGGCTTGACGACGGTGAAGCAAAAAAGTTCCCCCCCTTAGATTGGAATCACAAAAGAAATATAGTGATCGGAATAGCAAAGGGTTTAGCCTACCTACATGAAGATTGCAGGCAAAAGATCATTCACCTAGATGTAAAACCGGGAAACATCCTGCTAGACGAGAGTTTTAATGCTAAGCTCTACGACTTTGGAAGATCGAAACTACTTACGAAGGATCAAAAAGAAATTTTCACGACATGGAGAGGCACTCCAGGTTATCTGGCTCCAGAATGGTCATTGTCTGTTATCACAGAAAAGGTAGATGTTTATAGCTTTGGTGTTGTGATTATGGAGATATTGTGTGGAAGGAAAGTCATGGACATCTCCCAAAATGAGGATCTAATGCATTTACTAAGTGTTTTTTCGCGTAAAGCGAAAGAAAATAAGTTGTTCGATATGATGGATGAATATTGTGAAGATATGCAATCGAATGGAAAAGAAGTTATAATGATGATCCAAATTGCTGCTTGGTGTATGCAAAATGAATATTCAGCTAGGCCTTGTATGTCTTCTGTGGTTAAAGTTTTGGAAGGAGTTATAAATGTTGACTTATCACATTTAGATTTTGACTTCATTAGTCCTATAATTTCTGAAGCAAATAGGCTTGAAAGTCACTCTTCAGATGTTTCTCCTATATATCTTTCCATTCTATCATATGATCAAGAATTGAGTTTGAGTGTTTTATCGAGCTTGTCGAGTTAAATAGGACATGAAGCGTAATTAGAAAATATTTGAGATGTTCACAAGATATCAAAAGGTGTCATTACATGCTGTAAATGTAAGTAAAAGCCTCTTGAGTTTGATATTGGTGAGAAAGTGTTTCTCAAGACTCCGCCTACCAAAAGAGTTAGACATGTTGTTGAGAGATGGAAGCTCAGTCCGAGGTATTGTATTTTCTATGTTATTTTTCGAGAAAAGAGTATACTTTGGTTGATATTTCGATCTATGACAGATAATCTGGATGGAGGAGAATTGAGAGGATTACCGGAACAAGAAGAGCGACCGAAGGGGCGGAAAGATCGAATCGAGTTGCGGGTTCGAGAGCTTAATTTAATCATAAGAATTCGAGCTAAGGGTTTATGTAATATCCTGATTTTTGAGAAAGGGCATTTCAGTCATTTAACGGAAATCAGAATATTAGATTTATTTTAATTTTGGAAATAAAAGGATATTTAAGGAAATTGATTAATTATTGGGAGTTATTAAAAAGGAAATACTCCTAATAACCTAATCAGATTTTCAGTTTTGCGTTTAGCATCAGAGAGATTGGCAAGAGGGGCCACTTTCATCTCTTTGGAGAAAAAGGAGACTTTCGATAATCGAAGGCTAACCATTGCTCGATTGTGCAGACATCTCAAGGAGAAAAGACTCCACGTGACGCAAGGATCGTGTGGATACAAGTTTGGAGAAGGTTGAGTTGAGAGCTAGGTATTTGTGGGAGTTGGATCGTTGTTGCTCGCAATTAAGGTAACGGGGTTTTCATATTGAAGGATTGTTGTTTTATGATGTATTTCCTATGTTCTTACTGCATCTTTTCTGAGTTTAGGATGAAGTGGCTTGGAGTAGAATCGTTTAGAAATCGTTAGGTGTTGATTTTAGGGCAGAAATCTGGTTTTCTGATGCAGTCGGACCCTGTCCGTACGGATAGAACTGTTATCCGTACGGATATTTCACTAATCGGGCAGAGAGTAAACCAGAGATATAGCCGTCCGGCTGGGTCAATCTATCCGTCCGGATACCTATCTGTCCGTCCGGATATCTTTTTGTCCGTCCGGATAGTGCTGCTTTCCTTTATAATGTGTCTTAAGCGATGAGATGAGTTCTAAATGTTACCTTTTGATGTTATAACCCCTAATGAACATGACAAAGCCATGAATAATCTTCCGATGCGTTTGGTTCTGCACCGAATGTATTCTTAAAGGGAATTGTAGTTCGGGACCGTCGGAATAGTAGGAGTGGCCTTGTGCTTTGGTGAATTAGTATTCATCAATGTCTGTGTAACTGCTAGATTGAGTCTAGAAGTCTAAGAAGAGGGAGTAGGGAGCTTTTGTACTGAACGAAACTAGGTGGTTAGTTAATCGCTTAATACACATATTTGACTAGATAAAAGATTAAGCATCATGAGAGCTTGAATAGGCACAGTACAACATCGGCAATGTGTTGGTTGGCCAGATAAAGTGGTGATGGTCACTGCCGGATTCTAGACAAAGCCAGTTAAAGTAGTGATCATACCGCCGGACAACCTCACGAACGAGATAGTCATTCACCGGATAGCCTATAGAGCTAGCCAGTCAAAGTGAGGTGATTGTCTCGGGACCACTAGAGATTTATCTCTATAGGGTTGCGTCTTTTGTCTTAGTGCAATTCTCACTAAGTGTAGTGCCCTCGCAAACATGATGTAACAAAGATAAGCTAAGCTAGTAACCCTAGGGACCTCATATTATACCATGAATATAATGTGATAGTTAGATGTAAGATCATATTCTTTTGGCCTAGTAACAAGTCGTTGTTTGAATAGTTTCCGTTATAAAATGCATGATTTCAATAGCTTCTACTCGTTACTAAGTACGTATGTACTTACCCGTTATATGTTTTGGGATGAGAAGATGAATAGGTTTTTGATGAAGATGAGTATGACGAAGATGTTTGATGCTTTTGGATACGAAGTTAACTTGTGTTGAAGTTTTGAAGACTTTTATTTATTTCAGTTTTTGACTTAAAACTATGTTGTCAATTCATTTTGAATGTTGTTTCTTTTTTTTGGGTTTGGCTCGTTTAGTGGCCTTGTTGTAAGACGTTTCATTTTCCATTTTCCTTTGGATTTTAGTGCAGCATTGAATCTGGTTTAGTTGGTCTTTGGAAGTTATTTCTCCGAGTCGTTTCGTTTCCGCATTGTGTTTATGATATATGACGTAAGGCTTATGTATAATATTAGATTATATTTAATATTATACATGCCGGGCGTTCATTTCCGGATAAGGACTCGGTGTCCGGGAACGGGGCGTCACAGTTGGTATCAGAGACAATGTTTCTTTGCTGCTTAGGACTTGACTTTCTTGAGATAAGTTTCTTTAGATCTCTTAGTAACATTCTGATTTTCTTGACCTTTCAGAATGGTGACAACAAGGAGAGGTGCTCATGAAGCTGGGAGTTCAGGGGTTAGACCAGGGGCAAATAATGCTACATCAGTTGTGGGAAGAGGTTTTGTGAGGTAGAATCCCTCACCCCACCTGAGCCTTTCACCACCTCCTCATACTGCGACCCCCACACCACGGTCTCATCAGGATCAACATCCACAATGGCATGTGGGGAGTTCGGTACAATTTACTATGGTAAGTGACATTCCAGCGGGCTTTGTTCCACCAGTGACTGAGGTTTATCCCCCACCACCACCAGTAAGCTATCCGCCAACCACAGTTTTCTCTCCTTACCAGCAAACCTTCTACCCTCCACCTACGAGTTTCCAACCTCAACCTGCTATCCCTCCATCACCACGGTTTGATCCCCATCACGGTTTCGGATACCCACCTTATGGACTACATCGGCCGTACCACACTCCACAACATCACCCAGGATACCATCCTTACCAACAAGCACCGCCTGTGATGCAACCACAACAACCTCAGCAGCCTTATCCACCACCTTATCCACCTCAGGCACCCCATGTACCCTTTGGTTATCCACCCGTTTAACCACCGGTTTATCCACCTGTTTATCCTCCAGTGAGACCAGCGGTTGATCAGGCACCACCAGTGGATTGGTACACCAGACTGAGATGGAACAAGGTCCAGGACTTCTTCGGGAATGTGGAACCTTCAAAGGCCGAAGAATGTTAAGAAGTTTTGAAAAGGCCTGTAGGAATATTCATGTTCCTGAATCTGAGATGGCCCAGTTGGCAGTCAGTTTTCTCTTGGGGGCAGCTGAAGCTTGGATCGACGCCATTCAGAGTAGTAATGGAAAGGTAACTGATTGGGAAGGATTTAAGGTTATGTTCTACAACGAGTACTTTCCAACAACAATTCAGACAGACAAGGCCGGTCAGTTTTTAAAACTCAAGCAAGGATTACAGTATACGGTATCTCAGTACACCAACAAGTTCAATGAGTTGGGGAGGTTCTATCCCGAACTGATGAGAGTTGAAGAAAGAAAGATGGCACTGTACAAGGATGGGTTGGCTTATGAAATACAGTCAGGTATGTTGGGTTTTACAACCAGGGGCTGAGCTTATGAACAAGGCTTTGGAGGTTGAGACTTTTAGGAAGAAAGCTACTGTTGTAGTTGGGAATAAGAGGCCGTTTGGATCTTTTCAGAGTAATAACCGTGGGGCACCGCAGCAGAACTTTAAGAAGACCGCAACACCAGCGACAGTTAATCATAAAAGTGGTCCACCTGCAGTATGTTCTAAATGCAACAAGGCGCATGCGGGAGAGTGCAGAGTCGGAGGTAACAGTTGTTTTAGCTGTGGAGAAACATGGCACTTCTCCAGGAACTGTCCTAAGAACTTATCTCAGCGGAACCCAGCAGATAACAGAGGGAGTCACAATGCAAACCGTGGATATTCTAGCAGACCTACTCGTGTCTTTGCTATTGATGTGGAACCAGAAGAGCCTGATGATCTTGTTGTTACAGGTACATTTTAAGTGTTTGTGTTTATTATGAATACTTAATATTATATGGACGCGTATGATGTTATTTATTGTACTTAAATTGATCCACTTGCTAGGTACCATAATCATAGATAGCTTAGCGAAAGTGTCAGCCTTGTTTGATACTGGAGCCTCAGGTACTTTTGTGTCTTCTAAGATAGCTAGGAAGTTGAACCTACCACTTCAGGAGTTGGAGAAACCTCTAAGTATCACTACACCTTTGGGAAGAGTTACTAAAGTTGCACAAGTTTTACCTCAAGTCGACGTTAGAGTTGGAACTTATAGGTGTAAATCAGACTTGACAGTTTTGGACTTCACAAACTTTGATGTAATTCTGGGGATGGATTGGCTATCCAAGAATTTTGTTCATGTGGACTGTAGAGGTAAGAAAGTGGTCTTCAAAGTTCCAGGTAAGTCATATAAGACCTTTCAGGGTAACATTTATAAGCCAAGTAAGAAGAGGCATCCGATGATATCAGCGGTTAGAGCCATGAAGGCCTTGCAAAAGGGTTGTGAAGGGTATGTTCTTTATGCTATGGACACAGAGAAGCATACTCCTAAGTTAGAATAAACTCCTATAGTTAAGGATCTCCCTGAAGTTTTTCCAGATGAGTTGCCAGGAAATATGCCTGACAGGGATATAGAGTTTGAGATACAGTTAATCCCAGGAGCAGCACCTATAGCCAAGGCACCTTATAGGATGGCACCAGCTGAATTAAAAGAATTAAAGGTACAGCTTAAGGACATGTTAGAAAGGAATGTGATTCAGCCAAGTACATCGCCTTGGGGGGCACCGGTTTTGTTTGTGAAGAAGAAGGATGGTAGTTTGAGGATGTGCATCGACTACAGGGCCTTGAATAACTTGACGATCAAGAATAAGTATCCTTTGCCTAGGATTGATGACTTGTTTAACCAGTTGCAAGGGAAGAGGGTGTTTTCTAAGATTGACCTTAGGTCAGGTTATCACCAGTTGAAGATCAAGGTTGCAGATAGACCGAAGACAGCATTTAGTACAAGGTATGGCCATTATGAGTTCCTTGTCATGCCTTTTGGACTCACTAATGCTCCATCAGCGTTTATGGATCTAATGCAAAGAGTCTTCATGCCTTATCTTGATAAATTTGTGGTGGTATTCATAGATGATATCTTGATATACTCTAAGGATGAGAAGGAGCATGAGGAGCATCTAAGGATTGTTTTGCAAACTTTAAGAGAAAAGAAATTGTATGCCAAGTTTTCTAAGTGTGAATTTTGGTTAAAACAAGTTAGTTTTCTTGGCCATGTAATTTCTGGAGATGGAATTCAAGTTGATCCTGCGAAGATAGAAGCCGTTTCTAAGTGGCCTAGACCTACTACAGTGACAGAGATAAGAAGTTTTCTGGGTTTAGCGGGCTACTACAGGAAGTTTGTACAAGATTTCTCGAAGATAACAACTCCTCTCACTAGACTTACTCAGAAAAACATCAAGTTTGAGTGGACAAAGGAGTGCGAGGAAGCTTTTCAGACGTTGAAGGATAAGTTGACTGCAGCACCTGTGTTAGCTTTGCTAGAGGTCTTTGATAACTATGACGTGTATACAGATGCTTCGAGTCAAGGTTTGGGATGTGTTCTGACGCAAGCAGGAAAGGTAATAGCTTACGCCTCTAGGCCAGTTAAAGGTTCATGAGAAGAACTATCCTACACATGACTTGGAGTTGGCAGCAGTGGTTTTTGCTTTGAAACAGTGGAGGCACTACCTTTATGGAGTTAAGGCAAGAATATTCACGGATCATAAGAGCCTTAAGTTCTTTTTCACTCAAGAGAATTTGAATATGAGGCAAAGAAGATGGTTGGATTTTGTGAAAGACTACGACTTGGACATTCAATACCATCCGGGTAAAGCGAATGTTGTAGCGGATGCACTTAGCCGGAGACCGGTTAACGCTATCACTACTTTGCAAGAAGTGGTCGATCAGTTAGACAATTTGTAGATTCAATTGGTTGAACGGGAAGGTGAAGCTCAGTGTTTTGCGCCATTGATGGCAAGGTCAGAGTTGTTAGACGATATCCGGGCAAAGCAAGACAAAGACCCAGTGTTAGTGGATTTGAAGCGCGTAATCAATTGGATAAGAGTGGACATCTTTGGTATGGTAATCGTTTGTGTGTGCCTGATGTTGATGGACTAAGGCAGCAAGTCATGGATGAAGCCCATAAGATTGCCTTTGCGGTTCATCTAGGATCTACCAAGATGTACAGAGATCTCAAAGAGAGGTATTGGTGGCCTGGCATGAAGTTGGATATTGCAGAGTTTGTGGCAAAGTGTGATACATGCCAGAGAGTTAAAGCAGAGCACAGAAGGCCAGGAGGTTTGTTGAAGCCTTTGGAAGTACCGGAATGGAAATGGGAGAACATCACGATGGACTTCATCACCGGTTTACCGCGTACGAAGAGTGGCCATGACATGATTTGGGTGATTGTTGACAGACTCACGAAATCAGCCCATTTCTTGCCATGTAAGGTTGACATGCCTATTAAGAAGTTCACTCAACTGTATTTGGACAATATAGTGAGGCTTCATGGTGTGCCTATATCTATCGTATCCGACAGGGATAGTAGATTCATAAGTCACTTCTGGAAAGGATTGCAAAAGGATTTTGGAACAAAGACGGACTTGAGTACAGCCTTTCACCCGCAGACAGACGGTCAATCCGAGAGGACAATCCAGACTCTCGAGGACATGCTTAGAGCATGCATTCTTGAAGAAGATGGATCATGGGATGAGTTCCTCTCAGTGGCAGAATTCGCTTATAACAACAGTTATCACGCTAGTTTGGGGATGCCACCGTTTGAAGCCTTGTACGGTAGGAAATGCCGGACTCCACTTTATTGGGACGAAGTTGGGGAAAAGCAGTTGACGGGGCCGAGTTAGTTCGGCGGGCTAAAGAAAGAGAAAGTTGAGCCGATACGGAAGAATCTTAAAGCCGCTCAAGACCGACGAAGAGTTGGGCGGATATCGAAAGAAGACCGTTAGAGTTTGCAGTTGGGGACAGAGTGTATCTACGAGCTTCTCCGATGAAGAGTGTTAAGAGGTTTGGGCAGAAAGGGAAACTGAGTCCGAGGTTTGTGGGGCCTTTTGAAATCATCGAAAGGATTGGAAAGTTAGCATATAGACTTCGGTTACCGGAATCGATGTCTAGGGTACATAATGTCTTCCATGTATCCATGCTTAAGAAGTGTCTATCTTCTACGGATGTGGAATCTCAGTTTGATCCGGAATTGCTTCAAGATAACCTATCCTATGTTGAGAAGCCGGTTAAGATTCTTGATAGGAAAGAGAAGATGGTCAAGAGAAGGATGATTCCTTTGGTCTTGGGGCAATGGAGCAATCATTCACCAAGTGAAGCGACATGGGAAGAGGAAGATGTGATGACAGTTGAGTTTCCAGAGTTTATAGATCTTCCAGGTACGTTCAAGTTTCGAGGACGAAACTCCTCTTAAGGGGGGAGGAATGTAATATCCTGATTTTTGAGAAAGGGCATTTCAGTCATTTAACGGAAATCAGATTATTAGATTTATTTTAATTTTGGAAATAAAAGGATATTTAAGGAAATTGATTAATTATTGGGAGTTATTAAAAAGGAAATACTCCTAATAACCTAATCAGATTTTCAGTTTTGCGTTTAGTATCAGAGAGATTGGCAAGAGGCGCCACTTTCATCTCTTTGGAGAAAAAGGAGACTTTCGATAATCGAAGGCTAACCATTGCTCGATTGTGCAGACATCTCAAGGAGAAAAGACTCCACGTGACGCAAGGATCGTGTGGATACAAGTTTCTCCAAGTTTGGAGAAGGTTGAGTTGAGAGCTAGGTATTTGTGGGAGTTGGATCGTTGTTGCTCGCAATTAAGGTAACGGGGTTTTCATATTGAAGGATTGTTGTTTTATGATGTATTTCCTGTGTTCTTACTTGCATCTTTTCGAGTTTAGGATGAAGTGGCTTGGAGTAGAATCGTTTAGAAATCGTTAGGTGTTGATTTAGGGCGAAATCGGTTTTCGATGCGGTCGGACCACATCCGTACGGATAGAACTGTTATCCGTACGGATATTTCACTAATCGGGCAGAGAGTAAACCAGAGATATAGCCGTCCGGGTGGGTCAATCTATCCATCCGGATACCTATCTGTCCGTCCGGATATCTTTTTGTCCGTCCGGATAGTGCTGCTTTCCTTTATAATGTGTCTTAAGCGATGAGATGAGTTCTAAATGTTACCTTTTGATGTTATAACCCCTAATGAACATGACAAAGCCATGAATAATCTTCCGATGCGTTTGGTTACGCACCGAATGTATTCTTAAAGGGAATTGTAGTTCGGGACCGTCGGAATAGTAGGAGTGGCCTTGTGCTTTGGTGAATTAGTATTCATCAATGTACGTATGCTTTGCTAGATTGAGTCTAGAAGTTTAAGAAGAGGGAGTAGGGAGCTTTTGTACTGAACGAAACTAGGTGGTTAGTTAATCGCTTAATAAACATATTTGACTAGATAAAAGATTAAGCATCATGAGAGCTTGAATAGGCACAGTACAACATCGGCAATGTGTTGGTTGGCCAGATAAAGTGGTGATGGTCACTGCCGGATTCTAGACAAAGCCAGTTAAAGTAGTGATCATACCGCCGGACAACCTCACGAACGAGATAGTCATTCACCGGATAGCCTATAGAGCTAGCCAGTCAAAGTGAGGTGATTGTCTCGGGACCGCTAGAGATTTATCTCTATAGGGTTGCGTCTTTTGTCTTAGTGCAATTCTCACTAAGTGTAGTGCCCTCGCAAACATGATGTAACAAAGATAAGCTAAGCTAGTAACCCTAGGGACCTCATATTATACCATGAATATAATGTGATAGTTAGATGTAAGATCATGTTCTTTTGGCCTAATAACAAGTCGTTGTTTGAATAGTTTCCGTTATAAAATGCATGATTTCAATAGCTTCTACTCGTTACTAAGTACGTATGTACTTACCCGTTATATGTTTTGGGATGAGAAGATGAACAGGTTTTTGATGAAGATGAGTATGACGAAGATGTTTGATGCTTTTGGATACGAAGTTAACTTGTGTTGAAGTTTTGAAGACTTTTATTTATTTCAGTTTTTGACTTAAAACTATGTTGTCAATTCATTTTGAATGTTGTTTCTTTTTTTTGGGTTTGGCTCGTTTAGTGGCCTTGTTGTAAGACGTTTCATTTTCCATTTTCCTTTGGATTTTAGTGCAGCATTGAATCTGGTTTAGTTGGTCTTTGGAAGTTATTTCCCCGAGTCGTTTCGTTTCCGCATTTTGTTTATGATATATGACGTAAGGCTTATGTATAATATTAGATTATATTTAATATTACACATGCCGGGCGTTCGTTTCCGGATAAGGACTCGGTGTCTGGAAACGGGGCGTCACAGTTTAAGACAAGTCTTATTGGATATGTGGTCCTGGTAGCTGAAGGAACTGAAGGTTAGGCTTGTCAAAGCCTGCCGGCCCAACGGCATTGAGGCCTGCCGGATCAGCGGCAGGCCAGAAGAGAGAAATCATACCCTATGATGTCAGACGTATTTGAGTTTTATGATTTATTCTAAAAGTCACGCGCCGAACACACTATTTTCGTGTAAGGACTCAGTATCCATGAGTGGTGTGTTGCACTAATCTGACATAGTTATAAACTCATTTTGTTTCTGTACAGTCTCGCATCGGTAAAGTAAAGTCCTGCTCACCCCATATAAGTGTGAGACATAAATGTCTTGTCAACTCGGGTTAACCCTTTTAGACCAAGCGAGGACGGCGGTCTAAGCACTTGACCGGAAATTTATGACTCATTTACCGCTACCAGACCCCGGGGTCTTGGGGCATTACAGAATGATATTCAAAGTTGACTGCCATACGGACCTAAGTGCCACACCATGAGAGGCGGTGGGGGTTACCTGTAGAATCATGAAGTAGGGACGAACTGGAACAAGTCTACTAGGACAAGTCTTGGTGACGAGGACGCCAGTCCTTTATAAGGGGGGAGAGTGTAAAGTCCAATGTCGGTAAAGTAAAGTCTTTCTCACCCCCATATAAGTGTGAGACATAAATGTCTTGTCAACTCGGGTTAGCCCTTTTAAACTAAGCGATGACAGCGTTCTAAGTAGTTGACCAGATTATTTATGACTTACGGTTTCGAAATATTATTTGTTGTGTTCGTTAAAGTTTGATTTGAGAATCATTTCTAAAGATTTGTACATTGATATTATTCCGGAATGAGAAGTTGGAAATGTAAAAATTCATTTAAAATGGAATTCAATACTACATGAGTACAATCAAACTACTACAATTACTATTGCAAGTAAGGTTCCAAATGTCAATCCCATGATGACATGATTGCAAGATTCACCAGAAGACACTTTCTCAAGTAATGTCTGAACCTTCAAGAATACAGACAAATTAATGCTATTCATCTTATCCTCATTGATGTCCATAAGTGAGTAAACCTTGGATGGCAAATAACAATCTCCTACTAAAGATCTCGAACCATGCCGAAACATAGCAGCTTTACAAGAACAGTTAGCCAAACATGCTTTCTTACAACTATCTTCATCAATGTTACTTGTTACTGTTCTAAACGTAAAGTAGCTCACATTTTCGACCCTGACGAAACTGTGAAGATCAGAAGCATTACAATCTAAAGGCGCATTTCGGGTGTATCCAAGATTCGGTTGTCTGATAACATTCGGCCTAAAATAGCTCAATACAGAATTTTTAGATTGTGGGCTACTGCATTCGCCGTTTTGACAAACTCCATACTCTCCACATACCAATGGATACTGACAATCACTTGGTACATTTTCAAGAACATCTGTACCCTCATCCCACGAAACATCGAGTTGAAACCGTCTCAAATGCCCATCAAATCCTAACTGTATGTAATGACCAATTGGACTTATAGATTCACCATGATAATAAACTTCTTGGGGATCTGATCCAACATAGAAGAAATCACCATCATTTGTAACAATGTAAGAATATAAACCTTCTGTCCAGTTAGCTTCTGAAATGCTGCCTATTAACTTCTCCCCTGTTTTAACTTGATAAGGAAACAAAGTGTCAGTGGGATGATCAAATGATTGCCAAACAACGGAATTATTCACATCAAACAAAACAAGATTTCCGGATTCGGTCATGTTTAATCCAGCTACAGATTTCCCAGCTGTATTTGTAGACCAAACTAACTCCCCATCAACATCCTTTAAGATCAAATCTCCATCTGAGGTGAACTGCAAAGTGGAATTGTAATTGATGGGCTTGTTTCTGTTTGCAGACCAAACTACTTTCTTGTCGATTTCGGGATAGATACTGTCTGTAGTATTGTGGGCTTGAAGAATGAAGACAGAAAAGTAAGAACAATTTGCAACCCAGAAAAATCCACATGCATATGCCATATTTTTGTTTGGGATTCCTCTTCTGATGATGGCTCTCAAATAGATGTCAGGTATATAAGAGAAGGTGTCTATTTTCTGCAAATTGTTGATCCATGAAGTTGAAGGATTCGCAATAGGATGATCTGGAAAATATTGGGATTGTATTGCTGTAAGTGAAATGAAGAGGTAGAAAATGAAGATTAAGAAACTCATTTGTCACAAAATGTTGTCAATGGTTGAAAGGTGAATTGTTCATGCATTAAAGCTTTTCTACTGTGATAAAATTATTCAAAAAAAAATAAAAAATAAAAAATTGGGGCTCAAGAGCATTTTCCCATCTGTCTCAATTATACTAAAAGGAGAAAAAAAATAATCAAGATTTTAAAAATGGGTGCTCCAACCGACGAGTAATAATAGGAATTGAATAATAGGAATCGAGTCAATAAAGCCATGAAGATTGACGAATGATGTTGGTCGGAAAATTCCAAGGCTAAGGTAAAATATGGAGTAATGATACAGACACAACCATTGTGCCACAGCGAGGGACACAACGATGATCTGCATCGTTGATCATACTGAGTTTAAATTGATAACCATGTAAATCTAAACGACCAATGGTACAGATTATCGTTGTGTCATTCATTGTGGCACAATCGTTGTGTCTATATCATTACTCGGTAAAATATATGGTTTAATGTTGAAAAAGTTACTCACCGGACGAGCTCGAGAATGGTGTAAAAGCATCCTAGCTAGGACAATCTACAACTTTGAGACCTTGGGGAAGATGTTCCTTAACGCCTTCATCACGGCAAAGCCTTTTCAGAGGAATGCTACTCATCTGTTTCCTCTCAAGCAGAAGCGAGATGAGACCGCATTGCAATATCTTAAGTGGTTCAATGAAGAGTCGATGCAAGTTTGAGGCGCAGATGATCATATCTGAATCGCATCTTTCATGGCAGGGCTGCAAGAAGGAAAATTGTACGCAAAGCTGAGCAGTAGGCTTCTTACATCTATAGAGGAATGCATTGAGGTGGCATTCAAGCACTGTCAAGGGGAAGAAGCCAACCGACTGAAACGAGAGTTGGAGAGGTCGGAACACAGGAAGGAAAGGGCCGAGCATCCTTTTGATAAGAAAAGAAGAGCATCTGGAGATTGCATGCTCGGCTCAACTACGGACCGATTAGAGAGAAGAAATGCCTTACAACATTGGGATTTCCCAACGTCGAACATGCCACGTGAACAAGTCCTCGCGGTCATGAAAAGGAAGGGGTTGGCGCGAACTCCCTCTCCGCTGCGAAGTCCCCCGGAGAGGCGGGACCAGAGTTTATTCTACATGTACCACAAGGAAACCGGGCATGACCTAGACGGTTGCAAGGATTTTCAAAGAGATGTGGATGCGGAAATTGCTGAAGGAAAGTTGGATGAGGTCGTGGAGCGACATCAATATGGCGAACGGTGGGGTCGGCGAGATTACCCGTGGAGGAACTTTAACCAAGAACGTGATCGACAAGGTGAGCCCCAAAAAAGAAGAGATCGGTCCTGGGAAGGAGACCGACAGATAGACAATCGCCCGATAAACACCATCAACACTATCGTGGGTGGTCCTGGCAACACGTACAGAGAAGTCGGCGGCTTTAACGCCCGACCTGGAGGCGCACAAGCAAACAGGGGAGGTCAGGCCCATATTCGGGAAGTATGTTATGGGCCTAAGGACCTGCTCCTGTTGGTTACAAATAATGAAGGTCTAGTTATTGAAGCTATGGTGGACAAGAATCTGGTGAAGAGGGTTTGCGTCGACACCGGCAGCGCTGTCAACGTTCTCTACTTTGCAGATTTTCAGGCGATGAATCTCAAGGAGTCTGAGCTGACTCGAGTTTCGGCACCGCTGTTTGGATTCGCCGGTCCCATAGTTCATCCTATAGGAATAGTTCGCCTCGCAAAAATGTTTGGAAAGGAGCCAGAGGGAAGGACTCTCATGGTTACTTATGTCATGGTCAAGGCCTCATCGGCATATACGATCATCTTGGGAAGGCCTGCTCTAATCGACCTCCGAGCCGTGATCTCTTCGGCTCACATCAGTCTGAAGGTTCCAACCGCCTACGGCTCGGTCGAAATCAAGGGAGATCTGGAGGTCGCCAGAAGCTGCTACGCGGCCACCATAAAAAGAAAATGAGTAGTCTTAGCTTGAACAGCTCGGAAAGTTCCTTTTATCTGATGTTTTCATTCCCGCACTTTCACTATGCTCATTTTTTCTCTGCCTTATTACCTATCTTGGGTATTTGATACTTTGTTGAATAAATTTTGCTCTAGGAGCGCTTAATTTTCGATATTGTCAATATACTTTTTCGTCTTGTTTCGTAAGTCCATAAGGACCAGCTAACCAAGCTCCCCCAATATAAAAACTTTCACGGAGAAGTCAATCCAACCTGGCCCCGCTCGCCGTGCTTTAAAAATGAGAAGTCAGTCTAACCTGGCCCAACTCATCCTACAAACTTTCACGCGAGAAGTCCGTCCGACCTGGCCCCGCTCGCCGTGCTTTAAAAACGAGAAGTCACTCTAACCTGGCCCAGCTCGTCCTAAAACTTTCATGCAAGAAGTCAGTCTGACCTGCCCCACTCGCCGTGATTTAAAAACGAGAAGTCAGTCTAACCTGGCCCCGCTCGTCCTATAAACTTTCACGCGAGAAGTCAGTCCGACCTGGCCCCGCTTGCCGTGCTTTAAAAATGAGAAGTCAGTCTAACCTGGCCCAACTCGTCTTAAAACTTTCACGCGAGAAGTCGGTTTGACCTGGCCCTGCTCGCCGTGCTTTAAAAAGGTGAAGTCAGTCTAACATGACCCAGCTCGTCCTAAAAACTTTCACGCGAGAAGTCAGTCCGAGCTGGCCCATCTCGCCGTGCTTTAAAAAATGAGAAGTTAGTCTAACCTGGCCCAGCTTGTCCTAAAACTTTCACACGAGAAGTCAGATCGACCTAGCCCAGCTTGCCGTTATCTAACAACGACAAGTTAGTCAATTCTGACCATACTCGACACAATACAGGCCAATCCGACCTGGCCCCGCTAGTTGTGAGTTAAACACTAAAATGACCTAGTTTGTTCAGATCTGTTATCTGACCTACAAATGTCCGAGCCCCGTGCGTCGGGCTTGGTCTTAAATGTGCACAATCACACAAACACAAGTATGCCATCCAAAACCATAGGTTAAAGAATGGCATACTGGGGGGCAACATACCCCATCATCAATAGAGTGAACATTACTCAAAAAAGAAAACGCATTAACAAAAAGAAATTTTCATTATCAAGAAAAGTTACAGTACAAAATCTCTAAGCAAAAAGAAAAGATCCCTAGCTCTAGGAGTTTGGAGTCGGACCCTGCTGTGGCTCGGAAGGAGGAAGCGAGCTGGAGGCAACAGCAGGCTGGGGGGAGTACTTGGACACAATGTCCACCCCTGCCTTGAAATCCTTCACTCGCTCAGCATATACCCGGCTCTTCCCGGGCTTGTAGTAAATCTTCTTAGGAAGATCATATACAACAAGGGCTGGAAACTGAAAACAAGGCATCGTCCACACCTTGGGTGTAACCATGGTTTAGGGTAGGGATGTTCGAAGTCCCGCGAGGCCTTGTACTCCCGGACAGCTTTGGCACACCGAGCTGGGACTGTAGCTTCCAGCTAGACCACCTTCGTCTGGAGATCGGCGACAGCCCGCTCCTTCTCTCTCTTATCCTCGGCAAGCTCGCTAGATAAAGACTTCAGCACAACCTCCTGAGCCAAGAGTTGAGCTTCAAGAGTCTTCACCTCCGTATCCTTGAGCTTGGCGGCAGCCTTAATCTCCTCTCGTGTTTGCCTCAGCTCAGCAATATTCTTTTTCTGGTCGGCTGAGTCCACAGAGGCTATTCCCAGTCGCCAGAAAACCTCCTGACCAACCAAGGTTCCCTACATAATAAAATAAAGAAGGTTAATAGGGCCTTCAAGAACTTAACCATAAAACAGGAAGAAACAAGAAGTAAGATTGCTTACAAACTCCATGGATTAGAAACCGACAGTAGCCATCTCCTCGTCAGACATACTGGCGATCCACTGAGGAGGAACATATGAGAAGGTCCCGCCATGGCAGCACCCACATGAGGATCTTCTTTCGCCATGTTCCCGGTAGAGAGGTTTGGTTCAGGTTGGTGAACCACGGCTTCACCCTTGGCTCCCGCCAGAAGATCAGTGAAATCAGCCACTGAAAGCATGAGCAAAGTGTTAATCAAACAGAAGCATAAACATCACAATAAAAGTATGAAGGAAAAGACCTTACAGGATTTCCACTCAACCTCATCAAACTCTTTGTGGGGGCTAGGCCCTGCACCCTCTAACCGAGCTGCCATTATCAGCTCGTCATATAGGTCCTGCCATTCGATGGAGTATCCAGACTTGTGGATCTTTTCCACCAGCTTGTCGTTCATCTCGGGACATTCGTCTTTGTCCATCTCCTCCATGTTCCACCAACTCAGTTCGGGATGATTTTCATGTCGGATAAAGAAGAACCGCTTCTTTCATCTCTTGAAAGAATCTTTACCTTTAGGGATGATGAGGACGTCACCGGAACGCCTTGTCCTTCCGGAATAATAATATCTGTAGGGGTGGTCCTTCAACCTCACACGATGGTAAAAATACCTAAACTTCTTTACGGTGAACCTCATATTGAGCAACCGGCACCAGATAGCAAACCAAATAATGGCCGTGACACCATTGGGTGCTATTTGGGAAAGCCCTAGCTCATAGAGCATAGCAAGAAGTGCCGGGCAAAAGGGCAGCCTCAGACCAACCTCGAAATACTCTCTGTGAACGGTACAAAACCCCTTCGGCGGGTTCGAGGCAAATAGATGTGGCTCTGAGGGTAACATCGTGGCGTACCTTTCCCTGCTAATCCCATATATCTCACATATCTCATCCAGGCCCCCCTAGCTAAAGATGGATTCAACATCCCTACTATTGGCAATGGCCATCTCAAAAATGTTGGGTTCCGGCGAACGGCGAAGTTGGACTTGCTTCTAAAGATATCAAAAAGTAGGCTATAAAGCTAAATTGTGAAAGGATGAGCACGTACTTGCAGAGACGATTTGAAGATTGGAAAGAGAGGATTAGCAATCAACAGTTGGATCTTGGTCTTCTGTTTTAAAAATGAGCGATGCAATGAAACGATTGATATGACGGGGTTATAACCCCCCACTCACGTCAGAAAACGTCCGTAATTAGAGTTAGTGGGCAACGACGCCTCGACTCTCGGGACAGTTGCGACGGCGTCATAACTAGCCTTGCCACCTGGCACTCTGATTTCAAAACTCTGCAAGTTTATGTGACCGAACCGAGCTGTGATTTAGGCAGATCCGAGCCAACCTCAACAGGCTCGGCTGGATTTGGGAGGCTTATGACGGAGGTCGGATCCGCACCTCGCCATGTGTCATCCCCATAATAGTCCAACGATAAATAAAGATAGGGAAAAGCCTCCCTTAAGGGCCAGAACCCTCAGTACCCGAGCTGCATGAGCTCGGTCACCATCCTCCGACCTCTGTAGGTCGGCCAGTTCATACGACCAAGCTTACTCGTGCCTGACATTGTAGGTCGGCCTAAGTCCTTCTCGAATCAAACCTCTTACGCACGCATTAAATCAGATAAATATGGGAAGAATCCTTAATCGTAAGTACACTAATCTTGGCATTCAAATATGCCAATAATTATCTCCTAAAATCAAGGAGATCAAGTCATCATTATCTTTTTCCTTAGGGAACACGAAATAGGAGTCCACCATGGACACGCCACACACAACGTTAGGGCACAAGCCCCTCTATATAAACAATCTCTAAGGAACTACGAAAACTTGATTCCAATAGACACATTGGATACATAGGAAGCTTGAGATACAGTTTCTCAAGTCCAGTCTAAATCTCACACAAACCACCCCCCCCTCCTTTCTTATCGTTTTTGTTGTTCTTGGAGCCTTGTGCAGATTGTCATTAGGAAGAAAACCCCCGGATTTGATAATTGACGATTTCCAGCATCGTCACTTAATAAAATATATTTTTTCTGTTCGTGGAGTAGTTGACACAACGCCGGAAACCATATTAAATCTTGTGTTCTTCTTTTTCCGTTCATCTTGTTGATTGTTACCGTTAGATTGCATCTGTTATTATGTTGTTTTATCATCTGGATTCCCTTCCTGTTATAACAGTAACAATGGCACATCATTCCTAATTTCCCTGTAATAAATTAGCTATGTTACTTATTTCCTTATTTAAAAAATAAATACATAAACACATATTTCCATGAATATCCGAACACCGTTTCTCCACCATAAGATCCCCTCTTCCATCGGCACTTTATTTCAAAGAACCCTTGCTGTCAAGGCGCCAACCAAATATGGAAAGAATGTAAAGGGGTGTTGTGTTTGGCGGGTTTTTTGAGAAGGGTCCGATGAAAAAGGGCTGGATGGGGAAGTTATGTCTAACGTGGCATTTTTGTTTAATCAACTAATTTCAGTCAATGCAAGTTTGACAAATGGTCGGAAAATCCGGTCGGAAATGAGATGTGTCCCACAATTGAGACATTTGTATTTTAAGTTAGAAGACCAAAATCGCTAAATTAAATCCTATGAGACGAAAATTAGTACACCTAAAAATTATGGCATCAATATTTTATTTTTTAAGGCGTCTTCTGTCGGCACCACGATATTACTGTCGCCAACATTTTTATTTTTACTTTTCATTTATTTCACAACATTACCAAATTACCTTCGGGGAAACTCAAAAAATACTCTATTTGTATAAATATTTTTTTCCTATACACCCCTATTTTTCGAATTTTTTTTATGTCCATCGCCTTAAAATTCAACGGTATAGTTCAAAACTGGACGGTACTCACCTTATTGACCGCTGAAATTTTCGACCGTACCAGCCTCGTTTTCGACGGTACCGTAGATAAGTTGGACGGTACCGCAGCAAAATTAGGCATTACCGTCGGAAAAGGATTTTCAGCTTCAAATTCATATTCCACCGTATTCTTCATTCATGATCATTTTTTTTACGGGTTTCTCCTCCTCCCCTTCCGGCAACCCTCTCTCCGGCATCCTTTTTATCTGTAAACGATCTTTGACATTAAGAAAAATCATTTTTGCTTGATTGATTTGAATACAATGATTGTACAAATATATAGTGATGCTGAGAATATGAAAGCAATTAATGCTAATGATTATAATTGATTACAAAATATTCTAGCATCTTCTAGAGGATCGAGCCGAGTCAGGGCTCGCTAATTACTTGTTCCAACACCCCCCGGCAATCCCATGGGGACTTCGGCAACATGGAGATTGGTCTTCAAGGTTTGAAAGCGCGGTTGGCGAAGTGGTTTGGTGAGAATATCCGCCAACTGATCATTCGTGGAGACATAGCCGATTTGAACTAGCTTGCGGGCAACCAATTCACGGACATGATGGACATCAATCTCAATATGTTTAGTGCGGGCATGAAAGACGGGATTAGCAGCTAGGTACGTAGCACCAACATTGTCACACCACATGATTGGGGAAGGCATTCGGGGAAAAGGGAGCTCACGAATGAGAGAGAGGAGCCATTGGACTTCGGTGGCAGCAGTCGAGACAGCCTTATATTCAGCTTCAGTGCTACTTTTGGCAACAGTCAGTTGTTGTTTGCAAGACCAGCTGATGAGATTGGTACCAAGGAAGATACAGTAGCCGCCAACGGAGCGACGGTCATCAGGGTCAGAAGCCCAATCAGAGTCGGAGTAGGCGTGAAGTTGGGTGGGTGTGGAGGTGGAGAGGAGGAGACCATGGGCAGACGTGCCTCGAAGGTAGCGCAGGATGCGTTTGACAGCTTGCCAGTGGTCAGTGGTGGGAGCATGCATAAACTTGCTGACTTTATGGACTGCAAAGGCAATGTCGGGTCGGGTGTGACTGAGGTATTGAAGGGCGCCCACAATCATACGATAGAGTTGAGGATTTTCAAAGGGAATACCCTTGTACCGAGACAGAGGTGGAGAGACTGCCATTGGCGTAGGGCAGGGTTTGGAGTCCTGCATGCCTGCTTTAACTAGAATATCAGTGATGTATTTCTGTTGAGATAAATAAAGGCCAGCATCAGTGCGATGAGCTTCAATCCCTAAAAAGTAGGAAAGATGACCCAAATCCTTGACAGGAAAGGTGGTGGAGAGTGACCGAATCAAGTCAGAAACAGCCTGGGTGGAGGAGCCAGTAATTATTATGTCGTCCACGTAAATGAGCATAAGTAAGTAAGTCCCATGAGAATTATAAATATAGAGAGATGAATCTGCCGAGCTAGAGCGAAAGCCAAGATGAATCAATCGCTGAGTGAGACGAGAAAACCAGGCACGGGGAGCTTGTCGCAGACCGTATAAACTTCGATTTAATTTGCAGACATAAGAGGGATAATCAGGATGAGCATAGCCTTGTGGTTGTGTCATGTATACAGTCTCGTCAAGAAATCCATGTAGAAAAGCATTTTGGATATCCAATTGTCGAATGGGCCAATGATAAGCGAGGGCTAGAGTGAGAACTGTGCGTATGGTAACCGGTTTGACAACCGGGCTAAAAGTTTCATGGAAATCCACGCCTTCAGTTTGATGAAAGCCTTTGGCAACTAGCCGAGCCTTATAGCGTTCAACATGTCCCTGCGAATTACGTTTAATGCGATAGACCCATTTACACCCGATAACATTGGCAGAGGGTGGGGGGGGAACAAGGGTCCAAGTATTATTGTTAACGAGGGCGACAAATTCGTCCCGCATGGCAGTGCGCCATTCGGAATAACGAGAGGCCTCGGTGTAGCTAGTGGGCTCGGTAAGGGGAGCCGAGGTGGTAAGGTGAGCACGGGGTGGGGGGGAGGAAATAAAATCCGTGGGTAAAGGTTTGGGTTTAAGAGAGTGCGTGCGGGAGCGGGTAGTCATTGGGTGGGCTGCAGCATTTTCTGGTGGGCCTGTGGAGTTTGGGGAGTTTTCTGGAGTAGGGGCCGAGTTGGGAAGATTTTCTGGGGCTTGGTCAGAAGGTGGGCTAGGCGCATGGGCCAAGTTGGGAGAAGGAGAGTCCATAGGAGAGGATTGGGCCTGGGGAGTTGGGCTGGGAGGTTGGGGAATATTTAGTGGGGAAATATGTGAGGACGGGAAAGGTAGAGACAACAGGATGGATTCTGGGGTGTAGGGGGCGGGGCGGGTGGGGGGTTCTGTGTAGGGAAAAACGGTTTCGTCAAAAATTACATGGCGAGAAATAAATATACGACCCGTAGCAATATCCAAACATTTATACCCCCCATGAACATCATTATAACCCAGAAACAAACAGGCTTTGGAGCGAAAATCCATTTTATGACTATTATAGGGCCGAAGGTACGGCCAACATGCACAACCAAAGACCTTTAAATATTTATAATCAGGAAGACGACCATAGACAGACTCATACGGACTTTTAAAATTCAAAACCTTCGTAGGCATCCGATTTATTAAATAAACTGCCGTGGTGAACGCATCCTCCCAATAGGGAAGAGGGAGGTGTGAGTGAGACAGTAACGCCAAACCTGTTTCAACAATATGCCGATGGCGACGTTCAACGGCGCCCATTTGTTCGTGTGTATGTGCACAAGCAAGTTGGTGAGTAATACCGGAGCGAGAAAAATAATTGGTTAATTTCTGAAATTCACCACCGCGATCACTTTGAAAGGCTTTGATTCGAGTGTTAAAAAGGCGTTCGACGAGCGTTTGAAAATTATAGAAAACGCGTTCTACATCAGATTTAAGAGCAATGGGATAAAACCAAATAAATTTAGTACAGTCATCCAAAAAGCAAACATAGTAACGAGAGCCATAAATTGAAGCCTCAGCACAAGGCCCCCAAACGTCTGAATAAATCAAATCCAAAGGTTTTCGAGAAGTAAAAGAGGAAATAGGTAACGAGAGTCGATGACTTTTGGCAAGTTGACAATCTGAACAGACAGCAGAATGGGAATCACGGGATGGGGAGACATTTATTGAACGTAAAATAAGATTACAAATTCTGGGGGAGCAATGACCGAGACGACGGTGCCAGTGGGTGGAAGTGCGAGTAGCAAGACAAGAGGAGATAAGTGGTTGAGTGAAGTGATAGAGACCGTCTTTGACATAGCCTCTAAGACGGACCTGGCCCGAGTAGTCCTTCACAAGAAAATAAGTAGAGTGAAATTCAAAGAAAACATGATTATCACGTGCAAAATTTTGAACGGAAAGCAAATTTTGTTGGAGGGAAGGGGTGAGGAGAACATCACGAAGAATAAATGAGTGAGTGGGGGTGGAGAAATTAGAATCACCAATGTGAGTAATACACATACCAGTTCCGTTGCTAGCACGAACATTGTCATCACCATTGTACGGGGCCGGAGGAGAGTTAAAGGTGTGTGGATAAGGGGTCATGTGATGACTAGCACCGGTGTCGGGAAGCCAGTTGCTTGGATCATAAGAGGTACCTGCGAAATTAGCCACGGGTGGACGGGGAAAGGGGGTTGGGCCGTTGGTGTGGGGCTGGGAGGGGATAAAATTGGGGTCGAAGCGATGCCAACACGAAAGGACTGAATGACCAAACTTACCACAGAGTTGACATTGGATTGAAGGAGTGGAGGGCTGCTGTTGTGGAGGACGAGGACCATTGGAGCGGCCTCGACCTCGGCCACGAAAATAGGAGTTGCGTCCCCGATGATTCTGAGAACGCTGATTGTTGTTTGCTGTGGGCGAATGAGATAAAGAGGACTGTGGCGGTGGAGCAGGCAGCGTTTGTGTTGTTGCATTATTGTGGTTGATGCGAGCTTCCATAGTCAACAGTAAGGAGAACAATTCTTCAAGAGTAATGGCCGTACGAGAGCCAACCATTGCAACAAGTGCATCATACTCGTGACCTAAACCGGCAAGGATATAGTTGATGATATCGTCCGTTTGTAGCGGTTGCCCAGCCAAGGCAAGATCATCAGTGAGCCGTTTCACGCTCATAAAATATTCGGTGGCTGTAGAGCCCGCTTTTCGAGTGGTGGCGAGTTGAGAGCGCAAATGAATAATTCGGGCACGTGATTGTGAGGCAAAGCAACGCTCAATAGCTGTCCAGATTTCTGCTGAAGTTTTGGCATGATATACGTGGGTGAGCACTTCTTCCGAGAGAGAGGAGGTTATGGCGCTTAAAATTAAATTGTCTTGCTTTGACCATTGAGGAAGAGCCGGATTTGGTTGGCCGTTAAGAGTGGCCGGTGGTGCCGGAATACTGCCATCAACAAACCCATAAACTTCTTGTCCTTTTAAGTAGGGGACAATTTGAGCTTTCCAAATTGGATAATTGGTACGAGTTAGTTTGATAAGGTTGATAGAGTTTGATGAGTTGAAGGATGGATAAGGGTTGGAGAGGGAGGAGTCGGCGGTGTTGGTTGTCTGAGAAGAAGCAGTGGACATGGTTGGGAAAAAGAAAGGGACGCAGGTACAGATAAAGAATTTTTTTTTTTTTTTTTTTTAAATTTTTTTTTTTTTTTTTTAATGATGCAAGTACAGAGAGCTTGCAGAATGAAGCAGGGATGAAGATAGATAATTTATGTTGATTGGAAAGAAGGAAGATCGAGAGGGGAAGTAGATGATTAAGGGGAGGATCAGAAAAGAATTATTCAGACGTGTGGCGGTTTCAACCTAATAGCTCTGATACCATGTAAACGATCTTTGACATTAAGAAAAATCATTTTTGCTTGATTGATTTGAATACAATGATTGTACAAATATATAGTGATGCTGAGAATATGAAAGCAATTAATGCTAATGAATATAATTGATTACAAAATATTCTAGCATCTTCTAGAGGATCGAGACGAGTCAGGGCTCGCTAATTACTTGTTCCAACAATTCCACCATTGAAGAAACCTTGGTGTCGCAAGGTGTGTGATATTTTTTATTTTTCAGTTTTTTCTTTCTATTATGTTCTAAATTTTTCATTTTTTTTAGTGTGTGATATTTTTTATTTTTCAGTTTTTTTCTATCTATTATGTTCTAAATTTTTCATTTTTATTTTTATGAACGAATTCAAATTTAGTATGTGATTTGTGATAAACTGTATTATTCAATTTTTGTTAGCCAATTAAAGTGTAAAGTAAGTGAATTTGATGATGTCTTATCGTGGTTTAGCAAATTAGAAACACAAACCATTTCACAAATGTATATATGGTCTACTTTGTTTTCTTTGTTTGTTAAATTCCTTGCCGTAAAGTCGATTTCCTGGAGCTATTTTGTATGGGGAGAGGTGAAATGCTCGAGTTTTGTGTGTGCTGCATTTGCTAGATATTGTGCAAAATTAAGTGAATTTGATGGTGGTTCATACTGGTTTAGCTGAAAATTCTTTAAATTTTGTAACTTGCAGCTTTTGAATCTACTCTATTTATAGAATAGCTTGTATGGTATGAACTACTTATAAACTTGTAGAAATGTTTGGTTGCCGAATGATGACTTAATGGAAAGGCTAGGTTGTGTATGGGAGATTCAGAGACATGATAATATCTAGGAGATTTTTGATGACTATGTGAAGGACTTGTCACTCAATAAAGGCTTTGGATTTCAGAGCACGTCTTTTGTAGGTGGTAAACGCGTATAAATACAACACAACTTAAACATAATGTGTACGTTTAAATACAACTGCCCAAATAAGGCTCAACGCCGGACTCGATTCATCATGGGAATCCTCAGCATAACGAGGTTCTTAGTAGGTCAAATATAAGTTGTTTTCGACTCTTTCTTATCAGCAGTTATGGCCGTCCTCAAGCCTGCAAGAATTGAGGTTCCTATAGGATAGCTCGTACTCGTAGAGATATGTAGGTTCTCTTATTGATCTTTTCATTTAACAGTTTGGCAAAGCCTCAGCCGGAAGTAAGTCTCCCGTTAGATAAAAAATTCTTCTTGGTTTCTACTCCACTCTCTTCCACTCATCAACGCGAAAAAGATAAAATTAATGGTTGTTTTGTGTTACTTTGCAAACATTTTGACAAAAAATGGGTTACTTGGAATTTAACTATTATTTGACAAAGGAGTTGAAAATTCATTATTTATTTATAGCATGTGGAAATAATAATAAAAATGAATTGTTTTGTGTACAGAGGGGTATTGTGGTTTGTATTTATAGATGCCAGACGTTCGCCCCGAGGAGGATTGGGAACGCTCTAGTTTGATTGCAGTTGGAAATCGGATGGTAGTGACGTCGATTTTACAAGGACTCCATTCATATTACCAGTTCGTCGTATTATGATTACACTTTTGGAGAAGGTTTTGAAGGATGCCACAGGCATCGAAGTTGCATGCGTATAAGATTGGCTTGATATATTTTATTGAGGCGGTGTTGCATGGGAAGTCGTCAAGTTCACACGTGTCTCCATTTGTATTCCACCTTGTTGATGATACACCGTGTTTTCTTAGACATAACTGGGGTTCATATTTTTGGGACATTACTCTAAGTAAATTGAAGGAAAAACAGGACGGATTGAGGAGTCATATTGGTAGGACGAGTCAAGTGACGAAAGACGTGACTTGTTTGGTTAACTCATTATTTGTTTGGTTATACGAGACGTTGCCTTCTGTTGGGACGTCACTTGCCAGACATGTTATGTTTAATTTACCTGCATTGTAGGGCATGGTACTTTATTTGAAGGAGAGTGATGTAGAGATACGGATGTTACGGGAAACTGGGTTGGCATATGATGAGATCAATACCCACCCCCTGTATATACAATCTGGAAAGATATCGATAAACCATGTGGTAATGCCAGAGCGAGTTTGTGCACGTGTGAATGACATTCCTCATGATGATGCACACTTTGATGGTGATACTGACCTAGAGTTACCCTTCCCCTCCGAACGTGGACGTAATGTCTCGGATATATACCTTCGTTGATTCTCGGTTGCATACAACATTTTCAGGACTACGGTCGGGTGTATCGTTAACGAAGACAAAAATAATGAAGTCTGTAAATGAGTTGAAAGAATACGCTAGGGATAACTTAGACAGAGTCGAAAACGATGTTGTATATATATTGTAGAAACATCCTACGAGGGGTTATGCAGGACACGAAGCATGCATACGCAACCAATTTCTCAAGATTCATTCTGATTGGAATGAGACCGTGAACTCTATGAACCGTTTGAAGGTAATTCTTTATTTAATTAAGTAGCATTCCACAAGATAGTTGATTTGTAGTGGACGTGTAATATATTAGTTATAAGTATTAATGATCGTGTTTTGTTATTTTAACTAAATTATTGATGATGATGTCTTGTTACTTTGTCATGTCTTTGGACGTAATTAATATATGTAATCTAAGTTACATGTTATTTCTTTTTACTGGCAAATAGACGCCGTATCTGGTGTGGTCGTTGTATTATATTCTACCCCAATATGTAATGGAAGAAATTAATAATATTGGCAGTGCATTGCAGACAGATGAAATCGGTGAAGGTATATGTACGTGTTGGACGTCAGACGTACTCTTCTAAGTCGTCTCTGTACATGAGTTAAGTATATACGCTTTAAGCAATCATTACGAGTTTAAAACATACTTTGCTATAAACTCTCAGTACGTATACAAGTTGCAAAGAAGGAAAGGATAAGTGCCAATTAATGGAGATGGAGATCGTGTCATTTCTTTTTCGTTTGCTGTTTGTTGGTTTTTTATTTTTACATTATGTCTTTCACTCGTGTCGTTTGTTGAAGTTAGTATATGATGTTAGGTGAAGATTTGCTCATTGAGGCATATTGTCAAACACCTACACACTAGTTAGTTAGAGTTAGTTAGGAAAGTTGGTTATCAGCAATCAGTATATATGTACTGCATTTGTAAGCTGATAAACTCAATTCGAAGATAACAAAATCATTCTGTAAAGCTAATTCCAATGTTCAAGTTGAAATTGATTGTTCTTAGTTTCCCGCCATTTCCATTTTTCAAATTGTTTCTTCCTTTCTTGATGATGTTCATATGAATCTTTATGATTATGTTATGAGGTTCATGTTTTAGCAAATTCAACATGGTAGCAGAGAAATACTAATCGTTTCCGCTGTTATTCTTTTCTCTTTTGTTTCCGTTCTAGCTTCTTGAAGTTTATCAATGGCGAACACAAATTCTGGCCAGAATCTTGAAAATCCGAGTCTGATTCTGGTTCAACCTTTGTTGAAAGGAGTAGACAACTTTAATCATTGGAAGCGTTCTATGACCAAGATGTTATCATCTCGGGGCAAGCTTGCATATGTAGATGGCACATCTGTTATGCCGGATACTGCAGATCCTGGTTTTTCGTCTTGGATGCAGATCAATGACCTGGTTCATTCTTGGTTGGTTAATTCTACGGTTCCAGCAGTTGCAGAAAGCGTCATGTATTATGACACTGCTAGAGAAATTTGGGTTGATCTGCAAGATCGGTTTGCAAGAGGAAATGCGTACAGACTTTCAAATCTGGAAGAAGAAATTGAGAAAACAAAGCAAGGATCTCTTTCTGTAACAGATTATTATACTAGATTGAAAGCCTTATGGGATCAGTGTTAAGGGTCAATTTGTAGTGTTTTATAAGGATATATTTTATATCAATATTCCCCATATATGGATGTTTTTCGTAGAATTCGAGCTTATAATCGATTAATTGAGCAAATGACGTTTTGAATAGTTAAAATGCAAAATCGAGTAAATATCGTGGTTTTATTATCTATTTTGTATGGTTTTACGTTTTGCTCGGTTTTGTCATCTTTTAGGTGCACAAATGTGGAATGGAAGAGGTCTAAATGATGTTTGATTGAAGATTAAAGTGGAAAGAAAGAGATACAAGAGGATGAAGATGAAATAAAGCTTGGGAAAATCCCGAAAACGACTCGTAATACGACGGGCTAATCAAAAAGGCGTTTTCTGAAGAAGAGTCCTTAATGAAAGTTGTAGAGTTTTCCGAGAGCTTTTTTATGACATTCGGATCATAATTTTTGAAGGTCTACAACTCAAGATATGAATTTTAGAAGTTTGAGTCCATGCAGTGAACTAGCGTTTAGCCAGCGTCCAGAGAGCCATGGACGAGCGTCCATGGTGGTAAACGAGCGTCCAGGAGCCGCCATGCAGCCACCGACTTAAAGTCTCCCAGCCGCATGCATTATCCCATAATTCATAATATTACCAATTAATTCCAGCCGACATACAATCCTAATTGAAAAAGGAATATTTCAACCGCAATTTATTATGCATAGCCGACATACATATCTATATAAAGCTGCAGCATGTAACCATAATAATATCATATAATTCACACAATTCATTTAGCCGCAATTCTCACAGCAGCAGCGGCAGCTCTGAGGGCAGTTCAAGGCCGGTCACCCGAGTCTTGTGCTCGGGTGATCCGGGTTAGGTTAGGATGTCGTTTTTCTTCCGTTTTCGATTCATGGATTCAATCATGTACCAAACTACGTGAGTTTATTTATTTAATTTATTCAGTCCTTATTCGTTTTTTTATGATCTTTAATTGATTTTGTATCTTTCTTTGATTATGATGCTATGTGTGAACTTTATCGAGAGATATGTTTACTAATTGATATGTTTACAACATACGGAAGTTGCGTAAACTAGATCACCATAGAAAGATAGGATCTTTAATCGTTAATTCGTGACAAATTAATTGGTTAATTATCTAGGTTGTTAGATTCTAAAATACGAGAGTTAACCTGAATCTACACCTTCGTTTTGTATGGAAATTGGTCTCAACATTCGGAAGAGGAGAGATCGGTAATTGAATTCACTAAGGAATTAGGAGTTCATAGCTTGAGAAATAGATTCACTAAGAGATTAGGAATTTGTATCTCGTGTAAAGGTGAAACCACAATTTGAATTAAAATCATAAGATGAACTAGGATTGAAATCACTTGGTTTGTGCACTGTTTGATCCCATGTATCTTTAGTTTAGTTTAGGTTGTGTTATTTTATTTCGTAGGTTAGATTTATTTTAATTGCTCTTTCGTTTATTTTATTTGTTCTTTCGTTTATTCGTTTTTCCTAAGTAACAATTGAAAGGAATTAGTGAAATTAGATTCAACATCCCAATTCCCTGTGGATCGACCCCTTACTCACTTCGCTCTACTATCAATTACCCGGTATTCGGCCGGTTAGGAGTTAGTTTTGCATGGTAGTTAGAGTTTATAAATTTTCTTTTGTTTAATGATGCAAAATCCCTCCGAACAAAAGTGGCGCCGTTGCCGGGGAATAGGTGTCATGTTGAATCTGATCTTGTTATTTCTCGATTTTGTTACGTTTATTTTTCGTTTTAATAAAAGTAGCGTTTACCAAATCGAGAGTTTTTATTTTGCCGTGTTTCGATGACCATAAGGTTAAGAATGTGCAAAAGTTTTTTACTCGATTTGTTTAAACGTGAAGTATGTGTTTATGTGTTTTCTAATCTAACCTCTTTGTGCTTTAATTGAAAGTGGCTGCTGTGATCTGTGTTAATACGTGTTTTAAGTTTTTAGGGTTTGTCTGCGTTTTCCTGCTCTCTGCTGTGTATTCGTTGTATGGACGAGCGTTCAAGTTAGTGAACGCCCGTCCGATTCTTTAGCCGCAGTAAACGAGCGTTTGAAAGTATTGGACGCTCGTCCGTTCAAATATTTTCGACTCGTTCGGTTTAAAGGACCGGACGAGCGTCTATGCTTTCGAACGTCCGTCCGGTTGGTTTTCAAGTCAAACGAGCGTTTGTTTTGTTTGAACGCTCGTCCAAAGCCGTATTTTGAGGTGAACGCCCGTCACGTTGTCTTTGAACGCCGGTTCGTAGTCCAGTTTTTCTTGACCTCATTCCTAATGCTTTTATTTAGTATGGATTGCTTACATTCGAGCATCTGTGGCCTATTTATTTTTTACATAGATGTCCCGAATATGAATGTTATACCTTTCCATCTATGAATTCATGCTAAGTAAATGATCTTATTCCTTATACATGATTCATCTATGCAAGTTATAGTTACTTGTCGGTTCTCGTATGCTATAACTCGGTCTTCGTGTTAATTAGTAGCTAATGTCGGTTTCCGTATGCTACATACCGCCGTGATGAATCTTGTGAGCTTTGAGACTTATGTGCTTCCTTGTTATTTTTATAACTCATTTGGGTAGTAACTCGCTCGGTTTTCCGTTGCTACAATGGAAACCTTATGAGTTATATCTTTTTAGTATAGCTAACTCGTTGGTTTTCCATAATGCTATCACCTTTGACGAGTCTTAAAGCGCGTCTACACCGCATGTAATGAACAAGATCTTGTCGTTTATCGTAACTTTGTCATTATCTCGGTAGACGTTTATTATATACATGTCATGTTGCAAATGAGTGGGCTAGTTTTCTTTCTTTTATTTTCTTTTATTTTTGCATATCATTCAGATGCATATCATTTAGTTGCATGTCATCTAGTTGCATTGTTTTTCTATTTTTCTTTTATTTTTCTTGAGTGTAGTTAACTGTCGGTTTCCGTAATACTACCTCGTTTTTATTTTAGTTTCGCATAGGCCGTAGTCACCGTAGAGTTGTCGTGGGTCAACTTGCTCGGCTGAGCTCCGTCGAATTTATTTTTTTTATTTATTTTATTTTTAGGATTGCATATCATGTAGATTGCATTGTAGTATATTTTCATATAGTTGCACCTAGCCTACGACTTTGTAGTATTTCATGTATAGTATTCAATCTTTAGTTGAGCTTAAGTTGAAAAATCTCTATGATCCTTTTCTTCATGTGCTTTATATATGTAATCTTTTCTTTTTCCCCGAAGACTCTTTTTGCACTAATCAAGTCTCGGGATACTTTCTATAGCTATTGTGCACTTTAAAGATGTATTCGGTTGTCTGTGATGCTCCACGCTATCGAGCTATGCAAGCAATACCGGGTTCTTGTTGGTTCCTCCGAATTGCCGCATCCAATCGCCTAAGTTCTCTAATTTATTATTTCGTATAACTTGAGGACAAGTTGCAATCTAAGTGTGGGGGAAGGGATAGATGATTTATGTGTCTACTTTCGTTTGCTCATATTTTTAGTATTTCTATGAAAAGTGCTTAATTTTCAAATTTTTTGTTATATCCCGAGTAGACAAAGGCATATCTTTGCTTGAGTTTATATCATTTTTGCTATATTCTGTATATTTAGTAATTTTAGTTGTTTCACCCGACACTCTTTTTCACATGCCATAGTAAATGATGAGCTAAATGTTGAAAGCCTACCCCATTTTAGTTGGAGATTTTTGATGATTATAGCATGTTTCTTTGCTTATGTATATTTCTTGAAAAGTTTAGTAGTTTGTATTCTAGGATTAAAGTATGACATACTGTGAATATCTGTAAGTTTGAATGTGATAAGTGAAACGTGATTAAGTCTTTGCAATAGTAATAAATTGTTTACTTGAGGTGTTATGCTCAGTGGTCTGTGCTACTAGAAAATAATCTTTTCCACTGCCAGCCAGAAATCTCTAAGTAAACATAATTGTAATTGTGTTTGTCGGAAGCTGGTTTATGATTTGGGTGAGGTAGGGTGTACCACGTATGTCCTATTCCACTATGATGACCAAAAGCTCACGACAGTCAGTTTATAGCTGCCTTATGATTTGAGTAGGTAGGGGATTAGCGGGAAATGTCCTATTCTACTATGAGGGCAAGAGCTCATTCTGATGTGTGTTAGAAAAAATTGACAAAAAGTGAAAAAAAAGATTGAAATATATTATTATGAATAAGTTGAAAGACTTAGTTATCGTAAGTCTTATCCTCAGTATAAACTGAATGATATGTTGTAGGGATTATCCTCTGAGTCTGTCAGAAATGTTTTAGATATTCTCTACTATTTCTTTTTGGGATATGTATGTTTTGTAAAGTGCCTGTTATAATTTTTGAATATTTCTAACTTAGATGGGAAACCGGGCTAGTTTTGGTTTGAATAACTTTCAAATTGTGGAACTTAGTGGAAGTTTATTATGGCTATGCACACACTACACGGGTGAACTTCTAAGTTATTGAATATACTTCATATTTGTATGGATGTTTATTTGTCTCGAGCTTGACTTTGTTTTGTTTTGCTCGGGACGAGCAAAAGATAAGTGTGGGGGAGTTGTTAAGGGTCAATTTGTAGTGTTTTATAAGGATATATTTTATATCAATATTCCCCATATATGGATGTTTTTCGTAGCATTCGAGCTTATAATCGATTAATTGAGCAAATGACGTTTTGAATAGTTAAAATGCAAAATTTAGTAAATATCGTGGTTTTATTATCTATTTTGTATGGTTTTACGTTTTGCTCGGTTTTGTCATCTTTTAGGTGCACAAATGTGGAATGGAAGAGGTCTAAATGATGTTTGATTGAAGATTAAAGTGGAAAGAAAGAGATACAAGAGGATGAAGATGAAATAAAGCTTGGGAAAATCCCGAAAACGACTCGTAATACGACGGGCTAGTCAAAAAGGCGTTTTCTGAAGAAGAGTCCTTAATGAAAGTTGTAGAGTTTTCCGAGAGCTTTTTTATGACATTCGGATCATAATTTTTGGAGGTCTACAACTCAAGATATGAATTTTAAAAGTTTGAGTCCATGCAGTGAACTAGCGTTTAGCCAGCGTCCAGAGAGCCATGGACGAGCGTCCATGGTGGTAAACGAGCGTCCAGGAGCCGCCATGCAGCCACCGACTTAAAGTCTCCCAGCCGCATGCATTATCCCATAATTCATAATATTACCAATTAATTCCAGCCGACATACAATCCTAATTGAAAAAGGAATATTTCAACCGCAATTTATTATGCATAGCCGACATACATATCTATATAAAGCTGCAACATGTAACCATAATAATATCATATAATTCACACAATTCATTTAGCCGCAATTCTCACAGCAGCAGCGCCAGCTCTGAGGGCAGTTCAAGGCCGGTCACCCGAGCCTTGTGCTCGGGTGATCCGGGTTAGGTTAGGATGTCATTTTTCTTCCGTTTTCGATTCATGGATTCAATCATGTACCAAACTACGTGAGTTTATTTATTTAATTTATTCAGTCCTTATTCGTTTTTTATGATCTTTAATTGATTTTGTATCTTTCTTTGATTATGATGCTATGTGTGAACTTTATCGAGAGATATGTTTACTAATTGATATGTTTACAACATACGGAAGTTGCGTAAACTAGATCACCATAGAAAGATAGGATCTTTAATCGTTAATTCGTGACAAATTAATTGGTTAATTATCTAGGTTGTTAGATTCTAAAATACGAGAGTTAACCTGAATCTACACCTTCGTTTTGTATGGAAATTGGTCTCAACATTCGGAAGAGGAGAGATCGGTAATTGAATTCACTAAGGAATTAGGAGTTCATAGCTTGAGAAATAGATTCACTAAGAGATTAGGAATTTGTATCTCGTGTAAAGGTGAAACCACAATTTGAATTAAAATCATGAGATGAACTAGGATTGAAATCACTTGGTTTGTGCACTGTTTGATCCCATGTATCTTTAGTTTAGTTTAGGTTGTGTTATTTTATTTCGTAGGTTAGATTTATTTTAATTGCTCTTTCGTTTATTTTATTTGTTCTTTCGTTTATTCGTTTTTCCTAAGTAACAATTGAAAGGAATTAGTGAAATTAGATTCAACATCCCAATTCCCTGTGGATCGACCCCTTACTCACTTCGCTCTACTATCAATTACCCGGTATTCGGCCGGTTAGGAGTTAGTTTTGCATGGTAGTTAGGGTTTATAAATTTTCTTTTGTTTAATGATGCAAAATCCCTCCAACAATCAGTATCTTGTGTTGAATCCGATTCCTCCTTGTACCTATCCAGCATTGCAATTGATTCGAGAACATTATGAGAGGGCTTATACCACTAGATTCTTGAAAGGACTAAATGGCAACTTCAGCAATGTTAAGTCACAAGTCTTGATGACAATGCCTTTGCCAGATATCAAGACTGCCTTTGTTATGGCATTAAATCATGAGCAGCAGCTTAATTACACATCTGCTACTCCTGATAATGTGGTTCTAGCCTCTGTTTCTCAAGTTTCAAATGGTAATGCAGATTGTAATGCAGTATATAGGCCGCATCAGCCAAATTCTTTTCAAGGAAGAGGACAAGGAAGAGGAGGAGGCAGGGGTTTTCAAGGAAATTCATCTAAAAGTCCAGTCTGCACATTTTGTGGGAATGAAGGTCACACCATTGACAAATGTTATAAGAAATATGGATTTCCTCCTAATTTTAGGCCTCAGGGAAGAGGTTCTGGTTCCTCTATCAACAATGTCATGAGTAATGAAAATCTAGAGGCAGATGCTTTTGACCATCAGTCTCAGAATCAAGCAGAGTCTGGAACTATCACTAGTTCTCAGTATGAGCATCTTTTGTCACTAATCCAGAATTTGCAACCTTCTGCTAATTCACAGTGCAATTCTGTTATTCTTTCAGCAGGCTCTAATCCACAAGGGTCAGGTATTTTTGGCAGTTTAAAACATTGGATTTTAGACTCAGGTGCAACAGATCATATTACTTTCTCATTAAACTTAATGTTTGATGTTACACCTGTAGTAAATGTGCATGTCAATTTGCCAAATGGTGCTGTTGTTTCTGTCACACACATTGGTAAAGTGAGAATCAATCAAGATATTGTGCTACATAATGTTTTTTGCATACCATTATTCACTTACAATCTGATGTCTATCAAAAAGTTAGTCAGTGATAGCAATTGTTCTGTTGTTTTTGGACCTAATTGTGGTATTGTGCAGGAACACAAAACTATGAGGAAGATTGGTTTAGCTAATGAAAGGAAGGGTTTGTACATTCTGACTACTCAAGCTGATGTTTCTGCAAATCAGTCTAATATTCCTGCTGTAGCTTGTAATAGTTGTACTTTTTCAGATTCTTTGCTATGGCATTATAGATTAGGTCATCCCTCATCCCAAAGAATCAAGATATTACAAGACTTAGACAGTATTATAAAAGTACCAAAGCATGATTGTATGATTTGTCCTTTGGCAAAACAGAAGAAATCTAGTTTTCCTGTGAGCAATTCTTTTACTTCTAATTGTTTTGATTTGGTACATGTAGACATTTGGGGTCCAAATAGAATACCTACTGTAAATGGTGAATCTTACTTTCTATCAATTGTTGATGATTACAGTAGATTTACCTGGATTTATTTGATTAAGGCCAAATCAGAAACTGATAGTCTTTTACAAGCATTTTGCAATCTGGTACAAACTCAGTTTGACAGATGTATAAAGATTATCAGATCTGATCATGGTGCTGATTTTAATATGTTGTCATTCTACAGAAAGAAAGGCATTGTACACCAAAAATCCTGTGTTAGAACACCTGAACAGAATGGACTTATTGAAAGAAAACATCAGCATATATTAAATGTTGCAAGGGCCTTAAGAATTCAATCTAATGTGCCTTCACAATATTGGGGATACTGTGTTAGTCATGTTGTCTATCTAATAAATTTGATACCTACTCCATTACTTCATAATAAGACTCCTCATTTCATGATATTTGGTACTAACCCTAGTTATGACACTTTAAAAGTTTTTGGATGTCTGTGTTTTGTTGCTACTTATGCTCAAGGCAGAGGTAAATTTGAAAATAGAAGTGTCATTTCTGTCTTTCTAGGTTATGAAGCACACATAAAGGGTTATAGGGTAATGGACATTCAATCCAGAACTATCTCCATATCCAGAAATGTTATTTTTCATGAGATTTACACCTGAAGATCCTTGTCTACCTATCCCTGTTATTGACACTCCACAAGAAAGATGCATTACTGAATCTTCAGTAAGCAATGAGTCTGTTAACAATGAAACACTCACTAATACAGTATCTGATGCACCTAGAAGGCCAACTAGACAAAGACAGTTACCTTCATACTTAATATGTTTGTCATGCCACTGTAAAGAGGAAATCTCCTCACACAGTGGATTATGTTATGTCCTATGCTAACTTGTCTTCTAGTTACCAGGGTTTCATTGCAAATATTAATGATGAGATGGAGCCAAACAATTTTGCTCAAGCAACTCAAGATCCTAGATGGCAGGATGCAATGGATCAAGAATTGAAAGCACTTGACAAAACAAACACTTGGACACTTGTTCCATTACCTAAGGATGTCAAACCAATAGGATGCAAGTGGGTGTATAGAATCAAAAGAAAGTCAGATGGATCCATAGAGAGATTCAAAGCAAGACTGGTGGCAAAAGGATTTACACAAACTGAAGGCATAGATTTCCTGGAAACTTTTTCTCCAGTGGCCAAACAGACAACTATCAGACTATTCATGGCAATAGCAGCTCAAAAAGGATGGAATTTACATCAATTAGATGTAAATAATGCTTTTCTTCATGGTGATCTTGATGAAGATGTTTATATGAAGGCACCTCCTGGTCTACAAGCTAATGGAATGGTCTGCAAACTTAACAGGTCCCTATATGGACTTAGACAAGCAAGTAGACAGTGGAATGCCAAGTTAACACAAAAGTTGATAGACAATGGATACAAACAATCAGTCAATGATCACAGTCTTTTCACCAAGGGATTTGGGAACAATTTTGTAGCTCTCCTGGTATATGTGGATGATATCATAGTGGGGAGTTTGGACATGACATCAATTCAATCTTTAAAGGATCTTTTGCATCAAGCATTCACAATTAAGGATCTAGGGGAATTGAGATACTTTCTGGGGTTTGAAGTAGCAAGATCCAAAGCTGGCATTGTAATCAATCAAAGGAAATACTGTCTTGATCTTCTCAAAGAATTTGGTTTTTTGGACTGCAAACCTATTCTCACCCCTATGGATACTTCTCAGAATTTAACAGAAGTTCAAGCTCCTGCTCTTGAATCCAACACTGAATACAGAAAGCTAGTAGGCAAATTATTATACCTTGGAAATACTAGGCCAGATATTGCATTCCCAGTACAACAGCTCAGTTAGTTTCTAGACAAACCTAATGAAGCTCATCTAAAAGCTGCTCACAGATTGTTAAGATTTCTCAAATCAGCTCCAGGCAAGGGACTTGTTTTTCCTAGCACAGGACCATTCAAACTACGAGCTTTTAGTGATTCAGATTGGGCAGTTTGCAAGAAAACCAGAAGGTCTGTAACAGGATTCCTTATTTTTCTTGGTGATGCACTTGTCTCTTGGAAATCAAAGAAGCAGCCTACAGTTTCTAGAAGTTCAAGTGAAGCTGAGTACAGAGCCATGGCAATAACTTCATGTGAAATACAATGGTTACTTTATCTACTTAAAGATTTTCAGGTTAATTACACAGAAACAGTTCCTCTTTATTGTGACAGCCAAAGTGCCTTAGACATTGTGGAAAATCATGTTTTCCATGAAAGAACAAAGCAAATAGAAATAGATTGCCACTTTGTTAGAGAGAAATACCAGGCCAAAGTTCTAAAACCCCTACCTATACACACTCAGAATCAGCCAGTTGATCTTCTCACAAAACCAATGGACAAGGCTACTTTTCAGAGACTACTACAAGCATATCCATTGAAAGATCTGTATGAGCCTCCTGTGAAGTTAGTATGATGTTAGGTGAAGATTTGCAAGCTTCACTTGGATCTCTACATATCCAAGTTTCAGCTTGAGGGGGGGTGTTGAAGTTAGTATATGATGTTAGGTGAAGATTTGCTCATTGAGGCATATTGTCAAACACCTACACACTAGTTAGTTAGAGTTAGTTAGGAAAGTTAGTTATCGGCAATCAGTATATATGTACTGCATTTGTAAGCTGATAAACTCAATTCGAAGATAACAAAATCATTCTGTAAAGCTAATTCCAATGTTCAAGTTGAAATTGATTTGTTCTTAGTTTCCCGCCATTTCTATTTTTCAAATTGTTTCTTCCTTTCTTGATGATGTTCATATGAATCTTCATGATTATGTTATGAGGTTCATGTTTTAGCAAATTCAATTTTTCGTTTCGTTTCGTTTGCTATGTATTATTACGTTTATCATTACGCTTGCCGTGCATTGTCGCACGAAATGTTACTTATCATTATATTCTGCTGCGTCAATTTTATTTATTTATAATTCCATGTCATTTCATCGTGACAACTTCAATATACGCTCAATTGCTTACGATTTAACAATAATTAAACATATAGTTTCGTAATATCATGTATAATTACAAGTATTCATTACAAAAAGTCGTCATACGATACAAGTATACAACAAAAATATACACGTAATCAAAACTTTTTCATCTGAACTTGGAAGCACCTTGCTTTAATCCCCAAGAGTTATCAACGCATGCAAAAATACCGCAATTGCCGCTGAAGAAAAGAACATAATACATTTCGTAATCAAAATAATAATATTGACCACACGTTATTCAAAAAATCAAATAAACAATTAATATTTTTTTTTTGCAAGATAACAATTAATACTTAAACATACCTTCCTCGAATTTGCTGAATTTTATTACTTTCAATATGAACTACTTTGAATGGCGGCCGGACCGTACCGGAATGGTGTCCCCCACTTCACGCCCGGTAATATTGGTTTTAATCTTCTGCTTTGTGTTCAATGTCGTTTTCCTTTTAGGTGGAGGGACGTCGCAATTGTCACCGTCACGTACATGGAGTTTTCCCGCTCTAACATCCCCTACAGCTTGTACACAAAATATTGTCTAACGTACAATATGAAATATTACATTTTTTAATGTCTTAAAAGCAGGGTATAGGCTACTAACCGGCCGAAGATGTAGCCTCCTTTACCGATATTGCAGTCAAGGCGTCACCTTTGTCACCCTCGCGGGCAGGGCGTTCATCATGCTTAACATCCCTTACAGTTGATACACATAATACTGTCAAATAACAATACTAAATAATACCGCGTGTCATTAAAGTTCATGCAGAAATCATCTCGAAGAGTCAAATAATTTGCTACGTAATACTGCGTGTTCTGCAAAACAACCGATTCTTACATACTTAACGATTGCACATAGATAAATCTTTTATTCACACAAATGAATAAAATATAACCTGAAACGGCTCAAGCATTAAATCAATGCTAGTTGTCGGCTCATGCAATTGCTCGGCATGGCCCTGCTCATTACGAAACGTGTCAATATCGACTGTTTTTCTTGGTGGTGGTGATGTTGGTGCTCATCTTGCTCGTAATTGTGCGTTTTCTGGGCATTACCAGCATGACTAGATGATGGAGGCGGTGGAGATGAATCATCATTACCCCCCATTGATACCTTCAACATATCTTACATTAGTTGTTATTAAAAACAGTTATAAATATATACTCCCATATAATCAACTTCATAGTACCTGTAATTGGTTGATAACATTTCTTATGGTCACCATACCATCAGATACGAAGTTAATTTGTTGGGCAACACCAACTCTCAACTCCCGAATGTCTTTTGAATGCTCGTCTTTCAACCCTTTAATCTCTTCCCTTATAAAATCTACCTGTTGATCGACATGCTCTCGGGTCTCACGAACAGCCACCATGACATCGCTAATAAGTTGTTTCATCTCTGCCCGCATTTCAGAAACCGCTCTAAGAGAAACACTTTCATTGCCATCGTCATTAGATTGTGTTGGTGCGGCCTAAGCCTGAGAAGCTGTAGCAACGTCTGTATCGATAGGCTGTAAAATGGTAGGTGTTGGGGCAGGCTGGGACGGTGCATCAACCGGTACTAGATATGTATTAGGAGCTGTTGAAATCTCATCCTCTGTCAACCCATTTGTCGTTAACAATATAACCTCATCATCAATCGGGGCTAAATGTCTAATAACATCTTTCAATAAATCAATGAAAGGTATCAATAATCAAAATCATAGTAAAGAAACTTATGCAGCAAAAAAAAACATTAAAAGTAATAATTACCCCTGTCATGTCATTGAACACATCTGTCATAGTGTGGAAGTATATACGGGATGTGACAGATCTCTATCTCAAGATGCGAGGTACATCATTGTTATTGCACACGGAAATCTTCTCTACAACATCTGTCGGCAATGACTCGCACCCCCACGCAACTAAAACAGGAACCAATCTATGTATGTCATCAGCAGGCAAGCCGTCTTCCTCAAGTTCATCCTCGGTGCTCTTCTTACATTTTTCCTAGTATTCTTCTTATTGACCTTCTTCTTTTTGCATTTCTTTCCGGGGAGGGGGGGAGGGGTGGGGGGTTCGTCAAGATATCTATCCGCTTATTCCATTCGAAAAGACTAACATCCCAAAAGTAGGCACCCAAAGGATAAGCGGGAAATTGTGCCATATCATCTACCAAATTAAATACAAAACTTGATACAAATTTGCCTGATGCCTTCCCGTACATCATCTATCAAGTAAACCAAACCTAACTTGTACACATTCTCAGCACTCTCTTGAGCAACCAACTTCTCCTCGATATCATGTATGCGGATATGATCGACGTTATTACAAAATGGGCCGCCGGAATAAACACCAGTTGTAGGATCACGGTGTTATATCAAACTAGACGGTCCGATCTCCTCAATGGACCGACGGTCAACATCTGTCGGCAAAAACCATAGCCTGCGAATCAGTGCAAACTCAGGCCTACCTAAACAGGATATTGTATCCTTAAACCTAAACAATAAATGATCATTTGCATCTGAGGTTACCGATCGGACCAACATATTATACACAACATGTGACGAATAGCGAAAGTGTTCCATGGCTCTATACATTGCTCCTAGAGGAGACTCCAAAACACGTCCTTCCAAATCCTAAAACCTATCAAACACACTTTTAAGTTTTTTGAAACGTTTACTTCCCCTTATAGCATACCGGACACCGTCTCTTTCATTTACTGTGACAATCTTTTCCCCAACATTTCTCAACATCTACAATTGCACAAATAAAAAAACACATCCCCATTATCATTCAGGCAAATGCTAACTCATATCCAAAATGGTCAAAAAACAAAAAAAAATCAACTGAAAAATCGAAAATATAAACCTTAATAAAAAAAATTCGAAATGCATATACACAAGTTTGCGAAACACCAAGGTTTCTTCAATGGATGAATTCATTCATAAAAATGAAAAACGAAAAATTTAGAACATAATAGAAAGAAAAAAACAGAAAAATAAAAAATATCACAGACCTTTGCAACACCAAGGTTTCTTCAATCGCGGAATCTTCAATTTATCGAGTAGTTCAAACAAACAATCCGGATTTGGCTTTCGATTGATGAAAATTTCGTTTTCAAATGAATCTCGGTAAAATCGCGTTTTCTACCATGGATATAGCTTTAATGGAGAGAGGAGGCAGATGAATGATAAAAAGGATGCCGGAGAGAGGGCTGCCGGAAGGGGAGAGGAGAAACCCGTAAAAAAATGATTATGAAGGAAGAATACGGTGGAATATGGATTTGAAGCTGAAAATCCCTTTTGGACGGTAATGCCTAATTTTGTTGCGGTACCGTCCAACTTATCTGCGGTACCATCGAAAACGAGGCTGGTACCGTCGAAAATTTCAGCGATCAATAAGGCGAGTACCGTCCAGTTTTGAACGGTACCGTCGAATTTTAAGGCGATGGACATAAAAAAAATTCGAAAAATAAGGGTGTATAGGAAAAAAAGTTTTATACATATAGGGAATTTTTCGAGTTTCCCCGTTACCTTTCCACAACACAATCAATTAAAAGTTTTGTTTATTACAATCAAATCCCCTACTTTTATAATTTTACAATTTACATCATATACTCCTTCCGTTCCAATTTATTTGGGACATTTTAGAATCCCCTGGATATGGCCTAGTGGTGAGGAGCGGGGTGTTATAATGACAGCCGGACCCTAAGCTGGAGGTCAGCGGTTCGATTCCCGTAAAAGGGGTTGATTTCTGATTGATAACACCCTTCAGTGATGGGGAACCAGCAAAGCCCCTGACTCTAAGCTCCAGGTTACCTGATTAACCTCTCCCCACATTCCTGTGGGATCGGGGGTGGGGGGCCCCTCACGGTTAGGTTTTAACCGTTTTTTTATTTGGGACATTTTGGAACTCTAAAGATTTAAAGGGACATCATTTATTAGCTTGTCTGTCATTAAAATCATGATTACTTTACAATTATATCCTTTTTTTATTGTCATTAATCTTCTTAATAAATGTAGTTATGTGGGTATTTTAGAAATTTAAGAAGAACTTTTCAGTATAAATATTAGTTATGGACTTATTTTGGGACATGTATATAGGAATAAGTCTCAAACAATTTGGGACAGAGGGAGAGTAAATATTTTAATAACTTTTTCTCACATTTCATCTACAAACCCTAATTTCGCTACCAAAATGCCACAGCCACCCCCTCCCTTCCCCTCCTCATAGCCGCAACCTCCCCTCCCCTCTCCTCACCTCTCCCCTCCATAATTGCCCCTCTTGATTCATCTCTCTCTTCATCACCGAACTTTCAATTCATCTCCTCCTTCCATCATCAACCTCTTTACTCATCTCCTCCCCTCGTCGAAAAATCGCAGCACCGGTGATTTACTTTTTTTTAAAGGGAGATAGGTTTAGAGAAAATTGCAGCCCTCATCGGAAAATCGCGGCTTCCAGGTTCCGGTCTTCATTCACGCGATGAGTTACAACTTTTTTTTGAAATGGTCGACTTACGATATTGAAGGAAGAAATGGAGATGGATTTACAGGAGGGGGGAAGGAAGGACTGCGCGGGTGGCTGGATTTCATGGAGATCGGGTTGCGCAGGTGGCTGGATTCTCTGGTTGTTTGAGTCACAATGAGGGAGGAGGGAGAGCTGGCTTAAGGCGGGTTTGGGGGGGGTGGGGTTTCAGACATTGGGGGGATGATGACGGGAAGGGAGGAAGAGGAGCATAATTTGTGGAAGATAATAATGGGTGAAAGAGGAGTTGGAATGTAGTTGAAAGACATTGGGGGGTGACGATGACAGCAACAATTTTTTTTGGAAGGAGAATGTGGAGATGGGATAGTCTGCTGTAGGTTAATACACAACAGACTGCTGTGGTATGGGTGTGAGATTAAACGACGTCGTATTGATGCAACCTCTAAAAAATAAATTTCTAGAAAACAACGTCGTTTTATTGAATTCCTCTTATAACAGCAAAATTCACAGCAAGTTTCTACGGCAGAGGATCCAAAATCGGGGAAGGTGGAAGATGATTAGGATAAAAGGTGAGGAGATGGTGACTCTTTATGGGTGAAAGAGAAGAAGGAGAAGAAAGTTTTGAGTTAGATTGTTCAATTTCAATTAATTGAGGACTCAATTGTATTTTTCAAAAATTGTGGTATAATTAGTAATTGTGTTATTTTTTTGAGGTGCTTGTAGTAGAAAATATTAAAAACATTTTTGTGGTACCAAAAGTAATTTAAAGTGTGTCAGAAGACGTGATGCCAAAAGAAAAAACGTGGTGCCGATTGTGGGTGAATATATCACCAATGTGATTTAGTGTAATTGGATTTAGTTTGAGGTTTGGTAAGCTTGAAACAATCGATATGAGTTAGGAGATGCGGGGTGCATGCTTATAATTGATATTTACAAGCTTACGGAAGTGTTAGATCAAGTGTTGAACCAAAACCTGGATACTGCTGCGTATCCGTACGGATGAAGCCTGTTAAATTGAAATCGGATACTGTAATATATCCGTACGGATATATAAACTATCCGTACGGATGAGTTACAGGATGCAAAACTGAATCATTGGTTTCCAGCAGTTTTTTGGTGTCCCTTCGGTTTTAACTGATGTGCATTCGGTATGAAGACATTTCTTAACTATTTTTGAAGGGTTATGTTGTGTTTTTCATGTAGAATAACAAATGATATAAGTACATAACACTTGTGAGATTTAAAAGAATTATTCATTTTTTCTTTGAATACTATCTTGAAACCTCAAGTTCTACACACAAATATAAAAAACTCTTATAGCTATCTTTCTATCTAATTGCCAAGATAGAAAGGGACGTAGTTTTATCCCGTGAATACATTCGTGATTTACCCGGAGGCAATCTTAGGGGACGAATAGTTTTCGCAGGAAAGAGCCTCTGCTCGACTCTGCGTTTATATATTAAGTTCTCTTTTATTTGTTGTTTTGATACCATTGTTCTAATTACATACAAACTCCCCAACAATCTGCGAAAACTATTGTTGTTTGAACAATGTCGAGTATCAAGGAGATGACTTCTAATTTCAGCAAGTTGGAATAATTCAATGGTGAGGATTTCCGAAGGTGGCAAAAGAAAATGCATTTCCTTTTGACTGCATTGAAGGTTGTGTACGTGTTGAGTACGCCATGCCCTCAGATTGATGATAACGAAGACCATGGAAGTGTCAAGGAAGAAAAGTAAGTGGGAAAATGACGACTATATATGCCGTGGTCACATCCTTAACGGTATGTCTAATAGTCTTTTTGATACTTACCTTGAAATTGTGACGTCTAAGGAGTTGTGGGATACTTTGGAGGCAAAATATGTAAGTGAGGACGCGTCTAGTAAGAAGTTTCTTGTTGGTAATTTTATGAAGTATGTGATGGTAGATAATCGTCCGGTTATGGATCAATACCATGAGTTGTTGCGTTTGTTTGGTCAGTTTTCAATGCATAAGATGGCTATGGATGAATCCATATGTGTGTCTAGTATTATTGAAAAGTTGCCTCCCTCTTGGAGGGATTTTAAAAACTCTTTGAAACATAAAAAGGAAGAACTCTCTTTAATTGAACTTGGTAGTCATCGAAGGATATAAGAGAGTTTGCGTTCACAAGAAAGTGGTAAAAATGTTGTGGGTTGAGGTAAGAACATTGCAGATGGTTCAACTTCAATCAATATGGTTGAAGTTGGGGAAAGTTCTAAAAAGAATAACAACAAGAGAAAGTTTGATTCTTCCAACAACAAAAACAAAGCAAAGTTTAACAAGAAGCCTAAAGGCGCTTGTTGGTATTGCGGAAAGGATGGCCATTTCAAGGCGGATTGTTTTGCTAGAAAGCACAACAATGGTAAGGGTAAAGGCCCGGTGAATGGGGCTAAAGACCCGGATCCACCTAAACATCAAGGTACGAATGATTATAATTGTGGTTTTAATTCGGATATGAATTATGTACCACTGATTTCCGAAGCATATTTTTTGCAGGATGATGATGTTAGTTGGTGGATAGACTCGGGAGCGACTAGACATGTATGCAAGGATAGATCCTGGTTTTCGAAGTATGAAATAGTTGAAGATGGATCCATTGTGCATATGGGCAACGAGTCTAAAGCCATTGTTGTTGGAAGAGGAATTGTAAATCTGCAATTTAGTTCTGGAAAATTTGTAACTTTAAACAATGTTTTACATGTACCTTTGATCCGGAAAAACTTAGTTTCCGGTAGTATTTTATGTAAAGAGGGCTATAAACAAGTATATGAGTCCTCTCGTTATGTATTGACTAAACATGGTGTATTTGTAGGATTTGGTTATCTTAACAATGGTATGTTTATGCTTAATATTGTTAGTAATGTTTGTATGAAAATGTTGCTATGAATGTTATGACTGTTAATGTTGATGATTCATACTTGTGGCATGCAAGATTAGGCCATGTGCATTTTAGAAGAATGTTGCAAATGTCTAAAAATGACTTAATTCCTGTTTGTAGTACAACTATGAATAAGTGTAATACTTGTAACTTAACTAAAATTGTAAGACAACCTTTTAAAGGTGTTGAAAGGTCGTCTACAATTTTGGAACTTATTCATAGTGATCTATGTGAATTTTGTTCTTCTCCATCTTTTGGAAACAAAAAGTATGTTGTCACATTCATTGATGATTGCTCTCGTTTTTGCTATGTTTACTTGCTTTATACTAAAGATGAGGCAATGGAAAAATTTAGAGTGTTTAAAAACGAAGTGGAATTGCAACTTGAAACTAAAATAAAGAAACTTCGTACGGATAGAGGTGGAGAATACTTTGATCCATCATACTTTGAATCTTGTGGGATTATACATGAAAGAACTTCACCTTATACACCACAACAAAATGGCATAGCTGAAAGAAAGAATCGTACTCTAAAAGAGATGGTGAATACTATGCTTTCTTACTCGGGATTGAGTGAGGGATTTTGGGGAGAAGCTATGTTAACAGCTTGTTATTTATTGAATAGGATTCCTAATAAAAAGAGTCCTATTACCCCATATGAGCTTTGGTATAAAAAGAAGCCAAACTTGCATTATTTGCGTGTTTGGGGATGTAGGGCAGTCGTAAGACTACCCAATCCCAAGATTAAAACCTTGGGGGAAAGAGGCATTCATTGCATATTTATTGGATATGCTTTGCATTCCAAGGCATATAGGTTATATGTTATAGAACCAAATGATTCAGTTGTGGTTCATTCCGTAATTGAATCAAGGGATGCTCTCTTTGATGAAAGTCGGTTTTCTTCTATATCAAGGCCTAGAGATGTTGTTCCAATGAACATTGGATTTAAAGGAAGTTGTGGTGGTGTAGAGTCACAAGATGAGCCTTTAGTACTTCGAAGAAGCAAAAGGGCAAGGAAAGAAAAATCTTTTGGTCCCGATTTCCAAACATATTTGGTGGAGGGTACAAGAGATGAAGTAGGATTTCAATATGCATATTGTTATCATATTGATGATGATCCTAGAACTTATAAAGAGGCTATGGAGTCTCGGGATGTTGCCTTTTGGAAGGAAGCCATTAATGATGAGATGGATTCCATTTTAGGCAATGATACGTGGATATTGACGGATCTTCCACGTGGGTGTAAACCATTGGGTTGCAAATGGATCTTCAAAAGAAAAATGAAAATTGATGGATCCGTGGAAAGGTATAAAGCCCGGTTGGTGATACAAGGCTTTAGACAAAAAGAAGGCATTGATTATTTCGATACTTATGCCCCGGTTGCTAGAATCTCCACTATTAGATTGTTGATTGCCTTGGCAGCCATTAACAATCTTGTTATTCATCAATTGGATGTTAAAATAGCCTTCTTGAATGGGGATTTGGATGAGGAAATTTATATGAAACAACCGGAGGGTTTTGTGATACCCGGAAATGAGCATAAAGTATGTAAGCTTGTTAAATCATTGTATGGGCTGAAACAAGCTCCCAAACAATGGCATAATAAGTTTGATGAGGTTGTATTGCCTAATGGTTTTAAGCTTAACCAAATGGACAAGTGTTTGTATAGCAAATTTGATGAAACCGGAAATGGTGTAATCATTTTCCTATATGTTGATGACATGTTGATCTTTGGTACAAACCAAGATCAAGTTGACCATTGTAAATCATTTTTGTCATCAAGTTTTTCTATGAAAGATATGGGGGAGGCGGATGTTATCCTTGGAATAAAAATCATAAGGAATGACAAAGGGATTACTTTGACACAATCTCACTATATCGAGAAAATGTTGAAGAAATTCAATTGTGAAAATTCTGTTCCGGCAAGAACTCCCATGGATCCTCATGAGAAATTTGAGTTGAATTCGGGTAATCCGGAGTCTCAACTTGAATATGCTCGAGTTATAGGATGTTTAATGTATGCAATGACTAGCACACGTCCGGACATTGCATATGCGGTTGGAAAACTTAGTAGATATACTAGTAATCCAAGTAGTGTTCATTGGCATGCGGTGACACGTGTGTTAAGGTATCTTAAGTTTACCAAAAATTTTGGTTTAACTTATGTTGGACATCCTTCGGTTATAGAAGGCTACTCGGATGCTAGTTGGATATCAAATGAAAATCATTCTTCTACGAGTGGTTGGGTGTTTCTACTTGGAGGTGGTGCCATTTCATGGGCTTCCAAGAAGCAAACATGTAATGCAAACTCAACAATGGAATCGGAGTTTATTGCCTTGGCTTCGGCCGGTTTAGAGGCGGAATGGCTTAAACATCTGATTTACGAGATTCCATTGTGGCCAAAACCGATATCACCAATTTTTATCAATTGTGATAGTGAAAATACATTGGCTAAATGCTATAGTCAAGTGTACAACGGAAAGTCGCGACATATTGGAGTTAGACATAGCTCGATTCGTGAGTTGATCACTCACGGGGTGATATCAGTTGCTTTTGTGAGATCTCAAAAGAATTTAGCCGATCATTTGACCAAGGCATTGGCGAAGGACTTGTTCATCAAGTCGGTTGTCGGGATGGGTCTACAACCCATTGAAACTTTGCGTTAGGATACCCAATTCCCCCTTAATATGACATTAGGGGCTGAATTCAATGTGGGAGGCCTAATGACTTAGTTTTGGCACATATATTTTGTCCCGAAGGTTTGTGCTTGACCTGCATGTGAGGTTGATAATATATCTTAGTAAGTCTTATGAAAAAGTGTTACTGCAGGTACACGATTGATAAGACTCACCTATATGAGTATGAAGTTTGGCCACTTCAAGAAAGTTAGGGTTGGCTTTCTACATGCTCATGAATTGATATGGACACGAGGCCTAGATAAAGAGTGTCAAGCAAGCTATATGAGTTGTCTTTTGATTCATTTGTGTATTATCTTTGAAGTATTCAAATGTGTAAAGGGGTTCAATGCTTAGTCACACCCCAATACTCGAATATTTTGGAATGTGTAATATACTAGATGGTAATTCAATCTGCGTGACATTATCATTGAAAGATGAATTGTTGTGTGTTGATAAGTTTTAACTAAATCAAGGGTTACACTAAATGGGGGAGGATTGTTGGTGATTATATCACCAATGTGATTTAGTGTAATTGGATTTAGTTTGAGGTTTGGTAAGCTTGAAACAATCGATATGAGTTAGGAGATGCGGGGTGCATGCTTATAATTGATATTTACAAGCTTATGGAAGTGTTAGATCAAGTGTTGAACCAAAACCTGGATACTGCTGCGTATCCGTACGGATAGATTGAACTATCCGTACGGATGAAGCCTGTTAAATTGAAATCGGATACTGTAATATATCCGTACGGATATATAAACTATCCGTACGGATGAGTTACAGGATGCAAAACTGAATCGTTGGTTTCCAGCAGTTTTTTGGTGTCCCTTCGGTTTTAACTGATGTCCATTTTGTATGAAGACATTTCTTAACTGTTTTTGAAGGGTTATGTTGTGTTTTTCATGTAGAATAACAAATGATATAAGTACATAACACTTGTGAGATTTAAAAGAATTATTCATTTTTTCTTTGAATACTATCTTGAAACCTCAAGTTCTACACACAAATATAAAAAACTCTTATAGCTATCTTTCTATCTAATTGCCAAGATAGAAAGGGACGTAGTTTTATCCCGTGAATACATTCGTGATTTACCCTGAGGCAATCTTAGGGGACAAATAGTTTTCGCAGGAAAGAGCCTCTGCTCGACTCTGCGTTTATATATTAAGTTCTCTTTTATTTGTTGTTTTGATACCATTGTTCTAATTACATACAAACTCCCCAACAATGATAGAAGCCACTTTTTTAATCTAGGCTCATGACCAAGCGGCCCAAACATAGGCGGATCCACCCTTCCTTAAATGGGGTCTGCGGGCCCCGTTAAAAATAAAAAAACTCTACATTTTATCTGTAGAAAAAAAGAATTCGGACCCGTGAAAAAAAAAAAAGAAGAACTTTACTGTAAAAAAAGATTTACAGACTCTGTTGAATAATATACTGGATCCGCCACTAGCCCCAAATCAAAAAAATACTCGTGTTTTCCGGTTGAACACTATATCAAAGACCCCGGCTTGTTGTTGCAACTCGCAAGAAAGATTTAAAAGCCTTGGTTAATTTGTCGTGATGGTTTTACATTGAGATCGAGTGACATTTCCAATGCAATTAACGTTTGTTCTTAAGGTTTTTTGTTTGCAGGCCATATATCCGGACAAGAATACATTATGTCCTCTGTGACGCCTACATATACATGGCTGAAATCATTTAAAAATCTGAAGGTATTGACTATTTCGATAAAAATAGGACTGAATATACATATGTATTGTGATTATAAGTCCAAATGTACGACTACGTAAACATGTCTGTAAGCAAATTTGAAAATTCCGAAGGTGTTGAGTTAAATGAAGAAAATTCAAAATTTTAAATGTCTCTTATTCCTTGTTATTACGTACTTCGGTTTCTGCAAGCGAGTCAAACAAGATTATTGTATTACGATTCTACGTCGACTGCTACACAATCGCCGTTGATTTAATCTACTTCTGAGTTTGCGTAAGTATAGTGAATTTAGCTTCATAAAGAAGAATCCCGACCTACGTGTACCTGTCCTGCAGAGTAAATGTGAGACAAGCCGGATTTGGCCTTTGATAAGACAGTTCCAATCAGGGGCGACTCCGTGATTTTTGACATTAAATCAGAAATTTGTCAATTTTTTCTTTTTCATATCACACATATATTTGGATATTCATTTCTATATATGTATTTATGAGGCAATAGATAAAAACAGGGAGTGTCAATTTCACACATATATGTGTTTACAAAAAAAATCTCTACAATTAGCACATTATATTTTTCTTTCAGAGGGTCAGCGGTACCCGCTTTCCCCTATGTAGAGCCGCCCCTGGTTCCAACCTGGCCTGTCCTGCTTGGAAAACATATAGTTCGACCATATTTGTGTTAATAGTATAACTTCGGCTTCGTGTTGTAGGATAAAATATTTGGACACGTTTATAAAAAGTACACATATTATGCCCTTAAAGTGTACAAGAAATTTTCTCATGAAATTCCACGGATACTTGATTGTAACTCTGATTTGCAGGATGAATTATACCCGACATGCAAGTCTTTACCCTTCCTGCGGCGCGGTGGATTGATTATATATCCCCGACTGGCGGTTCTTTTTGCTTGTCCTGCATGATGAATTATGCCCGACCGGTTGGTCTTACTCCCGGCCTGTCCTACGGGATGTCATCCTCAAGGCGAGTTATTCTAGGAATTTGGATCTCGACCTTTTTGTGCATTATTCACATCCTGTGGGTCCTGACCTATGGGTCTTGTTATAAACACAGATAGGAATATGCAGTTTAAGAAAGAAACAAACACAGATAGCAATGCAAACACAATGAATGGAGGAATCGATAAACACAGAAAACAAGAAGAACACAGTGATTTAACGTGGTTTCCGGCACAGAATTACAAGGTTTCCACAAGTGTGTGGACAACACTCTTGAAAGACACACATTGCATTGATTACAACATTGGTATTTATAGACACAAGTCCCAAACCCTAACCGCCAAAGATCTTTGTCGGAACTACCATAAATACCCCAGATGTGGACCCCAGCTCCAGCTGTTATCCACCAGACGAAACTCAGCTCAAAAAAACCGACTTCCCAGACTTGTAATCAGTTGCCCAGATGTAGAACTCAACTATACTCAGCAAAACGCAGCAGACCAGAAACTGACTGCTGACTTCAGAAGAAACTCAGTTGCACTTCATCAGACCGACTTTCACAGAACTGAATATACTTAACTGAACTGACCATCAATCTCAGTCTCAGCTTTCCCAGATTAGTTCCACCGAGATATTTCTCGGTTTAGAGATCAAGTCACCAAAACGACAAATCTCCACCTTGACTTGAACTCTCATTCAACGTCACCGGATTGCATAATCGTACGTACTTGTACCGGATGCATTCGTCAATGCCGGGATGTACGGTACCGGACTTCTCCTCGAATCCACTCAAGTTGATCGCCCTCAACTGAGTATCCAGATTTCAGTTTACAAGCTTTGAATATTCAGCAAGTCCAGACACAACTGAAACTTGCTCTGCTGAACTGGTTTAGTGAACATATCAGTAGGATTCTCCTTGGTGCTGATCTTCTTCACTACAACCCTCTTCTCATTTCTCAGAAAATGATACCTCACATCAATATGCTTGGTTCTCTCAGGATGAACCTGATCCTTAGCTAGACAAATTGCACTTAAACCGTCACAATAAATCTCAGCTTGATCCTGATGTAGCCCCAAATCACTGACTAGTCCCTTAAACCAGACACCCTCCTTGGCTGCTTCAGTAAGAGCCATATACTCAGCTTCAGTGGTTGATAAAGCCACTGTTGCTTGAAGAGTTGCTTTCCAGCTGACAACTGAATTCCCCAATGTGAAAACATAACAGTCATTGATTTTCTACGTCCACATCACTGCATAATCGCATCACACGTAACTCCGTGATCAGTTTCTCAGTATCACCTCCATAAATGAGACCAACATCAGCTGTACCTCTAAGGTACCTGAACATTCTTTTCACAGCTTTCCAGTGTTCTTTTCCAGGTTGAGCCATAAACCTGCTGACAACACTGACTGCCTGAGCCAGATCAGGCCTAGTGCATACCATGGCATACATCTGATTGCGAACTAAACTAGCGTAGGGAACTCTTGACATTATGTACCTCTAAGGTACCTGAACATTCTTTTCACAGCTTTCCAGTGTTCCTTTCCAGGTTGAGCCATAAACCTGCTGACAACACTGACTGCCTGAGCCAGATCATGCTTAGTGCATACCATGGCATACATCAGACTGCCAACTGCACTAGCGTAGGGAACTCTTGACATATACTCCTTCTCCTCTGCTGACTATGAAGCAAAAACTGACAAATGAACATTTGATGCCATAGGAGTATCTATTGGCTTAGCAGCTGACATGCCAAACTTTGACAAAATCTTCTGTATATAGCCCTGCTGAGATAAGAATAGTTTCTTCTGATTTCTATCTCTCCAGATCTCTATCCCTAAAATTTTCTTGGCTGCACCCAAATCTTTTATTTCAAACTCAGCACTGAGAAGGTCTTTCAGATATTGAACATCAGACTTCTTCTTTGCAGCTATCAGCATGTCATCCACATATAAAACAAGATAGATATATGATCCATCTTCCAACTGACTGTTGTAAACACAGCAATCATAAGGACTTCTGCTGTAACTCAACTGGATCATATAACTGTCAAACCTTTTATACCACTGTCTAGGAGCCTGCTTCAGTCCATACAGGGACTTCTTCAACTTACACATAAGATCTTCCTTACCAAGAACTTTGAAACCCTCTGGCTGAGTCATGTATATCTCTTTGTCTACCTCACCATGTAGAAAAGCTGTCTTCACATCTAACTGCTCAAGTTCAAGATCTTGCTGTGCCACCATTGCTAGTAACACTCTGATTGAAGTATGTCTGACTACTGGTGAGAATATCTCATCAAAGTCTGCCCCTTCTTTCTGACTGAACCCTCTTGCAACAAAACGTGTCTTATACTTAACTCTTTCTGCCTCGGTTATCCCTTCCTTCTTCTTGAAAATCCATTTGCAAGTAACAACTCTCCTTTCAGCTGGTTGTTTAACTAGATCCCAAGTCTGATTCTTCAGTAATGACTCCATTTCATCTCCCATGGCAGCAAGCCATTGAGATGCTTCAGAACATGTCACTGCTTTCCTGTAAGTAGAAGGTTCAAAGCCACCCACTTCTTCTGCAACTTGAAGTGCGTATCCAACCATATCATCAAACCCATACCTTCTAGGAGGTATCCCAACATTGGATCTTCTAGCTCTACTGACAGCTATACTCTGCTGAACCATGTTCTCAGTTTGACGCTCAACTGACATTTGCTCAGCTGACTGGCTTGGATTCAGCTCTGGTTCAGCAACCAGATCAGATGAAAACTGACTTGGATTAGTTGATTGTTGCATTCCAACTGACTCCACCTGAAGCTCCACCTTACTGTCAGTTTTTTCAGCACTGGTTTCAGTTTCAGTTATCCTCCCCACTGATGAACTGAGTATAGAATTTTCATCAAAAACTGTATCTCTGCTGAGGATCACTCTGTTTTCTGCTGATGACCAAATTCTGTACCATTTTACTCCATCACCATACCCCACAAACACTCCTTTCTTGGCCCTTGGTTGCAGTTTCCCTTCACTGACATGATAGTAAACTGTGCTTCCAAAAACCCTTAGAACTGAATAATCTGCAGGCTTGCCTGACCACATCTCAACTGGTGTTTTGAGACTGATCCCTGTGTGAGGACTCCTGTTGATTAAGTAGCAAGTTGTGGTAACATCCTCTGCCCAAAATCTCCTTGATAAACCAGCATGAGAAAGCATACATCTTGCTCTCTCCAGAAGAGTATGATTCATCCTCTCAGCTACACCATTTTGCTGAGGAGTATTCCTGACAGTATGATGTCTGGAAATACCCTCAGTTTTGCACAATGTATCAAACTCAGTCCAATAGAATTATAGACCATTATCTGTATGAAGCCTCTTGATCTTCTTCCCCAACTGATTCTCAACAAGAGCCTTCCATTGCATGAAGCTCTTGAATGCCTCACTTTCGTGTTTCATCAGCACCACCCAAGTCATCTTTGAATAGTCATCAATAAAGGATACAAAATATCTGTGACCACCCAAAGACTCCACCTTTGATGGCCCCAACAATCAGAATGAATGTAATCAAGTGATGACTTTGTATTGTGTATCCCTTTCGAGAACTTGCTCCTATGAAGCTTCCCAAACACACAATGCTCACAAAAGTCCAGATTCTTGACCTTACATCCCCCAAGAAGATCTTTCTGAGAAAGAACCTGCATCCCCTTTTCACCCATGTGACCCAGTCTCATGTGCCACAGTTTTGTAAGTTGTGACTGATGAACCTCGACGATGCCACGGCGAAGCGAACCAGCAACAACTGACCCTTGTAATATATACAGAGTCCCTTTCTTGATTCCTTTGAGAACTTCAACTGAGTTTTTATAGACACCCAGCACACCACTTTCCCCCTTAAAACTGAATCCCCTGCCGTCCAAAGAACTAAGAGATACCATGTTTTTGGTCATTTGTGGAACATGTCTAACTTCACTCAGTTTGCAGAATCTTCCATCCTCTGTTCTCAACTGAATTGAGCCAATTCCAACTACCTTGCAGACCTTGCTGTTTGCCATAGATATATGACCACCATCTATCTACTGATAACTTGAGAACCACTCTCTATGAGGGCAAATATGAAAGGATGCCCCAGATTCCAGAATCCATACATCAGTTTGATATGCTGACTCTCTTGCCACTAGGACCATGTCCTCATCTAAATCATGCTCAGCTGTTACAGCAGCTGTGCCAGAACTGTTCTCCTGCTGTTTCTTCCTCTTTGGACAATTGGACTTCCAATGTCCCTGCTCCTTACAATAATTACATACATCTGTGGTTTTAGGGCCTTTGGACCTTGTCTTCTTGGAACTTTTCTTCCTAGACTGACCATGCTCTTTTCCACTGCTACAACTGACTATCGTCCTGCAGCCTGACTGTCTGCTCCAGTTGCCTTATGTCTCAGCTCCCCGGCATGTAAAGCTGACCTTACATCCTCTAAAGCAACGTATCCTTCCCAACTATGAAAGATCGCACAAAGTTCTCATAGGAAGGCGGTAACGAAACCAAAGAAAATCAAAGCAAGATCTTCATCCTCAATCTTAACATCAATATTCCCGAGATCAAGTAATATTGTGTTCACCGATCAAGATGATCTCTCAACCGAGCCCCCTCATGCATCCTCGGGCCGAATGGCCTGCGCTTCAAGAAGAAAGAACTTGTTGGTCAATGACTTAGTCATATACAGGCTTTCAAGCTTTAACCATAACTTGGCAGCGGTGTCTTCCTCAGAAACTTCTGTGATAACATCATCAGACAAGCACAACATGATGTTTGAATGTGCTTTCTCCTCCAGACTGGCATAATCTGCAGAACTGGCATCCCCTCTACCGGATAAAGGAGTCCACAATCCTTGTTGCTTTAACAAGGCCCGCTTCTTGATTTGCCATAAACTGAAACTGTTCATCCCTGTAAATTTATCAATCTTCACGTTCATTGCTGACATCCTTCTAATTAAAGAACAAACCTTTGATCACAAAATCCTAGCACCGGTCACCGGTCTTGGTGAAGATCAACTCTGTTCACCTGCAACTCCTGAATCTTGAACCTGACGCTCCGATACCAGTTTGTTATAAACACAGATAGGAATATGCAGTTTAAGAAAGAAACAAACAAAGATAGCAATGCAAACGTAATGAATGGCGGAATCGATAAACACAGAAAACAAGAAGAACACAGTGATTTAACGTGGTTTCCGGCGTTGTGCCGACTACTCCACGGACGGAAAAGGAGATATTTTATTATGCACAGAATTACAAGTTTTCTACAAGTGTGTGGACAACACTCTTGAAAGACACACATTGCATTGATTACAACATTGGTATTTATAGACACAAGTCCCAAACCCTAACCGCCAAAGATCTTTGTCGGAACTACCATAAATACCCCAGATGTGGGCCCCATGTCCAGCTGTTATCCACTAGACGAAACTCAGCTCAAAAAACTGACTTCCCAGACTTGTAATCAGTTGCCCAGATGTAGAACTCAGCTATACTCAGCAAAACGCAGCAGACCAGAAACTGACTGCTGACTTCAGAAGAAACTCAGTTGCACTTCATCAAACAGACTTTCACAGAACTGAATATACTTAACTGAACTGACCATCAATCTCAGTCTCATCTTTCCCATATTAGTTCCACCAGATATTTCTCAGTTTAGATATCAAGTCACCAAAACTGACAGGTCTTTTGTTTGTGTGTCTTATCTTGTAAGACTTTTCAGCTCATTGATTATAAATAGTGAAGTCCTGAGAGAGACCGAGACATGTTCAACGCGTAGAAGCCCAATAAATCCACATATAATAATTAATGAGACCCATCCAGTGAAATCCAAGAAATCCATAATATAAGTATACTAAAACATTCTCCAATACTAATGAAAAGATTGAATATATATATGTACACACACACATATAAGAAAACCAGATATATGCTTGTTACACAGGGCTATAATCAACAAGAATGGATAGACTATGATGAATCATATGATCCTTTTACCAGGTTTGGAACTATTATACTTTTGATTTCCCATAGCTAATTTGTTTGATTTCAATAATTTTCAAATGGATGCGAAGTCTGTTTTTCTTAATGGACTGATCCAGAGATCGTATATATATATATGTCGAACAACCCTAGGGTTCGGGGAGAAAAACTATCATGATCATGTCTTCAAATTAAAGAAGGCTTTACTTGGTTTTAAACAAGCACCTAGAACTTTGTACGATATATTGGATTCATACTTACTGTCTAATGGTTTTGAAAGAGGACATGCATCCGGATAACACATTGTTTCTAAGCAAAGAAAAATCAGATTTCTTAGTAGTATAAATCTATGTAGATGATACGGCGGAGAAGAGGCCGATTCCATTTGTTTAATCGGCTGTTTTTAATTAGAAATTGAGAATAACTGAAATAGTAAAGGGTAATTTAGTCCGTATCATTATAAAAAGTCCTTTAAATCTTAAAATTTGTTTGGTAGTTCTGTCATAATTAATCTTTTGCCGGCTTGCATCTCTCTTATCATTTATCAAAACATAATTGTATATAAATTCTGCGATGAAATGAATTAAGTACAAATGGCTACGAGAGATTTTATGGTGACAATGGCGATTCTCGTGGCAGAAGAAGAAGAAGTCATTGTTGGAGAAGAAATGGAAACTAATAATATCTATGAATCATTGGGTAACTTCTATTCTGAAATATCTCTCTACATATGTTTAATTATTTATTTTTATTTTTTTTTATCTTTTTGGAACATAAAAATTTATGCAAGAAGCTGAAGAAGACACATAAAAACGACGCCGTTTTGTGTGCGTGTTTTTTTTTTTTTTTTTTTTTTTTTTTTTTGCCATCAAATACAATGAATGGGATTTTTTTTCCCTCTATATGACTAATCTTACAATTTTCTGTCAAAGGAGAAAATAAATTGCGTCATAACTTTTTTCGGTTGCTACTACCTTTTATTAATTATGTCATATATTCATTCATTATGATGAAATGATTGATGCTAATTAAATTACTTTAACATTAGTAGAATTTGCTCGTGGCACATGCAGTCCATTTCATTCCTTTTTTAAAATAAAAAATAGTAGAATTTGGTTGTTTATTCTGTCAACTAAATATAATTGATGAAAAAATTTCAGTTCACGGAGAAAATATGGAAAATCTACTACCAGGAAGAAAACTGCTCATACCTGAACCAGGTTCTTGTCATGGAATTGCTGATTGCGAAGTAATTCCGGGTATATGTGATCCTGATTGCTCATGTGAAATGGTAGTATTTCCTAACAATAATTGGTACCACCCAAAATATTTCTGTGTATTAAAGGAGTACTCTTACGATGATAGCATCAACCCTCTGGATGATGTATTAAATGAGGACTCTTACGATGATAGCAACAACCCTCTGGATGATGAGTCGGATCAGTTGGTTTCAAATGCCGAAGACTTTGAACAATAATAAATAAAAAATTAGCAATAACACTCCTCTAACTGTCCGTGCTATTTTCGGAGCAGTATTGTGTTCCATATCAATTTCCTTTGTAATTTGGAAATTAATAATGTCTATGTTTCCTTCTTCTTTTTTTTTTTTTTTTTTTTTTTTCCCCTTCAAGAATTCAAGTTGGTTTCAGTGAGGGCGATTGCGAACCGTTATACCATAAAATTTCTTGTTTAATAATGGTACTTCTTTTGAGTTTTAAGTTTTATTTGTTGGAGATCAAGAAACACACTCGTTTTCTACTTTGATTTTTTGTTGTATGTGCAGTAAAATTTCCTTCGATGGATTCAACCTAATTGTATGATGTTAATTGAAAAATAAAAAAAGATGCTTTTTATACTTTAAAGTGTTTTAGGTTTATTTAGATCATTTATCATTTATTTCTCCATATCCAGATATCGTTGACAGCTTCACGCCAAATATATTTCCAATGGGATCCATGTTCGCCAAAACGCGTCATTGCTTGGAGGTTATCATGTATCCACTTATCCGTGTCATTGAACGCAAAGAATTCTCTCCACTGATGTTGAGGCAGTAAAAGGGTCCAAACTTGTTTCGCCCAAGAACAGTCCCGAAGGGCATGAAGGAGATCTTCGTTTTCTATCCCACAAAGAGGGCATAGAGATGATGGTATCACATGTCGTTTGGCTAAAAAACCATATGTAGGCACTGCTCCATGCTTGAGGCTCTAGAGGAAGAAGTTGGCTCGAGCTGGTCCTTTGAGTTTCCATATCTGTCTCCATTTCGTGGCCTCTTCTTCATTCTCCTGTCTATGTATAAAATCAGTCATTTGAGCATGGTATCCCGAGGAGACCGTGTACTTCCCATTTGGGTCATTCTTCCATATAAGGTCGTCTCCTCGCCATTCTAGGCCTTGCCACAATTTGGAATAGGCCTTGCATATCCCTCTCCAAAGAGGTGAGCAACCTGGTTTTGCTTTTGTACTCAGTTCAGAATATTTGTGCGACAGCACTCGCACCCACAATTTTTCTTTCCGGTGTAAGAGTTGCCAAATCAATTTACCCAAGAAGGCCATATTCATCTCAAAGAGTTTGCGGATGCCTAGACCCCCTTCATCTTTCGGTTTACAAATTTTGTCCCATGCCACCATATGCATTTTTCGTGCATCTGGTTCATCTCCCCAAAGAAAGTCCCGACAAATTTTTCTAGCGACGCAGTACACGATATGGGCAGATTAAAGGTCTGCATCTGATAATAAGCTTGAGAGGCAATTGAGCTTTGTATCAAGATGTTTCTCCCTGCTTTCAAAAGTGCCTTTGAGGACCACGATGATAGTTTCTTTTTCATTTTATCAAGGAGAGGGGTGAAATGTGACACCTTTAATCTGCCTTGGATAAGGAGGACTCCAAGATAGTTGCCAATAGTAGGTGTGTATTGCATAGAAAGTGCATTGGCTATATTCTGTCTACACACACCAGACACATTACCCGAAGTATAAAAAGTTGATTTAGCCAAACTCACCTTCTGTCCGGAGCAGTGGCAGAAGAGATTCAGAATTTCTTCCATTTTCTTTGCTTGTCTCACTGTAGCCTCTCCAAAAAGCAACAAATCATCTGCGAAGAAGGTGTGGGATATGGGAGGTCCACCCTTGGATAGATGTAGGGGTTTCCAGCTACCATATGCTACTGCCTGATTAATGAACCCATTGAGTACTTCCATACACATTACAAATAAATACGGTGCTAGAGGGTCTTCCTGTCCGATGCCTCGACTAGGAGAGAAAGCGTCAAGTTTTTGTCCATTGCACAACACTGCTAATTTTACTGATGTGATGGTGTGCATTATAAGATTCATGATATTCGATTGGATTCCGATAGTTTTCAGAATATTAGCTAGGAATTGCCAATCCACTCTGCCGTAAGCCTTCTCCAAGTCTATTTTTACAATCATATAGCCCTTCTTCCCCTTCTTGTTGTGTAAAAAGTGTATAGCTTCCTGGGCCAGTATGATATTATCTGCACTACCTCTTCCCGGTATAAAAGCGCTTTGGCTACTGTGTACAATGTCACCAATGATCAGACGCATTCTGTTGGCCAGTACTTTAGTGATAATTTTCACGATCACTTTCGCCAGCGCAATCGGTCTAAACTGAGCTGCTGATTCAGGGGTGTCAACTTTTGGGATGAGGGTTATGAGGACCTCATTAATGCCTTCTGGAAGTCGTTGCTCTGCAAAAACATGTTTAACAAAATTTACTACAGAGTCGCCAATGGTTCCCCAACACCGTTTGAAAAATATAGGTGGGAGCCCATCCGGGCCAGCCACTTTATAGGTTCCCATGTCCATGCAGGCTTCTTCAATTTCCAATTCTGTGACATTTCTATTTAACAAATGCAGGGCAGATTGTGAGAGAGAAGGAAATTGAAAGTCACAATTACATATGTGTGCATTTTGGTGAACAGAGGTCCACAAAAAAGTCTCTCATCATAGTACCAATCTCATTCTCATCAGTGGTCCAGGTTCCGTCGTAATCCGTCAACATCATTTATCATTTAATCTGAATCAATTAAATCTTAGTTATATTTAGACGTATTTGATTAATGTTTCACGCAATCATTTAATTTAGGGGGTTTAGAGAAGGACAAAATAAAAATGAAAACTATTGAAAATTGACATCCTCCCAAGTTTTGCGAAAAGGACAAAAGTATATGCACTTAGATCACTCGAATTAGATATTCTAAACGAATTCTTTATTATACAGTTTTAAATACACATTTTTATCTAGTTTAAAGGATCTTTATCCAAGATGAAATTCATCATTCTCTAATTTACATAATACGGTAGATACAAAGGAAAATTTACAGAAAATAGATAAATGCGGTAGATGTGAAGTAAATTTTACAGAATCCATATTATACAATAAAAATATATAGTATCAGTTGCAGTATTATTTTTCCGGTTGAAATCTCTAAAATGCATTTTCAAATAATTTATAGTATCCACTGCAAGTGCTTTATACTAGGAAATAAGATTGAGATTAAGAAATAAATACATTTTCTCTCATCCATTTTTAAACATTTTTATTTCTCAATATATAACTCCAAAATTGATAATTCTTTCACTAATATATTATTTTATTATTTAGTGCACTTTATTTTAATACCTTAATGAACACATTCCGGCTCATTTTGTGAAAATTCACTGTTCTTCAAAATTTACTGAGTAAATTTCGAATTTCGATAGTGAATCGATTTGTGTTATTGTCATGTACTACTGAAACTTTATGAGAAATTCAACTTGAAACATGATTTTTTTATAGGTTTTTGTCCAAAAGGACAAACTAATACATTTATTAGGCTACAAGTACATGGATGATTAGAAAGGACAAAACGTAATTAACATTACCAAAATACCATTTTGCTAATTAAACCTAATTAATCTTTCCCTTATCCATCATCATTCAAAAATGCATCCAGCATCGTTCAAAAATGCAGGACGACGTTCAAAAACAAAAATGATGGCCGCCGGAATTGCAGACAAAACCCTAGCCGGACGATCAGGAGAAACGGGACGATCAAAATTGCAGCAACACCGATTAAAGTTACACAACACCGATCAACAGCAGCAACTCCTACCAGAAATTACGGTTGCTGCTTGATATCCGATCAAAATCCTACCAGAAGATGGGTGGACTCGGCGGAAATGTCTCCTCGATTGGTGGTGATGATTCCCGGTGGCCGGAATCGTCCATGTGAAGGGAGGGAGCTGCAATTTGCGGTGGTTTCTAATTCTGTGAATGGACGGCGGACGAAACTGCGATTTCCGGCGGAATGGAGCAACCCGTCGGACCTATTTCTAGTTTTGGGATTTTTTTTTGACCCAGATGGCGGCGGTGATAATTGATGGCCGGCTGAGTGGCTGCCATAGATGGCCGGCTGCTGCTTCATCTCCTACGGCTGTGCCGCATGGGGCCATGTGCACCGGCGAAGGAGTTAACGGCGGCCATGGTTGCGATGAAGCAGTTTTTTTTATTTTTTTTTGAAAAGTTTAGGGTTGTTACTTTTAATTTTTTAACGTTATTACATTTTTGGGATGGTTACTACTTGTTTATGGGATGTTACGACTTGTTTATGAGATGTTACAACTTGTTTTTTTGACTGTTACGACTTGTTTATGGGATGTTACTACTTGTTTATTGGCCGTTGCTATTTTTTACGGGCTGTTACTACTTGTTTTTAGGCTGTTACTACTGTTTATTGGCTGTTACTACTTTTCCATTGGATGTTACGACATTTTATAGGCTGTTACTATTTGTTTTTTGACTGTTACGACATTTTATGGGCTGTTACTACTTGTTTTTAGGCTGTTACTATTTTGTTCATTGGATTTTACGACATTTTATGGGTTGTTACTACTTGTTCCTTGGTTGTTACTATTAAAATTATAAAGGGGCATTTTTGTCACTATATTAGCAATTTGTCCTTGCTAATCTCTGATTTTGAAATTTTTCCTTCTGGACCCATTTATCATTTTTTTTTGTCCTTGTAGCCCCTTCCCCCGATTTTTTATTGCGACATGAAAACATGATTTTGTATTACAAATTCTGTAAATAACAATGATTTCAATGTGATTTAAGCCAATACCTACATTAAGCTATTGACTTAAAGTTGTGCCAAGTAATCAGCCATGGATGTACTCCCTTACTTAGATTTTCTCAAAGAATTATTCAATTCCAACATTAAGCTACTGACTGGCCAGAGTTTTCAGAATTGTCTAGATCTTATGGGAATATATGTGCGCATCCAATGACTTCGACGTTCTACCAATTCTTGTTTAGTCATTGAGCTCAAGATCCACCTCGTAAGAAGTCCATTCTTGAAGGGCCAGGATATGAAGTCCCCTGAGGTATTTGAGATTCGCGAGAATTCAAGAGATCGATCTGGGCTTGGTTCTAATAAGGTATTTATTTAATGTGTGATCTCTAACAATGGAAGAGAAGTTTATTTCCATAAAAGATAGTTTTTTCTCTAGTCAATTTCACAGTGCAAGTTTGATTCAAATGGCCATGAATTGGAGCTAGGGAGTAGGGGTAGGCGGTGAGAAGAGATTATATCCATGAAATTAGAAGTGATTCTGGGATATTAATTAGAAGTATGTGAATCGAAACAATATTGTACCCATAGGAAGTCTTGGTGATGCCTAGTAAGCATATTCGCTAATTGATTCTGAGAAAGAACACTTGAAAAATGTAGGCAAATGCCCAGAATTCATAGTAAAATGTTTAAAAAGTATGAACATAAATGTAAGATAATATACTGAGAGAATGATGAAAATCATCACGAAGGTTCTTCCCTTCTGAATCAGATAGATTCATATCGGAAAGAGGTTGACCATAAGTTCTTTCAAAATGGACTATTTGCCCCTCTGTTAGAGGTTTCCTACTCACACGAGCCCATATCCTTGCTTTTCTATCAATCTCTAATTCTGATCTTCCTCCCCAATCTGATATGCGTGGCATCTGTTGTATATTTCTCAATGTTATGTTTTACCTATAGTTTTGTTCAAAAATTAATGCCTATTGCCTAGTGGTGTGTTGTGTTTCATTTGCAATTTTTTAAAACTCATATTTAAAGATTTAACTTGCAGAAAAAATCAAACATTTTTCTTCTTCTTCTTTAGAGTACAAAGAAGGAATGTCAAATGATAGTGGAAATAAAGGTAATATATATTATAAGTAATATGATGCATTTCTTATTTACTTGGTATTATGTGTAGTTACTTTTTATTTTCATTACGATATTCAAGTGATGGTTTTAATATATAAGGTTGAAAATACACCAATGAATACGAGTACTGAGATTAAGGAGGTTGGGTTGACTTATAAGAATGAGGAAGAGGCATATAACTCATACAACTTATTTGCAATTCAAGCTGCACATTACAGAACTGCTTCCATAAGAATAAAATTACAATACACATGCATGGAGCAAAATAGTGAAAAGAAACTGAATAAGAGACTACTGCATTGAATTTCAACAAAATAACAATGCAAATAGACTACTGCATCAAATCAATGATGATACCAACGGTTTCAAGAAATATTGAATATCAATGGCAAGCATCACTGTATCCCTTTGGAGAAAATTAAGAATGTGATGATTAATGTCTTCAATTTTCTTTTTTCTTCCCTTAAAATAAAAAAATAAAAAAAACCTTATTTTCAATGCGTAGGTTTCTGCACGGCTAAAAAGTGCAGATTAAGCATGAAGACCGAAATTGAGTCATGCAACAAAGGAATGTGAGTAATTATTAGAAAGGATCGATCACTAGGCAAACCTTTTGCAAATGAAGGCTAAATTACAATTTTGGTCCTCTAACTAGACATGTTTTCGATTTTGGTCCTGATTTTTCTCCGGCGACAATTTTAGTCCTGTAAGTGGTCTTTTTTTTTTGCAAAAATAGTCCTGAACGCCGGAAAGACCACTTACAGGACTAAAATTGGTCTTTTCTGGCGACAATTTTAGTCCTGTAAGTGGTCTTTCCGGCGACAATTTTAGTCCTGTAAGTGGTCTTTCCGGCGTTCAGGACTATTTTTGCAAAAAAAAGACCACTTACAGGACTAAAATTGTCGCCGGAGAAAAACCAGGACCAAAATCGAAAAACGTGTCTAGTTAGAGGACCAAAATTGTAATTTAACCTGCAAATGAAGGTCACTTTGATGATTCGAGTTAATCGCTCAACTTTGATAATGGATTAAGCAGAGCAGCAGCAGCAGTTTTGAGAGAAATTGGCATTGCCGGCTGCAAATTTGTGTATTCTGCGCACAATTGCTTTTCCCACTCAATTTTTGGGCCGAAAATTGAAAAATAAAAAAATCAGTTTTTCCAGAGTATATTTGTTAAGGGTGAATTTATACGATTTATATTGATATATTTTATGATAATTTCCCTCATATTTGTATAATTTGCATAAGAAACGAGTGTTTAATGGAATTATTGAGTAAATGAGGTTTTTAATGAGTTATTCGCAAAATAGGTTAATTTTGGTGTTTTAATTTTGATTTTATGATTATTTGGATGATATTACGTTTTGCGATGTTTTGATGTGTTGTAGGTACGTGTTTGATGCTCAAATGAAGATCAAAAAGAGATAAGAGTCGGATTTAATTGATGAAAAAGAGATAAGGATGGAATTGGATAGAAGAAAAGAGATAGAGATGAGAAAATCAAATTGTGATCAAGCTGAACGCACGTCTAGGTTCCGTCCAGTGGACGGGCGTTTGATCCAGTGGACGGGCGTCCAGGCTGAAGAGCTTGATTCAGAGTGTTGATGGATTCGCTGGACGAGCGTCCAATTTAAAGAAGGATGGGCGTCTGATGAAGACTCAGCCCGACTCGAAGTTTTTGTTGAAGACCGGACGAGCGTCCAGATAGCTGGACGGGCGTCCTTCAACCGCCTCAGCACATCCGACTTTATTTTCTATAAATACCAGCGCTATTTTCAACCCTAGGGAGATCATTACACAATACTCAAAACCCTAAACCTAGGGGCGGCTTTAGGCTGCGTTTTTACTCCTTTATTCCAGTTTTTATGCAAGTAAATTCTAGATTAAATTAGGTAGTTCTATGTTAGTTTATTCAGCAATTTCAAGTTGCAAGAGGATGTTTAGAGGCTAGGCCTTCATCAAACGAGCATTGTGAAGCCTATCCAGCACGTTTTGATTCCGTTTCTACGATTATATTGTGAGTTTTTATCTAAAGTTGTTTCCTTTATCATGTTTTATATTGTTCATTGCAATTGTATCGAAAGATGTGCATGTTTGATTGTTTTATGTTGATGAAAGTCATATAAACATTAGATCATCATGATAAGGAATAGATGTTTAATCTATATAACGAGAGTTAATAGGTTAGATTTCTAGGTTACAAACGTTAAAGTTTACACCTTTAATTAGTAAAGTCGTTAATCTTTAAATCGAAAGATATAGATTAATAGGTGAACTATCTAAGAAATTAGGGTTCATGTTTTAGACAAGGTGAAATCACAACTTGGTTAGAAAACACAATATAATCGAGATAGGAGTTGATACTTGTTAGGATAGGTGGATCAATCGCTCGTTTGTTCGTTATAATTTGAATTTAATCCCTTAAAACTTGAGTTGTTTAGTTTAGTTAAATCTTCTTATTGCATCTTAGGTTTAGTTATAGTTTAAATTGTTCGCAACCCGTACCTTCCCTGGCTTTAGATTCATTATTCTGTCCAGTTTTACATTCGTGTTATTTTACTTCCAGTCTCGTTTAGTTTTATTTGTTGTTTAGCTTAGTAATCGTGACACCCTTAGATTAGTTAGAATAAAAACTAGAGTTAACAACCTTCGATTCCCCGTAAGATCGACCCGGTATTAATCGTTATACTACGATCCCTACACTTGGGGAATACCGGATTTATAAATTTTATTACTTGTTTGTTTTGTTAGATAAAATCCGTGACAAGTTTTTGGCGCCGTTGCCGGGGAACCAGACGGTTGCTTTAGTTTTTATTTTCCGTGTTTTTAATCCTTTTTTTTAGTTAGTTATAGTTTAGGTTATTAGGGTTTTCGTAGTTTTTCTTTTATAGTTCTCCAATCCCTTTAGGATTAGACTTTCTTTCTATATGTTTTCTGTCTTTCTGTTTTTTCTCCCCATCTTTTTCCTGCTGTTTTTCTCTGTTCCTGCTTCGTTTTTCTGCTTCCAAACGGGCGTCTAGACCAGTGGACGCCCGTCTGTTCTAAATTTCTCGACTCTGAATCGTTTTTAACTTGTCGGACGAGCGTCCATCCAATTTGGACGTCCGTCCAGTTCTTCAGCTGATCAGACGAGCCTTTGGACTTCCAGACGCCCGTCTAGCTCAATTTCTAGGCAGACACCCGTCCAGTTTTCTGGACGTCCGTCTGTTCCCCTATCTTAACTAATTTTATTTCTTTTCCTTTTATTAGGTTTTAATTCTTAGTTTTTAGGCTTCAAGCACCTGATTTTGGTTCGGTTTATGCAAACTCGAAGTCAAAAGGGACCATTACTGTATATCCCTGACTTAGAGCGGACCATAGTCCGGCCAAACAGGCGGAAAATCCGTTCTGCGGCCCCTTCTGAAGAAGCCGATCAAGATTTAGAGGATCGTTTAGCCGAAGAATTCGAAAACTTCATAATTATGGCTGCTGAAGATAGACGTACGTTGGCAGACTACGCCATGCCAGGCGAAGTCAAAGTCAACCCGGCTATTGTTATCCCAGCCATAACTGCACAGACCTTCGAGCTAAAATCGGGACTTATTCAGATTATGCAGCATGCATCTATCTTCCACGGTTATCAGTCAGAAAATCCCCATACTCACTTACATACATTCTTAGAGATATACGGTACTACACGCATCCAAGGAGTAAGTGAGGATGCTATAAAACTGAAACTGTTCCTATTTTCTTTAAAGGGAGAAGCTAAAGAGTGGTATACCTCTCTCCCCGCTGAATCTATTACCACCTGGTCTGAACTTGAAAAAGAATTTTTAGGTCAATATTTCCCCCCTTCCAAGACAGCCCAGTGTTTAAATAAGATATTCACTTTCTACCAGAAAGAGAATGAATCCTTTTTCGAGTGTTGGAAAAGATTCAAGTCTCTGCTTAGAAAGTGTCCCCACCATGGCTTGCCACTGGAAAGGCAAGTCAACACTTTCTTTAGTGGATTGACCAAGCTTACTAAAGGCATGGTCAATAGTTCATCTGGTGGGCGTTTTTAAAGAAAACGCCTGATGAGGGGTGGGCACTGTTCGAGGACATTGCCAAATATAACTATGCTCCCTCTTATCAAGCCATTCAAGCACCTCCTCCTCCTAAGGTTGAGGAAGTGAACATGCATAGTTTGATCGCCATGCTGCAGAAGCAGATGGCAACTTCTCAAGTTTCAAATCAGATGAATCAAACTTCTTCCTTTCCACAGAACCCTCAGGTTCTGTATTGTGAGAGCTGCTGTCAGACTGGCCATATGATTGGCCAGTGTCAATTCAATCCCCCTGCACCTTATCAAGTGAATGTTGTTCATGATTATGGACCGTATAATCAGGTTACATGTCAAAACTGTGACAATATGGGGCACACATCTAGATTCTGTCCTATGAAAGGACAGAATGCTGAAGTAAATGCATTCTATGACCAGAACAATCAAATGTTTAATCAATTTTCTGGCCAGAATAATCTCCAAAACCAAGGGTTCAATCAATCTTCAAGTTTCAATCCAAATTCTAATTTCAATCAGAATCAAAACTTCAATAGAAACCCTGGTTTTCCTCAGAACCAAAATTCCAATTTTTCCAATTCTAATCAAAGGTTCAATCAGAATTGGCCCACCAATTCTAATCCTGTTGTCCAAAGTCGGCCCAGCCAGCCCTATTCTCAAAATTTCCAAAACTCTCATGGCCCTCCCAATCTAACAATCTTGAAGCTAAATTGGAGGAGCAAAAATAAAAGTATCCAACTCCTGATGAGTACAAACAAAAACCTTGAGAGGCAAATCGGGCAACTGGCTGAACAGTTAGCTTCTAGACCCCCAGGGCAGCTGACCAGTTTCACTGAGAAGAATCCAAAGGGTGGTCAAGTTGCTCAGACCGATTTAAACAATGGCCAATGTACTGACCTCGTACCTTCAATTCCATACGGTAGAGAGGAGGCCAGTACGATGAATCTAAGAAGTGGAACTCAACTTAGTGGTCCCCCTCACCAGGGAAACCACTAACCCCTCCTGCCAGCGATAAGGCAGGAGGGGAAGCTGAGCACCTACACTCCCCTCTGTTGCAAGAGAAGACTCAGGTGGCTGATCCCCTGAGAGGTGAAAGAGCTGGAAGTCCTCAGGTGGCTGATCCCCTGAGGAATGATGAGTCAAGTGAAGGTCAGGAGGCTGATCCCCTGACTAATAGAAAGAATGAAAAAGTTGTAAAGTGGAAGGATTTGGAAGACAAAGCTGTCACTGCATCCTCGAAGAAAGTCTTTTCTGAGAGTGAATTGAAAAAGCTTCCTTTTCCACCAAGATAGAGCAACATACCTTTGAGTGAAGATAAAAATTATGAAAAGGTGCTGAATCTTTTGAAAAATACTCAGGTAAATCTTCCATTATCTGAGGTCTTGGTTGAGATGCCTAAGTATACCAAATTCATTAAGGATGTTGTCTCTTCCAAGAAGAAGTTATCAGACATGGAGAGGTTGATTGGTGAAGATTGCTCAATGATCAATTATGAAGACTTACCACTCAAAAGAGGTGACCCTGGAAAATTGGTACTTACAGTGCTGATGGGAGGCCTAGTCTTCCCAAACTCTTTATGTGACCTAGGAGCATCCATAAGCCTCATGCCAATGTCTGTTTGCAAACAGCTGGATTTAATTGATCTTCTAGAACCCACCACCATGAACCTTCAGTTCGCCGATAGATCTTCTAAGAAAGCAGCGGGAATCTTAAAGGATGTATTAGTTCAAATTGATAAATTTACCTTTCCCGTTGACTGGTACGTCCTAGACATTGAAAAAGATGAAAATGTCCCCCTAATTCTTGGAAGACCTTTTCTGTCTACAGCTAGAGCCCTCATTGACTGTGATGGTGGGCGAGTGACGATACGTGTTGGTGATCAAGAGGTAAGCTATAATGTCTCCAAATCCATTCAAGTACCCTCTGGTCCTCCAACCAGCTTTTCCATTGAAGATATGTCTGATGACTTCGATGATTTCATGGAAAAGCAAGTCATGGCTGTTGCAACTGAATATGTGCGATTGGTTGATAATTTGAATAATCATGGTGTGGTCAATCTAGATCAGTTAGAAGCTGATTTTGAGGAAAAGTTGTTGAAAGGAGAAGCTTTGGCAGTGGGACCACTAAGTAAGCTCATTGATGTTGAGTTGAAAAGTGGAGATCTTAAATCAAGTTTAGAAGAACCCCTTGTAGATTTGGTGTTGAAGCCGTTGCCTAAACATCTGAAGTATGTGTTTCTAATAGAAGGTGACAAGCTTCCTTTGATTATATCTGCCAAGTTGTCTCGTTTAGAGGAAATGAAATTAATCAGCGTCTTGAAGAAAAATGAAAAAGCCTTTGGATGGCAAGTAGGAGATATCAGAGGGATATCTCCGGACATCTGTATGCATAAGATCAAGACTAATGAGGGTGCGAAATGTGTTAGACAGCCCCAGAGGAGGCTCAACCCTCATATGCAGGAGGTGGTTAAGAAAGAAATCATCAAACTTCTGGATATGGGTATCATTTATGCCATCACTGATAGTGAATGGGTTTCCCCGACTCAAGTAGTTCCCAAGAAAGGTGGAATTACGATTGAGAAGAATGAGAAGGGAGAGAAAATAGCATTGAGACTTGTCACTGGTTACAGAGTCTGCATCGATTATCGAAAGCTCAATGAGGTAACCATGAAAGATCACTTTCCCCTTCCATTCATTGACCAGATGCTTGAGCGTCTGGCAGGGCACGCATTCTACTGCTTCCTGGATGGATATTCAGGATATTTTCAAATACCCATTGATCCAGCTGACCAAGAAATGACCACTTTCACCTGCCCTTATGGTACATTCGCTTATAGGCGAATGCCATTTGGTCTCTGCAATGCCCCAGCTACATTTCAAAGATGTATGCTGGCTATTTTTGACGGGCTCGTAGAAAAGTGTATGGAAATATTTATGGATGATTTTTCGGTCTTTGGTCAGTCCTTCGATGATTGTCTTGACAACCTTGACCAGGTCTTATCCAGATGTGTGGAAAAGAACTTAGTTCTGAATTGGGAAAAATGCCATTTTATGGTAGATGAGGGAATAGTTCTTGGCCACAAAATCTCCGCCAAAGGTATAGAAGTTGACAGGGCAAAAGTAGAAGCTATCGAGAAGATGAGTTATCCTAAAAATGTGCGCAAAATCAGAGGTTTTCTTGGACATGTCGGTTTCTTTAGGAGATTCATTCAAGACTTCTCCAAGATAGCCAAGCCCCAGTCTACTTTACTTAAGGAAGACGTTGAGTTCGATTTTGATGAAAACTGCAAGCAAGCGTTTGAGGAGCTTAAAAACCGTTTAATCTCTGCTCCAATTCTTATATCGCCTGACTGGAATCTACCTTTCGAGCTTATGTGCGACGCATCAAACTATGCAGTTGGTGTTGTTTTAGGACAAAGAATCAAAGGGAAATTCCAGCCAATCTATTACGCCAGTCACACATTGATTCCTTCTCAAGTTAACTATACGACTACTGAAAAGGAATTATTGGCCGTAGTCTTTGCTATGGACAAGTTTCGTAGTTACTTGTTAGGAGCTCAAGTGATTGTGTGGACTGATCACGCTGCTTTGCGATATCTGATGACTAAGAAAGAGGCTAAACCGCGCCTACTGCGTTGGATACTGACCCTACAAGAGTTTGACGTTCAAATTAAAGACAAAAAGGGCAGTGAAAACGTAGTGGCGGATCATGTTTCTAGAATGTTAAGTGAGGAAAAGGATGATCCAGATGATATAGATCTTTACTTTCCTCTAAAAAACATTATGCTTATCGATGGCTGCGCTCCAGATGTTCCATGGTATTCTTCCATTGTCAATTACCTTCATTCCCGATATCTTGATCCAGAATTGTCCTATCAGGAGAAGAAAAAGTTCTTCTCTGATTTGAAATCTTTCATCTGGGATGAACCTTATTTGTTTAAGATATGTAAAGATGGTCTGCTTAGAAGATGTGTTCCAGAATCTGAGCAGCGCGATATTATTGAGCAGTGCCACAGTGGACCCACTGGAGGTCACTTTGGTCCTTGGAAAACCGTTGCTAAGATCTTCCAATCCGGTTTCTATTGGCCCACGATCTTTAAGGACACAGAAGCTTTCTGTAAAGATTGTGATAGGTGCCAAAGAACCGGAACTTTGACAAGGCGTTTTGACATGCCTTTGAAACCCATATTAGAATGCGAAGTCTTTGATGTATGGGGCATCGATTTTATGGGACCCTTCCCATCATCTTGTGGCAATAAATACATCTTAGTCTGCGTGGATTACGTGTCGAAATGGGTGGAGGCTCAAGCCACTTCTCACAATGATCATAAGACGGTCATGAAATTCTTAAAGAAGAACATCTTCGTGAGATTTGGATGTCCACGTGCCTTGATCAGTGATGAAGGAACGCATTTCTGCAACCGACCCCTAGAGAAAGTTCTTGAAAAGTATGGTGTTCTCCATAAGACAGGGCACACCATATCACCCGATGACCGGTGGTCGAGGTTGAAAGGAGCAACCAAAGTATTAAGAAAATCCTGGAAAAAAACGCAGTCAACGATCATAGAAAAGACGGAGTTTGAAATTGGATGATGTACTATGGGCATACGTAACCGCCTATAAGACTCCTATGGGTACATCTCCATATCGAATGGTTTATGGTAAGCCATGTCATCTGCCAGTCGAGTTAGAGCATAGAGCTTATTGGGATACAAAGTTTCTGAACTTTGATTCCCAATCTTGTGGTAAGCATCGACTGCAACAGTTGCATGAGTTGGACGAATTTAGACTCCAGGCCTACGAAAGCGCCAGGATCAGCAAAGATAAGATGAAACTCCTCCATGACGCCAAGATTACGAAGAGAGAATTTCAAGTCGGGGAACAAGTTCTTTTGTATAATTCCAGGCTACATCTGTTTCCTGGAAAGTTAAGGACACGATGGTCCGGTCCCTTTGAGATTCTCCAAATTATTCCTGGAGGCGTTTTAGAACTACGAGGTTATGGTGACCAACCGTTTCGAGTAAATGGTCAAAGGTGTAAGCACTACATTGGTGAACCCAAGGAAAAGCCTTTGATTGTTCGTTTCCTCGATATCCTCGGGTGTGGTACTAAAGAAGTCGAAGAATTTGACGAGTTTTCACCCGACCTGTTTTCAGAGGATGACGGTAGTGGTCGATCTGAAGAAGTTCTAGCCGGTAGTTGGGATATGGAAGAGTTTGAGAGGGAGCGTAAGCTGAAACGTCATCAGAATACTCAGAAGAAGAAGAAGTCGACCATGGGGCAGTTTAAACGTATTTGGAAAGCTATCAAAGATTTCACCCCATGTGTGAGATGCTGTTTCTGTAGCAGAACTGCTAACCAAAGTTTCGATGAGGTAGTGGCTGGCAGAAAAGTCAAATGGCCTGATCCAGGCTGAGCTTTAAACTTGTCGAGCTAACCATATTAACCAATAGCGCCACTAGGGGGCAACCTAGATATCGTTATATTAGTTGCATTTGTTTTATGCTTTTTATTGATTTAGTTATTTAGGATTTAGCTTTACTAAGTTTTTGTTTATATCTGTCAGTTAGTTGTGCTTTCTAGATATGGATTTCGGTGTTCGACCAGAGGAGTTACCTTTCCTTAGGAGGATTCCACTCATTACTGTAGATGATGGACCGGGAGGGACTATTGTTTTGCACGTAGATTTCGATATTAGTACCCGCATCAGGACTATCACCTATGTTCTTATTGTTCCCTGATGTTCGGGAGGTGGAGATTTTACTACCGATGAGTTACAGGCAGCTCTAGGACGACCATATACGATCCTGAACGATCCGATGCTGACAAATTTAGCGCTAGTGCTGCAAGCTGAACATTTTCGGGGTGTTGATGTAGCTGGTGAGGACTGGGGTTTGCAGGATGAGTATGACTTCCCTCCGGCGATTGATATGCTCCGCCGTCTTATCCGAGTTGTGGATTGGTCGGAGATTTACGAGGACTAGCGTTATTAGGTTGTTTCGTCGAGCAAACGACGTAAAACAAAAGCGCTCGGTGGGAGGCAACCCACTATTTTCTAGTGTTTTTCTTTATTTTCTAGTGATTTTTTTGTATTTCTTTGATTTTCATTTGTATTATTGAAGTTTTTATTAGTTGTTAATAAGGAATGCAAATTTAAATTTAAATTGTATGAAATTGTATATTTTTGCATTTTTCTGCCTTGGACGCCCGTCCAGAGAGCTGGACGCCCGTCCAGAGAGCTGGACGCCCGTCCACCATGGACAATTCTTGAACGAGCGTCCACTATGCCTGGACGCCCGTCTGAAATATTCCCTCCAATCTTGTATCTAATTTGAAACTTGAACGAGCGTCTACCTGAACTGGACGCCCGTCCAGTTCTTGCTGAGCCCAATGAACGCCCGTCCACATGGTCGGACGCCCATTCGACCCTTCGTCTATATAAACCTCCGACTGATGAAATTCATTCTCACCCTGATTTTAAAATCCAAAAACCCGACTTTTCTTGCCTTTTTGCCCTAGAATCTTCGTTTCTAAACCAAATTTGGCGATTCAAAGCTCTATAAACCGCTCTCCATCCCCTCTTTTCGATTTTCTAACTCAAATCCCCCAACAAAAGCACCAACCATGAGATTCAGGAACCCTACTCGTCCGACTTTTTGGGTGAAAAAGTCAAATTTTGGGCTCAAATTGGGACTGTTAGGGCTGCAAATCACCTTCATCATTTACCCTTCGTCATATTTGGTAAGTTTCTAGCAACTTTTCAAGAGTTAATTCAAGTTTTTTTTTAAGTTCGATCTTCGAGTCGACTCCTTTCTATTGAATTGCACCTTAATTGGTTTTGTCTCTTGTTTTGTTTTCTTCCTTGCTCTGTTTTTGATCTGGGGTGATGTTGGTGGTTGATGGATGGGCTACATTGTGATTGCATTGTTGGTTGGTGTTGATTTGTGGTTTGAAATCCCGTTTGGATGTTAAACGGGTGGTTTGGTTGCTTTGGGATTTGATGTGGATTGGTCTAGCTTAGGCTTCAAGATGGTGTGTAAGGAAGTTGTGAAACAACACGGAAAGGGTGCTGCTAGGGAGGCCGGTAAGAAGAGGAAGGCGGTAGATCCTCCCGTAGTTGATCCAAACCGAGGTGTTAGTATACGAGACCAACCTCCTAGGGCTGTACAAAGTCAAGCTAGGGCACAACTACGAGATGAGTCTACGTCAGGGTCGGATACTGAGGAAGATGTGCCTCTAGTAAGGCTACCTAGGGTTTAGAGAGGTAGAGCATCGTCTAGGGTTGAACAGACTGAGGATGCACCTAGACAGGAGGAAGCGAGTACCCGAGCTGAACCGGTTAGGACAACTATTAGACCTCCTGCTCCTCCTATTCCTTTGGCTCATAGATTTATTAACCCTAAGGCTTACGAGGTTTATACCAAACATTATCAGTCGAGGACGATGTTGATAGAGAGGGCGGTTTCCGTAGGCGTATTTCTTTTATATGAATTATATAGGCCAAAAGGCGATCTCCTACTTTGTTTTGTACCTTGATGGTTGCCATTGTTATCTTTTTCGATTTTTCTTGCGCTTACTGATTACTCTTTTCGTCTATTCCATTTCACTTTATTATTATCTTTTTCATTATTGCGATGCTATTTCCCCGTTTTTCCCCGAGGTTTTTTCTGTATTGTCCAGTAGTGCAGATATCGTTTTTGTCGAGATATCGTTTGAGTTAGTCTGAATGCCTTATCTCCGTTTTCAGGAGCGTTGGCCCTTTCCTGCACCAGCCTGACCAACGTCTCGATTATCTACGCAAAATCAGCTAAGTCCTTTATCTTTTCTTTAATTCTGCACAACATGGGGACATGTTGATCTTTAAGTGTGGGGGAGGGGAATGATTTGATATGTATCTATACATTTGCTTAATTCGTTATGTTTCTATGCAAAATGAGCTAGAATTTTCAAGATTTTTTGACATTTTTGTTTTTTTGTTTTGTCCTGAGTAGGCAATTCAATTCAATGTTCGTTATTTTTATAGTCATCCAAGCTATATATCATATGTTTGATAAGTTAGTTGTTTCACCTGAGATCTATTTTTCACGAGCCATAGTGAATGATGAGATATAATATAAAGTTATACCCCTTTTTGACGAGTGATTTCTGATTTTCTTATAAGTCATGTGCTTAGTGCTACGTATGTATCTTGAAATTTATGATAGTTTGTATTTAGATTTGAAGTATGTTATACTGTGAATATCTAAGGTTTGAATGTGATAAGTAACACGTAACTAAAGTTGTTGAAAAAGTTGAATTCTAAAAGAATTATTGGGTGTGTCGGAAGCTGGTCGATGATTTGAGTACGCTAGGGTATACCACGTATGTCCTATACCACTATGATGACCAAAAGCTCACGACAGTCAGGAAAAGCTGCCTTATGATTTGAGTAAGGTAGGGTATATCTCGAATATCCTATTCTGCTATGAGGGCAAGAGCTCATTCTGATGTGTGTTAAAAGTGAAATAGTTAAATCAACTTGCAATAAGAATTTTTATGAAATGGATATAAGACTAAGTGATCGTCTATCTTATCCCCAGTAGAAACTGATAGATATGCTGTAGGGATTATCCTCTGAGTATTTCAGAAAGGCCCTAGATATATTTGATCATCCTTTTCGAGATATTGTACGTTTGTAGGGTACATCTTATGAGTGTCATTTATTGCTAGTCTATGAGGGGGTATTAGCTAGTTTTGCATTGAGTTTCTCAAGTTTGGATTTAGTGGAAGTTTTCTATGGATATTGATAGCAAAATAACTAACTGCTAACTTTAACCGACAGAGTATCGGGTCAACAGTAGTATAATGGTAACAAGGTCGAATCCACAGGGAATAACGTTTAAGTACCAAAGTCGACGTAGAACTTAGTTCGGTCAAGATTATGGTAGGGAGATATTACACTAGGCAAAAGTTAAGATTAACTAACGGTTGTAGTTCTAGTTATTAAAAGGTATAGCCGAATTATGATCCAACGAGTTACTTTTACCCCTAAGAGAAGACTTGACAGGGAGCGTGTTTTAACCAACCTACCTTTCCACGGAATTTAACGACATCCACGGGTGCCAACTCCTAATTCGGTGTTAAGGTCCGAACAACTCTCACTCAACACCCTATGTGAAGTTAATTAATTTTCCCTTTAGAAAACCGATTAACCTAACATGATTACGCTCTTAGAGTCGCTCGAACAACGATGACAAACCTCTGTATTGGAAACGGTCCTAACAACTAGGCCGAATCTACGCAACGATCCCAAAACCCCTTATCCCACATTTCACCGCAAAATACATCTATAGGTTCGATGTGTGTGATAGTGAACTAGGTGATCAATCTAATTCAAAGACGTTTAAAATAAGTTTTAGGACGTGGATTAATCATTAAAACATAAAATTACGCGCTGCACAACTCCCGTTTAATCCCCTTTAGGGCGTTTCACGCGATTTTACATAATTCGACTATACACAAATTTAGTTACTCATGATGGTGATAACAACCGAATGATTAAAGAAAATTATACTAAAGACAGTAAGTAAAAGCGAATTCAACATCATATGAAAAACAGTAAATAAGTGCTTATAGTTATATATATATAGTTACATAGATAGATAGATATATATAAGTGCATAAAAGTAAATATATATATATATATATATATATATATATATATATATATATATATATATTATAAGTGCGTAAAAGTAAATAAAAGCTCGAAAACAATAATCTATTGATAATTATCCCATTACAACGATATTTTAACTAATTTATATAAAAACATATACATATATATATACATACATAGACATATATATATATATATATATATATATATATATATATATATATATATATATATATATATATAATTTCCTTCCTTTTCTTTTCTTTCTTTTTCTCGTCTTTCTTTTTATAGTATATATATATATAACTATATATCTATCTATCTATCTATCTATATATATATATATATATATATATATATATGTTACTACTACCAACAAGAAAAAGAAAGAAAATTGGCCGAATGCAATGGCCCCTACTCTGTTGAGAATGCAACCTATTTATAGGCTAAATTAGTTAAGGCGGATCGATCCGGTGCTAATCATCACATTCATCTCCCCTTAATTTCCAACTTTCGGATATAAATTATATATTTTGGAATAAAACTTCTAAAATTCATATCTTGAGTTCTAGATCTCCAAATGACATGATTCAAGAGGCATTAGAAAGCTCTCGGAAAAATCTACAACTTTCATGAAGGATTCTTCTTCAGAAAATGTCGTTTTGATGAGCCATTCGTTTGTCGAAGACATTTCTCGATTTCCACTAAATCGAATCGATTAGCCACTTGACCACTTGACTTAATGATACTTGAGTTGTAGAAGTCCGATTGACGTGATTCAAAATGCGTTGGAAAGCTCTTTCAAAGATCTACAACTTTCATTAAGGACACTTCTTCAGAAAATGTCTTTTTGATGAGCCATTTGTTCGTCGAAGATATAATTCGTTAGTGGTACCACTAACCACTGAGCCACTTGACCACTTAAGTTAGTGGCACACTCTTATATCCCTAAAAATATCTCTTTTAGGCCTCAAAACGTGTCATTACTCGGGATTTTGATCAACCTATAATTCTACAATAAACCACCAAAATACCAAACGTAAATCCGACACGACACTCCGGTTACTAAACCGGTACAAAAACTAATAAAAACTTATAAAAACACGATATTTTATAAAATAGTCACGACTTATATATTTTTATGAAACTTAGGAATTAATGACTTTAATTGATATAAAAGTGCTCGAAATGATATCAGAAATGGGGTCAAAAGTTATAAAAATAACAGTGAATTTTTCCGTCATCACAACCCCCCACTTAGCTTTTGGTCGTCCTCGAGCAAAACAAACGATAAAATAAAATGAATGAGGAAAAATTCATGAAAAGATAAGATGTAAGGGACAACCAGATGATGAAACCATTCGAATCATAACCACACGTTAACCTCAATATAAATGTATAACAGAGTGCGTGTGTGACAAGCCTTTTCAATTTCCACTATCCTCTCTTGAATAATTCAAGCAAACGCACAAGTATCCATTCGAGACAGTCCTAATGACTTTCCTAGGTATTGCGATAATAGATTCCACACAAAATCCTCACGTGTACTTATTAGGATACTCCCTAAAGCATATCATTCGGTTTATACTCGGGGATAGTCGAAGATAACTAAGTTTTCAACCATGCTTAATTCATTCCCGGCAATAGGATGTTTCGTGATAACACCCTAGCCGGGACTTAATTTCACATGTGTAGCATATGCCTTCATTCCCGGCAATAGGACGTTTCGTGATAACCCCTAGCCGGACTACTATCATCGTGCGGTTTCCCTCTTTCCCAAAGAATAGGACGTTTCGTGATAACACCCTAGCCGGACTACTATCATCGGGCGCTCGGGAGCTTTTAAACCTCATAGTGATACGGGACGTTTCGTGATAACGCCCTACTGCACTCAAATCATTGGTAGCTACAACCGACATATATATAGTTCATCTTAATTTGGTATTTTTCTTTTCATTCCACTTAACTTATATCCTTTCTATCACATTCAAACATTCAGATATTCACAGTACACGTTCAAAAATTAGGTACTAAGTTACTGCAATTATCTCTAGAATAACCACTAGGATACTGAATGGATACAGTTTAAAATTTTTGCTTCAATATCAAAGGCTTACGTGAACAATGAATTCATGTTACACAAATAAATTTGGGGTTAAAATGCACTTACGGTTCACTTTGGTTATATACATCCAAATCGATCATTACATCATCAAATCCATGAAATATATACCTTATACAATTTATTTTAATCAACTAAATAATGCTCGAAAAAAAAATCAAAAACTAAGAGATTTTCTGATACAAAATAAATACTTAATGCCATTACTAGACCAACCTCGACTCTACCCTCCACTTACGAACTTGCAATGTCCCAAGCGTGTGAATGAGATAGAGAGGAAGACTTAGCTTATAAACCTGGCAGAAAGGTGCTACCGAATCCCGTAACAGCCATGAGAAAGCACGACCCGAATCCCTATACAAAACCAAAACAAAGAAAACACGGGACATGGTCCTCGTGCCAAGACATCGAACGGGGATATGGGAATAATAAGAAAATGGCCCCGTCACGTCGTAAAATTCGATAGGCAATATATAGCACATAATAGCTTTAGATGGAAAAATCACCATACGGTTAAAGCACAGAACATCTAAGCATATACGTATCATAGAGAGTATCACATGAGCATATATCATAGTCAAGTCAACTATTCCTAGATTCAATTTTATTACACACAGTTTTATTAAGGCGAGAAAACTCACCATTATACTACAACGACCAGAAATTTGAAACAGACTAGATCATAAAATGAAATGTGTGAAAGAGCGTTGAGTCTTTTATACCCAGATCCTCAAGGGTTCAACAACCTAAGTCCAAGAAATGATGTATTTGAATGTTTTCTTTTTTCTCCATCGGGATTTTCGGATAACCACCTAATTGTTCCCTGTTTAATGACATTCAAACCTTCATCTCGAGACTTGGTTGTGCTTTGTGTTCACCTTTCATTATGATCATACTTTCCACAGATTCTACATTTCATCAAGACTAGTCTTATCCAAATTATTATTATTTAACGGGCTGCCTCCCAGTAGCACTTTTGTTTAACGTCGTTGGCTCGACTAAAACTCAGAAACGATTTATCAAGACTCGGGATCAGTCAAATGCACAATTTCGAGAGCATCATCGAATGGTAACTTCTTATACTTTTTTAGACGCAGGCCGTTCGTGATGAACGTTCCGTGCTTCGGATGTGTTACCTCGATGGCTCCTGAGTCGAAAACTCGCAATACCGTATATGGTCCTGACCACCTTGACTTAAGTTTGCCTTGAAATAAATGGAGGCGAGTATTATAGAAAAGGACCTCATCACCTACGTCGAAAATACGAGGTTTGATCAACTTATCATGAAGCATTTTGGTCTTTTCCTTATATTTCGCCGAACAATCGTAAGCTTGAAAGCGAAACTCATCTAACTCGTTCAACTGAGCCATCCTTCTTTCACCGATTAATGCGTCATCCATATTTAGATTCTTAATCGCCCAATAGGCCTTATGCTCTAACTCTACGGGGAGATGGCAAGCCTTGCCAAAAACAAGCATGTAGGGTGACATACCTATTGGTGTCTTGAACGCAGTTCGGTGTGCCCAAAGCGCATCATCTAACTTCTTTGACCAATCCTTAAGATTAGAATTGACTGTCTTCTCCAAGATTCTTTTAATTCCCCGATTGGACATTTCTACTTGGCCACTAGTCTGAGGGTGGTAGGCAGTGCCTAACTTATGAGTGACCCCATACTTCATTAAAAGCTTATTGAAATCTCTATTTGTAAAGTGACTTCCATTGTCACTGATTATTGCTCGAGGTATTCCAAACCGGGATAGAATATGTTTCTTAAGAAACCGTATGACTACATGTTTATCGTTAGTAGGCGAAGCGATTGCCTCAACCCACTTTGAAACGTAATCACAGGCGACAAGAATGTACTGATTCCCGAAAGAAGACGGATATGGTCCCATGAAGTCTAATCCCCATATATCAAAAACTTCACACACTATTATCGGTTTTTGGGGCATCTCATTCCTCTTGGAAATCCTTCCTGACCGTTGACATGCGTTACATGTCTTAACATACGCATGTGCATCCTTGAAAATAGTGGGCCAGTAGAACCCACTTTGTAACACCTTCAATGCTGTTCTCTCGCCCGAGAAGTGGCCACCGGCCTCTTTATCATGGCAGAACGAGAGAATACTCACTATCTCACTGTCATCAACACATCTCCTCAGGATTCCATCTGCACAAAGCCTAAAAAGTAAGGGATCCTCACACACATATCGGTTCACCTCGCTATAGAACTTCTTCTTCTGGTTCTCATCAAACTCAGGATCTACGAATCCACACTCATGATAATTAACGAATGGGGCATACCATGGGTTTCCTTTCTTTCCTCTCTGCAGAAAATTTCCTTGCTTAACCGGGAGCATCGTATCTACTACGAACAACTGCTCATCCCGAAAACGGTCATCAATGTCAACCTTAATAGAGTGTTTCTTGTCTCCCTGTTCCATCCTACTGAGATGGTCAGCTACTACGTTCTCACACCCCTTTCGATTCTTAATCTCTACATCGAACTCTTGAAGAAGCAAGATCCACCTTAACAAGCGTGGTTTTGCATCCTTCTTGGCAAATAGGTATTGCAACGCAAAGATGGTCAGTGTGAACTATGACTTTCGATCCAACCAAGTATGACCGGAACTTGTCGAAAGCAAAAACAACAGCTAAAAGTTCCTTTTCAGTTGTGGCGTACTTTTGTTGAGCCGAGTTCATGGTATGACTCGCATAGTAGATAGGGCGAAACAACTTGTCAACCTTCGACCTAGGACGCTCTCCTACGGCATAATCACTCGCATCACACATCACTTCGAACTCCTTAGACCAATCAGGTGCTACCAAGATGGGAGCCGAAGTAAGAAGTTTCTTAAGAGTTCGAAAAGCGTCTAAGCATGCCGCATCAAAAACACAAGGGGCACCCTTCATCAATTGAAGAGTAAGAGGTCTAGAAATGTGGGAAAAACCCGGAATGAATCTACGATAAAAACCTGCATGTCCCAAGAATGAACATAGAGTCTTCAGATTTGTAGGCATAGGAAGCTTAGAAATTGCCTCTATTTTTGCTCTATCGACCTCTATTCCTTTACCCGATACCTTATGTCCTAAAACAATTCCTTCAGTTACCATGAAATGACACTTTTCCCAATTTAAAACCAAGTTTGTCTTTTCACAACGTGCAAGCACCTTATCAATATTCGACAAACACTCATCAAAAGTATCACCAAAAACGCTAAAGTCATCCATAAAAACTTCCATGAAATTCTCTATCATATCGGCAAAGATAGCCATCATGCATCGCTAGAACGTCGCGGGTGCATTACACAACCCAAACGGCATTCTTTTGAATGCAAAGGTGCCATACGGACATGTGAATGTAGTCTTATCCTGGTCATGTATATCGATGTGAATTTGATAATAGCCACTAAAACCGTCCAAAAAGAAGTAAAATGCATGACCACTCAGACGCTACAGCATTTGATCAATAAAGGGTAGGGGAAAATGATCTTTCCTAGTCTTATCATTCAGCATGCGAAAATCAATACAAACTCTGTGACCAGTAACTAAACGAGTAGGAATGGGCACACCTTTTTCATTAAGCTCAACTGTGATGCCTCCTTTCTTAGGCACGACTTGTGTGGGGCTCACCCATTCACTGTCGGAGATTGCGTAGATTATCCCTAACTCAAGCATCTTTACCACGTCTTTCCTCACCACTTCTTGCATATGTGGGTTTAGCCGTCTCTGAAATTGCCTAACCGGCTTGGCACCTTCTTCCAGGATGATCTTGTGCTTGCAGATATCAGCACTAATCCCTTTTATGTCAACCATCTTCCATCCGAAGGCCTTTTTGTGTTTCTTCAAGACGTGGATCAACTTAGCTTCCTGCAAAACGGTTAGTGCGGACGAAACAATAAGAGGAAGTAATTCATCGTGTTCTAAAAACACATACTTTAAATGCTTAGGAAGTGGCTTCACTCCGGATCGCAGGTGGTTCCTCGATTGACGGCTTTGGCGGCTTGCCGGTCAAACCGAGCTCTAGCTTCTTATTCCGGCTTGCGTCGACAAAAGGAGTTGCCTCCAAATGATATACCCGAACTCTCATTTGTGGATCGTCATCCTCTCGCGGTGCTTGACTTCATCAAGCATTCTTCCATTGGTTCTTGGTATCCCTGCGCAGTTAGTGTGCTCCAAAATACAAGGATATATAGCATCAACGTAAAAAACAATCACTCTTTTCATCATCAGGATGCTTCATTGCATTATAGACATTTATGGCTACACTCTCCTTCCCGACTCGTAGTATAATCTCTCCCCTCTTAATGTCTATCAAGGTCTCTCCTGTGTTCAAGAAAGGCCGACCTAACAAAAGTGGGGTTTTAGTATCCATATCCATATCTAAGACTACAAAGTCAACAGGGAAAACAAACTTGTCTACCTGTACCAACACATCTTCAGCTACCCCTAGAGGTTTCCTAACGACCTATCTCGCCATCCGTAAGGTCATTCCCGTTGGCTCTAATGCTCCCAATCCCAATTTCTCATAAATTCCTCTAGGCATCGTGCTCACGAAGCCCCTAGATCACATAGCACATTTTTAAACACGCTTTCCCCAATGGTAATTGGGATGGTAAAGCTACCTCTATCCCGCAACTTGGGGGTATTCTATTATCAAAGATTGCGTAACATTCCTCACTCAAATGTACCATCCGTTGCATCTTCTCCTTACTCGACAACATTCCTTTCAAAAATTTAAAATATGGGGGAATGCTCGAAATTGCCTCTAATAGGGAATATTCATCTCTACCTTTCTTAAGAGATTCGTAAATTTTGCCGACCCCGGGTCGCATGTCCTTTCGGGTCCCTTAGGAGGATAGGGCAAAGTATTAACATCAAAATCAGGGGGAGGAGGAGGAATTCTGTTTTTCTTACCTCTTTCTTTAGGCGGCGAGGCTTCTTCTTCTTTGATGTCCAATACCACATAGTCGTTCTTCGGTGCTGCCCCTTCCACTGCTTTCTGGTTTGCCTCAGCCAATGCCTTTTTCGTCGCTTCCAATTCTTTCTTCATTGCAGCCATTTCTTTCTTCACACTGCCAACTTCCAAGTCCTCAATCTCGACTTCACCATACATGGCCCCTTCACGGTCGACTGCCTTCTCTTTCTCACCTTATCGGTTCGCTTTTTCACCCATAATTCCTTCTTCTTATCACTCAGCCCAACCTCTTTACCACTTCGTGTGAACACAGCATTCACACCCTTTGGGTTCCTCTCAGTGTTACTTGGAAGTCCACCACTCAGATTTGTTTTCATTGTGTCGGTTATTTGACCCACTTGGGTCTCCAAGTTCCGAATGGCAGATTGTGTGGCCACTTTTTGCTCTACAGCATTCTTGTTTAGCTCAGAAACAGTCATGTCTAATCTTTCCAGAAGTATCTCAGCGGGCGTCTTCTGAACACCAGAATTGTTTGATTGCTGACTGTTTTGGTTGTTCTGGTGCAGATGAGCATTCAGATGCTGATAGGTGCCAGAATTAGTACTTCTCAACGGCTGGCTCACTTGCTGGTTCTGATTGTTTTGCTGACCCTGATTCTGATTCCAGCCTTGATTTTGGTTCCAACTCTGATTCTGTTGTTGTCCTTGTGACTGAGATTGCGGGTTCTGACTGTTTTGATTCCAGCCTTGATTCTGATTCTGGTATGAACTCTGATTCTGGGGGTTCTGATTCCAAGGTCGGTTGTACGGGCTTTGGTTTTGCCTAAAGCCTTGGTTCTGATTACTTTTTCGATTCCAATTCTGACCCTGGTTCCAACCTTGATTCTGCTGATTCTGATTCCATTGCCCCTGGTTTCCTTGTCCAACATAATTCACTTCATATTGTTGTGAACCATCACCCATACCATAATCCATTTGTGGCCCTTGCTGATTATCAAAGTTTTGATTCCACTGTTGCTGGCCAAACTCTTGCTGATTCATATCCATTTGCCTCATCGCATAGACATTCATCCACTGCTGGTCATTCTGATTGCCAGACTGTTGTTGTACTGGAGTAGGCGTCAACTGTTGTGGATAAGTGGGTTTTTTCGATGATGCACATTCCATGGCAGAATGTCCACCTCCACAAATTTGGCATTGTTGTGCCTTCTTTCGTTCTAACTCCATTCGGTCCATCTTTAGCACCATTTCTTGCATCTTGTCATGCATGGCCGTCTCTCTATCAAGCTCTTCTTTTAGCGACTTCACACTTTCCAGGGGGTCTTTCTTCTTCTTTCTGCTCGACCCCCATTGTCCTTCTCCATCTGCCGCATTCTCAATCTGTCTCATAGCTTGCTCCGGCGGCAGATTCATGATATCTCCGCCACTGGCGGCATTCAGTTTATTCTGGTCCATTGGCTGTAAGGCCCCGAATAATATAATAACCTGTTCCACTGTAGAAAAACCGTGTGGAGGGCATTTCTTCAGTAGACCCCTGAATCTCTCATAAGTCTCTTTTAAGGTTTCTCCCTCGAGACCGTCAAACGAAGAGATTCCTTCCTTCAAATCTAGAATCTTCGCCGGAGGAAAATACTTTTTCAGAAACACTCTCGTTACATCAGCCCATGTATGTAACGAATCATTTGGTAAAGAGTCATACCAATCTTTAGCAGCTCCTCTTAACGCAAACGGAAAAACTATTAATTTTACCGCCTCTTCACTTACCCCGTTATATTTCATTGTTCCACAAATCTGGAGAAAGTGATCCAGAAAGCTATTCGGGTTCTCGCCGATTTCCCGTGGAACAAGGCGTGTTCCCCCAACATGTTCAAAATATTTTGCTTAATATCCATGTTATTCGCATTAATTGGGGGTACCCTAATTGGGTTGTGCCCTATAACTTCCCGTGGGGTAGTGACGTAATCTCGACAAACCCTCGGTCCCTGTGCTTGCTGAGCCATCTGTTGCTGATAAACCGGCTGCTGAGGAGGTGGATCATATGGGTTATACGGGTTTTGGAACCCCTGTTGATTTCCTTGATTCTTCAGCATCCGCAGTACTCGATTTACCGTCTCTTGGTCTAATTCGGGTCTGAAGTTCTGCGTATCCTGAGCATCTTGTCCGCCTCTGTACTGTCCAATCCCTGGCCTCTGATTAAACTGTGGAGTTCCCAACTGACGTAACACTGTGTTGTCATCTCTTGACGGCTCATGATGAGGGGTCCTCGGTGGAGTATGCAATGGTAGTGTTGCGTTACCACCAGTAGTGTCTGAGGTTTGCCCTTGTACATTGTGTTCGCTTAAGGGCTCTTTGCCATCTCTATGAGTTGGTGAATCCTCCATTCCCTCTGAGGATTCTGACAATGAACTCTCTACTACCCCTTCTTCCTCAAACAAAGGGTTCGGACTGGCAATCAGAGGTTCTCCTCGGCGCTGACTGTTTCTATGACGTGCGTAAGCTTCAATTTCTTCAATTGGCTCGATGAGTGGTTCTTTGGAGCTTCGGGTCATGCACTGACAAACAAGAAACAACGAGAAAAAATAAAAACGACCTAAGCCCATGCTTTCGGTCAACTTACAAGATATCAAACGTTACGTCCCCGGCAACGGCGCCAAAAAGCTTGATAGCAAAATAACTAACTGCTAACTTTAACCGACAGAGTATCGGGTCAACAGTAGTATAATGGTAACAAGGTCGAATCCACAGGGAATAACGTTTAAGTACCAAAGTCGACGTAGAACTTAGTTCGTGTCAAGATTATGGTAGGGAGATATTACACTAGTGCAAAAGTAAAGATTAACTAACGGTTGTAGTTCTAGTTATTAAAAGGTATAGCCGAATTATGATCCAACGAGTTACTTTTACCCCTAAGAGAAGACTTGACAGGGAGCGTGTTTTAACCAACCTACCTTTCCACAGTAATTTAACGACATCCACGGGTGCCAACTCCTAATTCTGGTGTTAAGGTCTGAACAACTCTCACTCAACACCCTATGTGAAGTTAATTAAATTTCCCTTTAGAAAACCGATTAACCTAACATGATTATGCTCTTAGAGTCGCTCGAACAACGATGACAAACCTCTGTATTGGAAACGGTCCTAACAACTAGGCCGAATCTACGCAACGATCCCAAAACCCCTTATCCCACATCTCACCGCAAAATACATCTATAGGTTCGATGTGTGTGATAGTGAACTAGGTGATCAATCTAATTCAAAGACGTTTAAAATAAGTTTTAGGACGTGGATTAATCATTAAAACATAAAATTACGCGATGCACAACTCCCGTTTAATCCCCTTTAGGGCGTTTCACGCGATTTTACATAATTCGACTATACACAAATTTAGTTACTCATGATGGTGATAAGAACGGAATGATTAAAGGAAATTATACTAAAGACAGTAAGTAAAAGCGAATTCAACATCATATGAAAAACAGTAAATAAGTGCTTATAGTTATATATATATAGTTACATAGATAGATAGATATATATATAAGTGCATAAAAGTATATATATATATATAGTTATAAGTGCGTAAAAGTAAATAAAAGCTCGAAAACAATAATCTATTGATAATTATCCCATTACAACGATATTTTAACTAATTTATATAAAAACATATACATATATATATATACATACATAGACATATATATATATATATATATATATATATATATATATATATATATATATATATATATATATATATATATATATATATATATATATATATATATAGATAGATCGATATATAGTTATATATATATATATACTATAAAAAGAAAGACGAGAAAAAGAAAGAAAAGAAAAGGAAGGAAATTGATATATATATATATATATATATATATATATATATATATATATATATATATATATATATATATATATATATATACTACTACCAACAAGAAAAAGAAAGAAAATTGGCCGAATGCAATGGCCCCTACTCTGTTGAGAATGCAACCTATTTATAGGCTAAATTAGTTAAGGCCGGATCGATCCGGGAAAAGGCCGGATCGATCCGGTGCTAATCATCACATTCATCCCCCCTTAATTTCCAACTTTCGGATATAAATTATATATTTTGGAATAAAACTTCTAAAATTCATATCTCGATTTCTAGATCTTCAAATGACATGATTCGAGAGGAATTAGAAAGCTCTCGGAAAAATCTACAACTTTCATGAAGGACTCTTTTTCAGAAAATGTCGTTTTGATGAGCCATTCGTTTGTCGAAGACATTTCTCGATTTCCACTAAATCGAATCGATTAGCCACTTGACCACTTGACTTAATGATACTTGAGTTGTAGAAGTCCGATTGTTGTAGAAGTCCGATTGACGTGATTCAAAATGCGTTGGAAAGCTCTTTCAAAGATCTACAACTTTCATTAAGGACACTTCTTCAGAAAATGTCGTTTTGATGAGCCATTTGTTCGTCGAAGATATAATTCGTTAGTGGTACCACTAACCACTGAGCCACTTGACCACTTAAGTTAGTGGCACACTCTTATATCCCTAAAAATATCTCTTTTAGGCCTCAAAACGTGTCATTACTCGGGATTTTGGTCAACCTATAATTCTGCAATAAACCACCAAAATACCAAACGTAAATCCGACACGACACTCCGGTTACTAAACCGGTACAAAAACTAATAAAAACTTATAAAAACACGATATTTTATAAAATAGTCACGACTTATATATTTTTATGAAACTTAGGAATTAATGACTTTAATTGATATAAAAGTGCTCGAAATGATATCAGAAATGGGGTCAAAAGTTATAAAAATAACAGTGAATTTTTCCGTCATCAGATATGCACACACAGTGGTGAACTTCTGATTTATTGGATCTATGCTATATTGTCTGAGATGTCTGTTTTCGTTTCGAGCCCTAATTTTCGTTTTGTTTTGCTCGGGATGAGCAAAAGCTAAGTGTGGGGGAGTTGTTAAGGGTGAATTTATACGATTTATATTGATATATTTTATGATAATTTCCCTCATATTTGTATAATTTGCATAAGAAACGACTGTTTAATGGAATTATTGAGTAAATGAGGTTTGTAATGAGTTATTCGCAAAATAGGTTAATTTTGGTGTTTTAATTTTGATTTTATGATTATTTGGATGATATTACATTTTGCGATGTTTTGATGTGTTGTAGGTACGTGTTTGATGCTCAAATGAAGATCAAAAAGAGATAAGAGTCGGATTTAATTGATGAAAAAGAGATAAGGATGGAATTGGATAGAAGAAAAGAGATAGAGATGAGAAAATCAAATTGTGATCAAGCTGAACGCACGTCTAGGTTTCGTCCAGTGGACGGGCGTTTGATCCAGTGGACGGGCGTCCAGGCTGAAGAGCTTGATTCAGAGTGTTGATGGATTCGATGGACGAGCGTCCAATTTAAAGAAGGACGGGCGTCTGATGAAGACTCAGCCCGACTCGAAGTTTTTGTTGAAGACCGGACGAGCGTCCAGATAGCTGGACGGGCGTCCTTCCACCGCCTCAGCACAGCCGACTTTATTTTCTATAAATACCAGCGCTATTTTCAACCCTAGGGAGATCATTACACAATACTCAAAACCCTAAACCTAGGGGCGGCTTTAGGCTGCGTTTTTACTCCTTTATTCCAGTTTTTATGCAAGTAAATTCTAGATTAAATTAGGTAGTTCTATGTTAGTTTATTCAGCAATTTCAAGTTGCAAGAGGATGTTTAGAGGCTAGGCCTTCATAAAACGAGCATTGTGAAGCCTATCCAGCACGTTTTGATTCCGTTTCTACGATTATATTGTGAGTTTTTATCTAAAGTTGTTTCCTTTATCATGTTTTATATTGTTCATTGCAATTGTATCGTAAGATGTGCATGTTTGATTGTTTTATGTTGATGAAAGTCATATAAACATTAGATCATCGTGATAAGGAATAGATGTTTAATCTATATAACGAGAGTTAATAGGTTAGATTTCTAGGTTACAAACGTTAAAGTTTCCACCTTTAATTAGTAAAGTCATTAATCTTTAAATCGAAAGATATAGATTAATAGGTGAACTATCTAAGAAATTAGGGTTCATGTTTTAGACAAGGTGAAATCACAACTTGGTTAGAAAACACAATATAATCGAGATAGGAGTTGATATTTGTTAGGATAGGTGGATCAATCGCTCGTTTGTTCGTTATAATTTGAATTTAATCCCTTAAAACTTGAGTTGTTTAGTTTAGTTAAATCTTCTTATTGCATCTTAGGTTTAGTTGTAGTTTAAATTGTTCGCAACCCGTATCTTCCCTGGCTTTAGATTCATTCTTCTGTCCAGTTTTACATTCGTGTTATTTTTACTTTCAGTCTCGTTTAGTTTTATTTGCTGTTTAGGTTAGTAATCGTGACACCCTTAGATTAGTTAGAATAAAAACTAGAGTTAACAACCTCCGATTCCCCGTAAGATCGACCCGGTATTAATCGCTATACTACGATCCCTACACTTGGGGAATACCGGATTTATAAATTTTATTACTTGTTTGTTTTGTTAGATAAAATCCGTGACAATATTGGATGATATGGAGAGAATATGTAGAAGCTTTTTTTGGGGGGAGGAAAGTGGAGAGAGACGTATGCATTCCCTATCCTGGAATACGCTTTGTCAACCGAAAGAGTGCGGAGGCTTAGGTTTCAAAAACCTGAAATTCATGAATATTGCAATGCTTGGAAAATTAGTCTGGCAAATGCTCATCGATGATCATTCGTTGTGGGTGAAAGTTTTGATCCAAAAATATGGTAGCCCCTTTGAGAAGCCTAAACCCACAAGCTGGTCAGCTGTGTGGAAGAGCATTTGCTATGCAGCATCCTACTTGAAGGAAGGGTTTGACGTTGTTAATGACTCTATCATTTGGAGTAATGCCAGTAATAAAAAAATATAGTGTTGCAGATGGGTACTCCTTCCTCTGCAAAGAGACTCGGCCTACCACTGATAAGATTTGGGAGGATATATGGCATCTCAAAGGACCGGCCCGCCTCAACTTTACCATGTGTCAGACGACTCATGATGCTTTGCCTACAATGTCGTTGTTGTCCAAACGCCATGTTTCACCAACAGCGTGTGCAAATTATGTAATGTCGCTGACGAGACTTGCCTACATGCCTTGAGAGATTGTACAGTTGCTAAGGAACTTTGGAAAATTATTGTCCCAAAACCGAACTGGAGGGACTTTTTTTTCGCATGTTGCCCCAGCTTACTGGATTCGATACTCTATCACTGATAAATGAAAACATAAAAATTGGTCTTATCAGTTTAGGGATGTGATTCATTGCATTTGGTACTGGAGGAACAAGATCCACCACGGAACTGAAGATGGCCACCCTCCCTTGCATGTGTTGATTTCCAAATCTGAAGCTCGAGTTCGAAACCTTAGATTAGCGTGGAATTTTTATTAGCCTTTCCTTGTGTAGTTTTTTTTTGTTTTTATGCAAACATTGTAAGTTGTGGTTTTACACGTTTCCATTTTAATAAAATGATCGTTTCTTTAAAAATAAAAAAGTAAAAAAAAAAATACGATTTTCAAACGTGAGGTGAGGAGAGTAGTTATTATCTTTCCATTTATGATTTGATTGAGGGAGAATTAATGATGTAAAGCTATAGAATTTGATCGAAAATAAATGTTGAAGCTTTCAGTACAATCGTTTTTAGTAAGAAAATATCCAAAAGCAGCGTACATTGAGGGTACAAACCCTTTAAATACCCTTTTCACAAAACAAACTAAAAGGACAGAAATATCCCATAAAGTAAAATAAAAGATTAAACAGAAAAAGATAAAGTGATCTAATCTCTTAAGTGTCATCATCTACATCATTTCCATCCTCCCCCAAAATGATAAACTCGTCCTCGAGTGGAGTCTGCTGAGTTGGGGCTGCATCCGGAGGCTGGTACGGCATCAGATCAACAACATTGAGAGTCTTGGAAATCAGGTAAGTAGCATGCAAATCAACTTCATAGGACTCACAAGCACCATCAAGATTTACCGGAGGGTCAAGGCTATTCACCACACTGTGAAACAATTTCAAAGACCCTCTCAATTGTCCATTCTTCCACAAAACATTTCCATATGCATCAATTATAACAATACTCATCTCCCCCATGATGAGCTTCCTTTTCATATTAGTGTTGTTCGTATCATTCCAACGCTCCCATGGGATAACTCGTCCCGAGTTAAATTAAAACAGTAGTACCTCTGATGTCCGTTAGATATACAAATATTACTTTCTTCCCGATGAAAAGGAAACATCACTATCTTTCTGCATGTCACATAGAAGACTTGCATAAACATGGACTGAATAGTGTTGGAAAGGCATATAACCAGGGAATATAGAGATCTCGTGAGCAAACTTTGAGTATAAGACAAAAACTTCCATGTAGAGATTGTACCATTAAAATCTATTTTATATCCATCACCACTAAAAGTTCTTGTACCTTCACCACATGCGTTGTGTTTCCAGGTCTGATGTTGGCCAACCAAAATAATGTAAATGATCTCATTCATAAAATCAAAGCAAACACCCAATGGAAAATTAAATAGCTCAACATTCCCAATTCATCCTCCTTTATAACCAACACCTTTGTTTCCATTTCCCTTGTTAGTTCCCACAACTTCTTGAAGGAACATAACCATGTTTATGAAGTAACTGTAACATATCCCAATAACTCACTATTAGACCAGCACACACAATTAGCATTTGAGCAAGGTTTTTATCATTGTTAACAACATATGATGAAGCTCCTATAATATCCAGCTCACATTTTTTTTCTGGCGTTAATCATAAACAATCTGCAAGAATGGAATGGTAGGTGATTCTCAAAATGCCATTTTCGTAAACAAAATACATACTTCCACCTGGATCGAATGACAACAGCACAATCCGTGATTGTTTGCTCCATATAGTCTGCCATTTGATAAAAGTACCAACAAATAGAGAAGCCATGTTCTTAGCGAAATCTGCCGATTCTTTGGTAGTAATATTGACTTTAATCGTCTTGGGCAACTCATGAAACAGGGCTTCCGGATATGTGTCAAGGAGGCTGTAGGCAGACCCACCAAAGATAAATAAGGATATGTTAATGCTTCTCTGAAACCAGGTGTACTAAGAATCAACAGGGTGCAAATCTGAACCAACATTTACAGGGTTACCCACATCAGTATGGACTGAATTTTCCAACCAGTGACTCCTTTCTTTCCCGAGTTTTTGACATCCCTCTGTTCCCACAGTCATACTATGAGAGAAATACTTTGCTAAAACATTCATTTCTTCACCCAACATTAAAGTGATTTTTCTGCTAGCATCTTTGCCCCTTAAAATGTCAATATTAGGCTCACAGCTTCTTTGTATGACAATAAAGATTTCAAATGCTATGAATTCTCTTATGAGCACTAGGTTGCACGCAAGCATTGGTTCCATGCCTAAACTCTTTTTATCACATACTGTATAAAATATTGTTATTATTATTATCATAATACATGAATTAACCTTTTACTTAATGTATTATGGTTGGGGTATTAGTTACCATTATTACCGTTGCATTAACCCACTATTTAGGCGGTTGCCTTGTTAGTATAAACTCTGCCAACACCGCATTTATTGCTTGTCTGCCACTATCTTAATCACTCTTGTCCAACCCTTTGGACTCCCTTGTAATCCTATTTAAACTCCTTTTCAACTTCATAATTTATAATATAGAAGAGTTTTTTTCCTTTAATTTATTTCTCTCAATCTCTTCATGATATGAGAGCCTTATTAGCTCGATCTTGAAATTTTTTCTTCACCATGTCTTCTCACTCCGATGTTACATCAGCAGAACCACAGAATAATCAAAATTCTGGCTGACTAATTCATCAACTCCTTTTACAAGACATAAATTAGATGGCAACAAATATCTTCAACGGTCCAGGTCCATGAAAATGTTCATCACTGGCCAAAGCAAGATGGGATACCTCACTGAATCCAAAGTTGCACCAGCTGCAGATGATGAAAAGTTTGAAGCATGGGATATTGAAAATAACCTTGTTAGGACTATCCTTCTCAGGTCTATGACCAAAGAAACTAGTGAGAACTTCATGTTCTATGATACAGCCCAAGAAATCTGGGCTGCTGCTCGAGACCTCTACTCAAAGAAGGATAATACCTCTGAAATTTATGAGATAGAGGCTCAAATCCAAGGGTATAAGCAAGGAGATCTCACTGTCACTTAGTTTTTCAACCAACTCACTCGAGCATGGCAGCAGCAGGACATGTTTGAAGAACTTGCATGGAAACACTGATGATGCCAATCTTTACAAGCAAGTGGTTGAGCAAAAGAGGATCTTCAAATTCCTCATGGGCTTGAACCCATCTCTGGATGTTGTCAGAGGTAGGGTACTATCCACTAAGCCCCTTCCGTCTCTCAAAGATGTGTTCTCTGAGATTAAGTATGAGGAGAGCAGGAGGAAGCTTATGCTAATGGACAATCCCACTACTAATACTATGGTTGAAGTTTCTGCCCTGTTGACATATGGAAAGGCTGCTGATAGCAATGACATGTCTGTAAAAAAAAATTGCTACATGGAATCAAAATGGCAAGAATAAGAAGGACAAATTACGGTGTGACCACTGCAGGAGGACAAATCACACTAGGGAAACTTGCTGGAAAATTCATGGCAAACCTGAGAACTGGAAGTCCCCTAGACAGAACAATAAAGAAAATCATGGCGGATTAGTGACTGAAGAAAAGAAAGAAGGTCTCAACTTTACTAAAGATCAACTTGAGGCACTCAAAACCCTTCTGACTCAACAGGTATCTGGATCTAACAAAAATGAAACAGCTACTCATGCTCAATCATGTATTCTCTCTTTTGCAAATAATGTGTCAGACTTGGGAAGAAATTCTTGGATCATAGATTCATGAGCTTCTTCCCACATGACTGGAAATAAGAATTTTCTTATCAATTTTAAACCTTGCAACTATATCCACCAAGTCAAAATTGCTGATGGATCTATCTCTTATGCACAAGGAACTGGGAATGTTAACATCTCTAACACCATTGTGTTAAAAGATGTTCTCTATGTCCCAAAACTTGATTGCAATCTTATTTCTGTCAGTAAGCTAACTAATGACCTAAATTGAGATGTTGTGTTTTCTGCTAATCAGTGTGTTTTTCAGGATCATTCCTCACAGAAGATAACTGGCAATGCTAAGGCATGATCAGGACTCTTTATCCTCAATAAAAATGAAGATTCTGAGAAGACCAAGTTCCATTTTGCTTCAAAAACTAGTAGCTTTAATTTGAATGATGTAATGATGTGGCACTATAGACTAGGCCACCCAAGTTTTGCCTACTTAAAAACTCTGTTTCCAGAAAAATTTAAGGGTTTTAATGTTATCTCTTTGCAATGTGAAATCAGTCAGTTTGCTAAAATTACCAAATCGTGTATGCTAAGTTGCCCTATTTGCAATCTCATCCTTTTTCCCTCATTCATAGTGATGTTTGGGGACCTTCAAGAGTTAAGCATGTAATTGGTAGTAGATGGTTTGTTACTTTTATAGATGACCACTCTAGAGTTACTTGGCTATTTTTTATGAAAGATAAGTCTGAAGTCGGTTCTATGTTTCAAACTTTCTATAACATGATCTCTACTTAGTTTAATACAAAAATCAAAGTGCTGAAAACAGATAATGCAAAGGAATACTTTGAATCTAACTTAAGTACATTCTGGAAAGACAAAGGCATAGTTAATATCAGTAGTTGTGTGGAAACCCCTCAACAAAATGAAATTGCTGAAAGGAAGAACAGACACCTACTTGAAATGGCTAGATCCTTGATGTTCTCAATGAATGTACCTAAGTATCTATGGGGTGAAGCTATCCTTACTGCCACCTATTTGATCAACAGACTCCCTAGTAGAGTTTTAGAATTCAAATCTCCTTTGCAAACCTTAATGGCTGTTCACACTTGCAATCACCTCACCGCTAATGTTCCATTAAAAATATTTGGTTGCACTGCCTTTGTTTATATACATGCTTAGCATAGAAGTAAGCTTGATCCTAAAGCACAAATATGTATCTTCATTGGCTATTCTGCTAACCAAAAGGGGTGTAAGTGTTATTCTCCTACCACCAAACGGTTCTATGACACTATGGATGTTAGATTTTTTTGAAGATACTCCCTTTTATAATAAGCATAAAGATTTCTAAAAGTGCTAATAATTGGGACATATTTGATATTCATGTTTCTATCTCTCCACTAACCCCTGTGCAGCAAGAGCAGGAAAAATCAGCAGACCAAGTGTCAACAGACAACCAGTCAGCAAGCCAAGGATCAGCATACCAAGTGTCCGCAGACAAAGGGTCAGCAGACCAAGGATCGGCAGACCAAAGATCAGCAGACCAAGATTCAGCTGATAAAAGGTTAGCAGACAAAGGGCCCGCTAACCACCAGTCAGCAGATCACCATATGATACCCCAGCAGAGTAATAAACTTCCAATTGCAAAGGTCTATCATAGGAAAAGGTTTAAAAATCTCCCGTCAATCTCACAAGGTACTGCTGATGCACCCTTAGCTGAACATATCAATATCATACCTCGGCAGCCAGGTAATGCTTCCCCACCTAAGGTTGATGACAAGCCAATAGCAGTGCGGAAAGGTAAAAGACTATGCACTAAGCACCCTATTTACATTTTTCTGTCCTATGGTAAGCTATCACCTGCATTCTCTCTATTTACTCAGAATTTAGATAAAGATATTATCCCTAAAAATGTTTATGAGGCCCTCAATGACCCTAAGTGGAAAAGTGCCATTTAGAATGAGATATATGCCCTTCTTAGTAATCATACTTAAACCTAACCACTCTTTGCCCAGGAAAGAGGCCAGTCAGTTGTAAATGGTTGTTTAATATCAAATATAATGCTGATGCAAGTCTAAACAAGTATAAAGCAAGACTTGTTGCTAGGGGATTCACACAGACCTATGGCCTAGACTATAAGGAAACCTTTGCCCCTGTAGCTAAACTAAATATTGTTAGAATTCTTTTATCTCTTGCTGTCCATCTTGATTGGCCCTTGTATCAATTAGATATTAAGAATGCCTTCTTAAATGGAGATTTGGAAAAAGAAGTGTTTATGACTATTCCTCCTGGTTTTGAGAACTTTAACAATAAAGGGAAATTTTGCAAATTGAGAAATTCTCTGTATGGTTTAAAACAATCACCTAGGGCTTGGTTTGGTCGACTCACTTCTATTGTGAAAAGTTATGGTTACACTCAATGCAACTCTGACCACACTATGTTCATTAAAGTTACCAATAGCAAAAGATCCATATTAATTGTTTATGTGGATGATATTATCTTTACAGGGGAAGATCACATTGAGATTCAGAAACTCAAGAATCTGCTTGCTAAGACCTTTGAAGTTAAAGTTTGGGCCTCTTAAAGTACTTCCTTGGCATGGAAGTAGCTAGAAACCGTGAAGGCATTTCAGTTTCTCGGAAAAAGTACATTCTTGATCTTCTCAATGAAACTGGGATGTTAGGATGCAAACCAGCCATCTCTCCCGTTGACCCCAGTTTGAAGCTTATACATGGCACTGATGTTGTTGACAAAGAAAGATATCAAAGACTGGTGGGGAAGCTCATTTATCTAGTCCACACCAGGCCTGACATATCCTATGCAGTCAACATTGTCAATCAATTCATGCACCAGCCAACTACGGAGTATTGGGAAGCTGTATACAGGATCTTACGATACCTAAAGATGACCCCTGCTCAAGGTCTTCACTTCAAAAAATCCAAAGTCATGATAGTGGATGTTTACGTTGATGCAGACTGGGTAGGAAGCCACACTGAAAGAAGATCAAGCACTGGCTATTGTTCCTACATCTGGGGCAACCTTGTCACATGGAGAAGCAAGAAACAACCAACAGTCGCAAGGAGTAGTGCAGAAGCTGAACTAAAGGCACTGGTTCTTGGAGTGTGTGAAGGCTTATGGATAAAAAGGGTACTCAATGAACTCAAGATTCCACTCAATCAACCTCTTAACCTCTACTGTGACAACAATTCAGTCCTATGCATGGCAGAAAATCCTATTCATCATGACAAAACCAAGCATGTGGACATTGATAGACACTTCATCAAGGAAAAGATTGAAGACAAAATCATCTCTCTTCATCATGTGTCATCTCAAGACCAGAATGCTGATATCCTCACTAAGGCCATTCCTCCTCACTCATTCAGTCAACTGTGGAACAAGCTAGGCTGCAACAACATCTACAACCTAGCTTGAGTGGGGGTGTAGAAAATATTGTTATTATTATTATTATTATCATAATACATAAAGTAACTTTTTACTTAATGTATTATATGGTTGGGGTATTAGCTATCATTATTACCGTTGCATCAACCCACTATTTAGGCGGCTGCCTTGTTAGTATAAACTCTGCCAACACTGCATTTTCTGCTTGTCTACGACTATCTTAATCACTCTTGTCCAACCCTTTGGACTCCCTTGTAATCCTATTTAAACTCTTTTTCTACTTCATAATAATATAGAAGAGTTTTACTCCTTTAATTTATTTCTCTCAATCTCTTCACATACAGATAATCCTTTATCCAGTACCAAATCATATTCCTCACTTCTCACAAATTTGAAATACTCATGAACAATTTCCCCACAATTTTCCAATACATTAATGTTTCCGCCCGGATTAAACATGAACACATCCATATATATAAGGTATGTGTAACTATTATGGATGCTTAACAGGGAAGTTGTTTCCATGAAGTTTTGAGCCAACAACATTACCTTCTGGGCTTTATATGAGGCAAAACCAGAGGTGTATGAAGATTCTTGTTGATATGAACCTGTGTATTTAACCTTGGCCATCAGCTTTGAGCTGTTAATGTGATATTTCCCTTCATCGAGGGCTTTCATTTCAGATGTGTTGTCAAACACTTCATTTGAGATGATCTTCTTTGTTTCCGTCATGTCAGGAATCTTTTCTCCAAGTCCCTTAATCATGCCATACTCACTTTCCACACTAATATCTTGTTCAGATTCACTCTCATCTTCACACTCATCAACTATGTTTGACAGTTCAATACCTTGAAGTTTACCTTCTAGCTGATTGTGTCCTATTGCTCCTTTAATGCTAAGACTCAATGATTTTGATTTATCCAAAGTTCCGATGACGTCGTCTTTATAGCTTGACACAGATACCTCATGAAAAATTAGATCATTCTTCCGGTCCTTTATATTGATGTATGACTCAAGAGGGGCTTCTGTCAAACACTCGTTGGGCATGATACTACTAACACTCATTCGATCCACATAATTTCTGATTGCCGGGGCACTAATTTCCACAGTGAAGGTGAACTCATTTGCATGTTCATACGGACATTTTTCACCCAGTCTATCATTGCATGCAGACTCGGAGGGGACATTTTGTCAAACATGTTGTGGGCCAAAAATCATTGATCAAGAGGAACTTCATCCTTGGCCATAATGTTATCTTGGATTCACCTCCCACGACTCTCCGGTGCTGCAATTGCTGCCACCACTGTTCAGCCTCACCTTCTAAAGCATAACACGCCAGTTTTCCTTCAAGTTTTCTGGTGGATGTGTTTCTTCAAAAAGGCAGTCAAATATATCGATCCATTAAAGTAAGTATTCCTTGCTTGTAAAGACAGTGAGAATAGGAATTTTGGACCTCACCCAATGCTTGTTTTCTTCTTTAAGGCTGCACTCCCATTTGTTATGACCTTCACAAACCCAAGCCGGCGGAAGACGAGGCAAATCTCGCTCAACTCGATAGGTGTTTTGCTTCAGGTGGTGTCTCACTCCATCTATACCTCGATTCAATTCTGAAGTAAATGAATCACAGTTCCGATGAATTAAGCCTCGACGGAATATCCCGAAGGATCTTCGAATTCCGAACATCGTCGCGAATCCGACTTCCTTTAACATCTATACCAGTCATCTCGCTTGTGAAGGAAAACTTTAACTTGGCTCCGATTACCAGATGATGTAAAGCTATAGAATTTGATTGAAAATAAATGTTGAAGCTCTCACCAAAATCGTTTTTAGTAAGAAAATATCCACGTACATTGAGGGTACAAACCCTTTAAATACCATTTTCACAAAACAAACTAAAAGGACATTAATACCCCCATAAAGTAAAATAAAAGATTAAACAGAAAAAGATAAAGTCATCTAATCTCTTAAGTGTCATCATCTACATCAGTTAACCATGGTTTAATGAGTCAGCAAAACTAATGACGTGGATTAAATAGCCTAAGTGTCATCTTCTAATTGAATATGATGTAACTACTGGGAATCCTAAAAGATACTCAATGACCATAGTAAAATTTCCCATGGCGCTAACGACATTACAGTAAATCTACTTTTGCCTTTATGAGCACCTCAATAAGTGACTATTTTTAAATGTTGTTGTGGTGTTCCACATAGATTTACCGAGATGTCTTTAAAGACCATCTTTTATACTCGCTCATTATTTTTATTTTTATTTATATTTAATAGCACTCATTATTGATGAAGTGTGGAGTGCAAAGACGACATTATTTGTGGTTGATTAAAAGTGCTTTCGATTTCTCAACAATGGTAGGCCTAAAAGACTAACACTAGTGAAGAGAGTTTGAGAAAGTGATAATACTTGAGTAAACTTCAACTTAGTTTATTCATCATAAAAGAGTGAGTATAAATAGGTACAAGTAAGTGAGAAAGGTCCTGGTAGAGTATAAGCTAGGAGAGAGCAATTAATTACTAGAGTCGGCTAGTATTAATTGCTAGAGTTGTCTATTACCTAATAAGACAAAATAGAGTTACTTTATGACTTTATGACATATTAATTGTTTATACAATACAATTAATATGTCTTACAATTAATATGTTACACTAATGTAAATGTAACGTAATATTTCTACACCCCCCCTCAAACTGGGTTGTATATGTTTATACAGCCAAGTTTGCTACTCAGTCTGCTGAACATAAGTGGCGGAATGGCCTTGGTGAGAATATCAGCATTCTGGTCTGCTGAGGGAACATACTGGAGTTGAATAATCTTGGCATCAATCTTCTCCTTCAGGAAGTGTCTGTCAATGTCCACATGTTTGGTTTTATCATGATGGATGGATCCTCTTCCATGCATAAGGCCGAATTATTGTCACAAAGCAGAGTGTGATAGGTTGTTGAATAGTCTGTCGAAGTTCGCAAGGACCCTTTTTATCCATGAGCTTCACAAATACCCAAAACTAGTGCCCCGAGTTCGGGTTCAAGCATCGCTTCTAGAGACGAGGTTGTTTCTTGCTCCTCCAGGTGACAAGATTTCCCCATACATAAGAACAAGAGCTTCGTAGTAGACCTTCGTCGGTGTGACGACCCACCCAATCGGCATCAGTGTAAACCTTGATAGATCTCTCAGCAGACTTGGTGAAATGTAAGCCTTGGCCAGGAGTGGACTTCAGGTACCTCAGTATCCAGTTCACAGCATCCCAATGTTGCTCAGTAGGGCAATGCATGAACTGGCTAACCAACCGACTCCATATGCAATATCGGGTCTTGTATGGGACAGATAAATGAGTTTCCCTACAAGTCTTTGATATTGATCCTTCCCGACAAGAATGTCACCATGCAAATGCAGGTATTACGGGGTCTATTGGGGATACGAAAGCGGGTTTGCATCCCAAAGATACCGCTTTCCTTCAAAGAGTCCAACACATATTTCCTTTGAGAGATAGAGATACCCTGGTTGTTTCTGGCTATTTCCATGCCAAGGAAGTACTTGAGATATCCCAGATCTTTAACTTGAAACACTTTTGCCAGAAGGGTCTTCAATTGTTGGATCTCAGCATGGTCATCACCAGTAAGGATGATATCATCCACATAGACAATAAGAATGGATCTTTTCTGGTTGGTTGTTTTGATAAACATGGTGTGATCTGAGTTGCATTGATGATATCCAGCAGCTTTAACCACAGTGGTAAGTTTGCCAAACCAGGCTCTAGGAGACTGTTTTAGGCCATATAGAGATTTTCTCAATTTGCAAACTTTCCCTTGAGTGTGAGTGTTGGCAAAACCAGGAGGTACATTCATATAGACTTCCTCAGTAAGGTCACCATTTAGGAACGCATTCTTGATATCCAGTTGGTGGAGAGGTGATGACGGAAAAATTCACTGTTATTATTATAACATTTCACCCCACTTCTGATACCATTTTGAGCATTTATGTATCAAATCAAGTCATTAATTCCTTAGATTTATCTAAATACGTAATTAGTAAGTATTATATAAAATATCGTATTTTTATCGTGTTTTTATAAGTTTTTGTACCGGTTTAGTAACCGGAGTGTCGTGTCGGATTTACGCTTGGTATTTTGGTGCTTTATTGCAGATTTCTAGGTAAATCAAGACCCCGAGTGACGACACTTTTTGAAATCAAAATCATATCTTTTGAAGGAAATAAGGAAGTGTCACAAGCTTAAAAGTTCAAGTGGCTCATCGATTCGTGGTAATATTATCGAATTATATCTTCGATGAACGAATGGCCCATCAAAAAGGCATTTTCTGAAGAAGAGTCCTTCATGAAAGTTATAGATCTTTTCAAGAGCTTTCCAACGCATCTTGAATTATGTCATTTGGAGATCCAGAGCTCAAGTTATGAATTTATCAAGTTTCAGATCGAGATGTGAAAAAATGCTACCCGGATCAATCCGGATTAACCTCGGATCGATCCGGCCTATCTGTTAGGAAACATAATGATGATTTGCATGTGATTCTGCAGAAGATAAGCCGGGAGATAATATTTTTTATTCCCGGATCGATCCGGCCCTTTCCCGGATCGATCCGGCCTTAACTAATTTTGCCTATAAATAGGCTGAATGCTATCACAGAATAGGGGCCCCTGCTTTTCGGCCATTTCTTTTCTTTTCTTGTTTGTAATAGTAACATATATATATATAATTTCCTTTTCTTTCGTTTGTTTCATTTTTTTTTTCTTTATAGTATCTAGCTATATATATCTATCTATATATATACATATATATTTATCTAACTATCTATATATATATCTAGCTATCTCTCTCTCTATATATATATATATAAGTACCAAAAATATATATATTACCTTATATATATATATTTCCTAATCCCTAGTAGTAGTATATATATATATATATAGGCATTATGTCATAAATAATATAGTAGCCGTAGTATCGTTGTAATGCTTGGATGGTTATCGGAAGATCGTTGTTGTTAAAGTCGTTGTTATTTCCAGAGAATACGACCTATGAATCAACAGTTGTAATCTGAAACGATTTTAAGCAATCATACGATGATGAGAGGCTAAAGCACGTTGGAACAAGCCTTGTGAAACCGATTTTTAGCAACATCTCGATTTCGACTTTTGGATTGTTTTGTGAGTTTTTATCAAAGTTTGTATCTTTATTATGTTCTTATTGATTATGCAATTTAAATCGAGAGATGGTTGCTGTTTGATGTTTAACGTTTGATGAGAATCGTCGTTAAACCTTAGATCACCGTAGTAAAGATTAGATTTTTAACCTAAAAATAACGAGAGTTGTTAGGTTAATATCTAGGTTGCTAGATTGAGAAATCTTACACCTTTGTTATGGAAGCGTTAATCTTTAAGATCGAGAGATGAGAGATTAATAGGCGAATTATCTAAGACAGAAATTCATACTTTTGATAGGTGAACCACAATCTTTATTAAATCATCACTAGACAATCTAGAGTAGAAATTGAGGGTTGCGGGAATCGGTGGATCGGTGCTTGTTCATTGTTAAATTAATTGAGAAAAATCGTTTGTGCTGTCTTGCTTCGTTTTCATCGTAGTAATTGTAGCAAGTTTATAATTATAGTTTTAGTTATAAAATAGGAACAACTTAGTTAGTTCGGTTCGTAATTATCTTTCCTGGCTTTAGATCTTTGATCTTCTGTCCAGTTTATTTTTGTTGTTTTCGTTTTTAGTTTTGTTTTGTGTAAATTTTAGTACTAATAATAGTTGTGACAAGGTTAGAAAAATTATTAAGAACTAGATAAACCTCGATTCCCTGTGGATCAACTCCGGTTTTTAATCGCTATACTACGATCCCTGCACTTGGGGTAAACCGGATTTATTTTATTACTTGTTATATTTTGCTTTGCAAAAAATCCGAGACAAGTTTTTGGCGCCGTTGCCGGGGATTCGGTACGGTTGTCTAGTTTTTATTAATTTCTCCGTTTCTGTTTTGATTTTTTCGTAGGCAGGTGCTCTCAGTTTCTCTGTTTAAAAATAAGTAAATAAATAAAAAAAAAATTATATATATATATATATATATATATATATATATATATATATATATATATATATATATATAATATATAAATAATTTTTTCGTTCGGTCGACCGAACCCCGACACTCGGCAGACCGAGTGTTATAAAAAAAATTTAAAAAAAAAATTTCGTGCGGACAGCTTGGTTCTGGTTCAGGTTTATGCAAACTCGGAGTCAGAAAGGTCCACTGCTTTACACCCCTGACCTCGAGCGAACCATAGTCAGACCAAACAGGCGAAGGGTCCATCCTGCGGTTCTTCCTGACGAAGGGAACACGGCCGATCAAGATTTCGAACGACGTTTAGCAGAGGAGATTGAAGAAATCATTATCATGGCTGCAAATGAAAGACGCACGTTGGCTGACTACGCCATGCCTGGTGAAGTCAATGTCAACCCAGCAGTCGTTTTACCAGCTATTAATGCACCAACCTTCGAACTTAAACCAGGTCTTATTCAAATGATGCAACACGCATCTATCTTTCATGGTTTTCAATCTGAGAATCCTCACACTCACGTACACACATTTTTAGAAATATGTGGTACAACTCGCATACAAGGAGTTAGTGAGGATGCAATTAAATTGAATTGTTTCCTTTTTCCTTAAGAGGGGAAGCGAAAGAGTGGTACAACTCTCTTCCTGCCGTGTCAATTACAACCTGGGCCGAACTCGAGCACGAGTTCCCGAGTCAATATTTCCCACCATCCAAAACGAATTGGTGCTTGAGTGAAATCTTCACATTTTTCCAAAAGGAAAATGAATCTTTCTTTGATGCTTGGAAGAGATTTAAGGCTCTCCCCGCGGAAATGCCCTCATCATGGTTTAGACTTGCGAGAGGCAAGTCAACACTTTCTTCGGTGGATTGACCGAACTCACCAAGGGTATGGTCAATAGTTCATCAGGAGGGGCATTTTTAAGAAAAACGCCTGAAGAGGGATGGCAGTTATTTGAAGATATTTCCAAGTACAACTACGCCCGTTCATCTCACGCTATCCAGACACCTCCTCCACCTAGGATCGAGGAGGCGAACATGCAAAATCAGATCGCCATGCTGCAACAGTAGGTGGCAGCTCTCAAAATATCCTCTAATCCTACGAATCAGAACCAGTCATTTCCTCAGAACTCTCAAGTTCTGTTCTGTGAAAGTTGTTGTCAGCCTGGCCATTTGGTTGGCCAGTGTCAGTTTCTTTCCCATCCCGCGTATCAAGTCAATACTATCCAGAATCAGGGACAGTTCAGTCCAGTCACATGTCAGACATGTGATAATGTGGGGCACACCGCTCGTTTCTGTCCCATGGGTGGACATAACGCTGAAGTTAATACTTTCAACGGCCAGCAAAATCAGAGATTCAACAATCAGTTCTCTGGCCAAAGCAATTTTCAAAACCAGGGTTTTAATAAAAATCCGAACTTCAATCAGAACCATAATATGAATTTTCCTAATCAAAATCATAGGTTCAACCAGAACTGGCCGAACAATCCAAATCCTATGTTTCAAAGTCGGTATATCCAATCTTTCCCACAAAACTTTCAGAACTCTCAAGGCTCCTCTCAAGCTTGTGATCTTGACACTATATTGGACTCCTATCAGAAGGAGCAGAATAATAATTTCCAATTCCTTCTCAGTATAATCAAGAATCTTGAGAGGCAGCTCGGGCAAGTAGCTGACCAAAAAGCTTCTAGACCCTCGGGGCAGTTACCCAGCTTCACTGAGAAGAACCCCAAAGGTGGTCAAGTGGCTCAGACTGAGTTAAATCAAAGTCAATGCATTGATCTAGTTCCCACAATTCCCCATGGTAGAGAAGAGGCCAGTGCTATGAATTGAATATCGTGCACTCAACTTAGTGGTCCCCCGAACCAGGGAAACCAATAACCCCTCCTGCTAATGATGAGGCAGGAGGGGAAGTCGTACATCCATGCCCCCCGGTTCTAGATGATAGTACTCAGGTGGCTGATCCCCTGAGAAATGAAGAGTTTAGTGGAAGTCGGTGGGCCGATCCCCGACCGGCAAGAAAGGTGAAAAAGTGGTGAGGTGGAAAGATTTGGAAGATAAAGTCGTTAGTTCATCCTCAAAGCAAGTGTTTTCTCGAGAATGATTTAAAGAAACTTCCATTTCCACCCAGAAAAAATAACATCTCCTTGCATGAAGACAAAAAGTATGAGAAAGTGCTTAATCTTCTTAAGAATACTCAGGTAAATCTTCCATTATCTGATGTTTTAGTTGAGATGCCTAAGTATACAAAGTTCATCAAGGATGTTGTGTCCTCCAAAAAGAAGCTCGAAGACATGGATCAGTTAATTGGTGAGAATTGCTCTGTGATTGATTATGATGAGTTGCCAATCAAGAGGGGTGACCCTGGGAAATTTGTGCTCACATTGTTGATGGGAGGCTTAGTCTTTCCAAATTCTTTATGTGACCTAGGTGCATCCATTAGTCTGATGCCATTGTCTGTTTGTAAACAACTTTGTTTAGATAATCTTTTAGAACCCACAACCATAAATCTTCAATTCGCTGATAGATCTTCCAAGAAAGCTGCTGGGATGTTAAAGGATGTTTTAGTTCAAATCGATAGATTCACTTTCCCAGTTGACTGGTACGTCCTTGACATCGAGAATAATGAGAATGTTCCTTTAATACTCAGCAGACCTTTTCTTTCTACAGCCAGGGCCCTCATTGATTGTGATGGTGGCAAAGTGACTATACGAGTTGGTGATCAGGAGGTGAGCTACAACGTCTCTAGAGCTATTCAGAGACCCTCTGATTATCCAACCGACTTTTCCATTGAAGACATGTCTGATGACTTTAACGACTATATAAAAAAGCAAGTCATGGCTGTTGAGACTGAGTTTGAGCGATTAGTGAAGAATCTGAATAATCATGGTTGGGTGAGTCTAGAACAACTAGGAGCTGAAGTTGATGAAGGTTCGTTGAATGGTGAAGCTTTGGCAGTGGGACCACTGAGTAAACTCAGTGATGTTGAGTTGAAAAGTGGGGAGCTTAAATCTAGTTTAGATGAACCACCTGCGGATTTGGTACTGAAACCTTTGCCTCAGCACCTGAAATACTTTTTCTTGAGAGAAGGTGACAAGCTTCCTTTAATTATCTCTGCCAAGTTATCCCGGTTAGAAGAAATGAAGTTGTTGAATGTTTTAAGGAAGAATGAAAAGCTTTCGGCTGGCAAGTGGGAGACATTAGAGGGATATCTCCTGACATATGCATGCACAAGATCAAAACTGAAGAGGGTGCTAAGTGTGTTAGACGACCCCGTATGAGGCTCAACCCTCACATGCAAGAAGTGATTAAGAAAGAGATTATCAAGCTTTTGGACATGGGTATTATTTTTGCAATTGCTGACAGTGAATGGGTGTCCCCTACTCAAGTAGTTCCTAAGAAAGGAGGAATTACTATCGAGAAGAATGAAAAGGGTGAAGAAATAGCATTGAGGCTAGTAACTGGTTATAGAATCTGTATTGACTACAGAAAACTCAATGAAGTCACGAAAAAAGATCATTTCCCCTTCCGTTCATTGACCAGATGCTTGAGCGTCTGGCAGGACATGCATTCTACTGTTTTCTTGATGGTTATTTAGGGTACTTCCAAATAGCCATAGACCCAATCGACCAAGAAAAGACCACTTTCACCTGCCCTTATGGTACATTCGCTTATAGGCGAATGCCATTCGGTCTCTGCAATGCCCTAGCTACATTCCAAAGATGTATGCTGGCAATCTTTGATGGGCTTGTTGAAAAGTGTATGGAGATATTCATGGACGATTTCTCAGTCTTTGGTCAATCCTTTGATCACTGTCTTGACAATCTTGATCAAGTTTTATCCCGCTGTGTGGAAAAGAACTTAGTCCTAAACTGGGAAAAATGCCATTTTATGGTAGACGAAGGAATAGTTCTTGGCCACAAGATATCAGAAAGAGGAATGGAAGTAGATAGGGCAAAAGTTGAGGCTATAGAGAAGATGAAATTCCCTAAAAATATGCGTGAAGTAAGAGGTTTCCTTGGACACGTTGGTTTTTATAGGAGGTTCATTAAGGATTTTTCTAAGATAGCTAAGCCCCTTTCCACTTTACTCAGAGAAGATGTTCTTTTCAATTTTGATGATAGTTGCAAGCATGCGTTTGATGAGCTTAAAAGTCAATTGATTTCCGCCCCGATCCTTATCTCTCCTGACTGGAACCTACCCTTTGAACTCATGTGCGATGCATCCAACTACGCCGTTGGTGCAGTCTTAGGTCAGCGAATTAAGGGAAAATTCCAGCCCATCTCTTACGCCAGTCACACACTGAACCCCACACAAGTGAACTACACAACCACTGAAAAGGAATTATTGGCTGTAGTCTTTGCTATGGACAAATTTCGTAGTTACTTGTTGGGCGCCTCAGTCATTGTTTGGACTGACCACGCTGCTCTGCGCTATCTTATGAAAAAAAAAGATGCTAAACCACGCTTACTACGTTGGATACTGATCCTGCAAGAATTCGATATTCAAATTAAGGATAAAAAGGGCATTTAAAACGTAGTAGCAGATCATGTTTCTAGAATGCAGAATGATGAAAAGAAAGAACCTGAAGAGATAGACCTTTACTTTCCTCTCGAGCATGTTATGCATATAGACGAGTGCACTCCAGATGTTCCATGGTTTGCCTCTATCGTCAACTACCTGCATTCCCAGTATTTAAATCCAGAATTTTCATATCAGGAGAAGAAGAAATTTTTCTCTGATTTGAAAACCTTCGTGTGGGATGAACCTTACCTCTTTAAAATCTGTAAAGATGGATTGTTGAGAAGATGTGTCCCCGAATCAGAGCAAGAGGCCAGTCAAGTTGGACAGCAAGTGAGATCAGTACCCTGACAGTGTTTAGCTTTGCCACAGGTGCAAAGGTCTCTTTGTAGTCAAGTCCATATGTTTGAGTGAATCCCCTTGCAACCAGTCTAGCTTTGTATTTTTCAATAGTACCATCAGCATTGTACTTGATAGTGAACAGCCATTTACAACTGACAGCCTTCTTTCCATTTGGGAGAGTGGTGAGGTCCCAAGTATGGTTGTCAAGGAGAGCAGTCATTTCAGTTTTGACAGCTGCCTTCCACTTATCATGTTGGAGAGCCTCCTGTATATTCTTAGGAATAGAGTGAGAGTCCAAGTCCTGTGTAAACATAGCAAAAGAAGGTGACAAGTGATCATAAGACACATAAGTATGGATAGAGTGATTAGTGCATGATCTCTTTCCCTTCCGGACATCAATGGGCCTGTCATCAATATCAGTGGAATGAGCAGGGTTAGTAGGCTCGGGGAAGCCGCCGAGGTTCGGGGGTTCGCAAGTTGCCGAGGTTCGGTGGGTTCGCAGTCCGCCGAGGTTCGCAGGGTCGGGGCTCGCAGGGTCCGCCGAGGTTCGCAGGGTGATGAGTATCAGGTGTCTGCTGAGGAGTTGGTTGAGGGATTGGAGTGATCTCAATCTCAATAAGGTTGCCATCTATGACTGTCTCAGTAGGTTTGCTGTAGTAAGGGGTTTTTTCAAAGAATTTTACATCCATAGAATTGTAAAATCTTTTGTCAGTGGGAGAATAACACTTGTAACCTTTCATGTCTTTGGCATAGCCTAGGAAGATGCACTTATGAGCTTTGGGATCAAGTTTGCTTCTGTGTTGGGCGTGAATATAGACAAACACAGTATATCCAAAGATCTTTGGAGGCAAGTCAGCAATAAGATGAGGACAAGGATGAGTTGTCAGCGGGGTTTGAATGGGAGTCTTGAATCCTAACACTCTGCTGGGTAGCCTGTTGATCAGGTATGTGGCAGTTAATATAGCTTCACCCCACATATATTTAGGCACATGTGTGGTGAACATGACTGATCTGGCCATTTTCAGTAAGTGCCTGTTCTTCCTCTCAGCAACCCCATTTTGCTGAGGTGTCTCTACATAGCTACTGGTGTGAATAATCCCCTTATCATTCAGGAAGGTGCAGAGATTGGACTCATAGTATTCCAAGGCATTATCTGTTTTTAAGATTTTAATCTTAGTGTCAAATTGAGTGGATACCATGTTATAGAACTCTTGGAAGATGGTTCCAACTTCAGATTTATCTTTCATCAGGAACAGCCATGTGATCCTGGTGTGGTCATCTATGAAGGTGACAAACCACCTCTTTCCCGTTATACTTTTAACTCTTGAGGGTCCCCATACATCACTATGAATCAGAGTGAAAGGTGTGGAAGGTAAATAAGGTATTTTAGTATACACGATTTAGTAAGTTTAGCAAGCGACAAATATCACATTGAAGGTCACCGAGGTTACATCCTTTAAACAATTCAGGAATTAAAGAATTTAAATAACCAAAACTTGGATGACCTAGCCTATAATGCCATAACATGATATTGTCTAAGGTTTGGCTGCAGGCTGCTGAGGCAGTTTCAGTCGTCAATCTTCTGTCTTCAGCAGGGTTGACCATAAACAGTCCTGAGCAGGCTTTAGCTCTCTCAATCACTTCCTGTGAAGAAAGATCCTGGAAAATACATTGATTGTCATTAAACAAGACGTCCAATTTAGGTCTTTAGTGAGTCTACTGACAGATATCAGCTTACAGTCTAATTTAGGAACAAATAAGACCTCCTGAAGGTATATCTTATCAGTAAGTTTAACATTTCCAAACCCTTGTGCACATGAGATAGATCCATCAGCAATCTTAATATTGTGGGTTTGATGACAGGGCCTAAACGAGATATGAGACTCTTGTTACCGGTCATATGGGATGAAGCCCCGAATCAACAATCCAAGTATCATTACGAGAGGTGAGTGGAATATACCGTTTTAGCATGAGTAGCTATGTCGGTGATAGAACTACCTTCCTTTTGTTGAGCAATGAAGGCTTTGAAAGCAGCAAACTGGGCATCCAACATGGTATCTTTGTTCCCTTCTTCACTGACATGCCTGCTCTGACTCTCCCTGGTTGGTTTGGAGGGTTTAAAGGAATTAGGCTTACCATGTAGTTTCCAGCAATTGTCCTTGGTGTGATTTGTGCGTTTGCAGTGGTCACGAACAACTTTCCCGTCTTCTCGGTAGGGTTCCCGTAAGTATCAGTAACCTCGGCGGGCTTCCCGATCACCAACATTGCCGAGCTATCGGTAGGGTGATAAGCGGGGTTGCTTTGCGCATTACTTTCCTCCTTGCTTTCCTCATGTTTGACTTCGGCAAACACATATTTGAGGTCGGGGAGAGGTTTAGTAGCAAGAACTCTACCTCTAACATCATCAAGGGATGAGTTCGGCCACGTGAGGAACTTGAATACCCTCTTCTTCTCAATGATATTCTTGTATAAGGCGGCATCCTCTACATCCTTCCATGGGTGAATTTCCAACATATCTAGGTGTTTCCATGCCTTAGATAGTTGGTTGAAGTATTGAGTTACAGACAGATCCCCTTGCCTGCAATTTTGGATTTGAGCTTCAAGATCATAGACCTCAGATGTATTGTCCTTTTTTGAGTAAAGGTCTCTGGCATTGTCCCAGATTTCTTTTGCAGTATCATACATCATGAAGTTCTCACTGATCTCTTTTGTCATTGACCTCATGAGGATGGTCATGACTTGGTTATTTTCTGTATCCCATGCTTCAAACTTGGGGTCAGTTTCAGCAGGGGCAGGTTTGGAGCCAGATAAGTATCCCATCTTGCTCTGGCCTGAGATATACATTTTCATAGATCTTGACCACAGCAGGTAGTTGTTGCCATCAAGTCTGTGATTTGTAAAAGAATGGTTTTCAGTGACCCCAGTCTGCTGAGGTAGCTGGGGCTCAACTGAGGGTGAGGAAGCTTCAGATAATGAAGACATTCTTGATTCAGCAGGGTACTGAGAATTTGCAGCGGATTCGGGAGTTTAAGTCTCGATACCATGAAGAGAGTTTGAGAAAGTGATAATACTTGAGTAAACTTCAACTTAGTTTATTCATCATAAAAGAGTGAGTATAAATAGGTACAAGTAAGTGAGAAAGGTCCTAGTAGAGTATAAGCTAGGAGAGAGCAATTAATTACTAGAGTCGGCTAGTATTAATTGCTAGAGTTGTCTATTACCTAATAAGACAAAATAGAGTTACTTTATGACTTTATGACATATTAATTGTTTATACAATACAATTAATATGTCTTACAATTAATATGTTACACTAATGTAAATGTAACGTAATATTTCTACAACTAGTATTTAACATCTTTCCTTTTTCTTATCAACAACGAGGTCCAAAGGACCTAAAAAAGATGAGGCCGCAGGTTCATTCCCTAGGGAGATGAAGACCTACAAGATCATCTTCCAGAATTTCCAAGGCAGCTTCTGAGGGCTCTTGTAACACAGAAACTCCACATGGTAGAGTTTGTGCGCCTCATTTAACTTAGCATGTCAGCTACTCTATTTCCTTCTCTTTGTTTGTGAATGATGGGGATGTCCTATTCAAGCTCTTTCATCACGTTGATATATTGAATAATAGATAAATCTTCCATGCTGTTGCTGGTATTATGGCAAGCACATCCAGTTATCAATGGCGGATCTATAAATTTGCTTCAATCGTGTCACCGGTGTCACGTGATGTAACGCCCCCAGACCCCGGGTCTGGTAGCGCTAAATGAGTCATAAATGTCCGGTCAACTGCTTAGACCCCCGTCCTCGCTTGGTCTAAAAGGGCTAACTCGAGTTGACAAGACATTTATGTCTCACACTTATATGAGGGTGAGCATTCTACTACTTTTCCAATGTGGGACATTACATTCTCCCCCCCCCCTTATAAGGGACTGGCGTCCTCGCCAGGACGGCCGAGACTGTTCCTAGATCGTCCCTACCAGAGGTAACTAGAGGCCATCCTTACACCGTCTTCTTGTACGGTGCAGCGCATAGTTCCGTCTGATAGTCAGCTCCGATACCATTCTGTAACGCCCCCAGACCCCGGGCCTGGTAGCGCTAAATGAGTCATAAATGTCCGGTCAACTGCTTAGACCTCCGTCCTTGCTTGGTCTAAAAGGGCTAACCCGAGTTGACAAGACATTTATGTCTCACACTTATATGAGGGTGAGCATTCTACTACTTTTCCAATGTGGGACATTACACGTGAGCCTGAAAACTACATTTTAACAACATAAACTGCATTTTTTTACCTCATGCTAAATTTTTTAACAACAATACTGACAGACCTAAACCTAACCTTGGAAACGGCGCCAGAAAGCTGACGGACATTACCTAGGCTATACAGATCCTAACCGGCAGTGTACCGGGTCAAATTGTAGTGCTAGTCCGGTGAGTCGGGTCGTATTCCTCGGGAAAACATGGTAATTCTTTTAAGTGGGGTTAAACACCAAGAAGCTATATATTAACTCGATCTAAGTCGCAGCTTTTATCGGTTTCCTCGGGTTAGATTATGTTAGTAGTTAGATTGTTAGTAAAGCAGTAAATAAATACAAATAGATATATAGATATATTTTTGGATCTAGCCAAGAATACTTTACTGAATCAATATCTTTTAGTAGAAATAAATGAGACAGATCTTCCTTTATTCAAGGTGTAAATTATATATGAATCGGTGTACTCCTAAGCTAGACAACTCCTCCTCACACGAGCGTATGAAATTGTCATATGTCCATTGCATCAGTCCAAGGTCCACAACTGTTACGGTTTTTCTGAACAGGTCCCGAGTACGAATCTACCTTTAGATAAAAAGGAGTCATTCCGTTCGTCAAACGGTCAATTTTATTTAAAAGGCTCCGGTTGTCAAAGCCGGACGATTCAACTTTCCGGTTTAAGTTTCAATTAAACTGATGATTTAACATTATTACGATCTCGAGTACAAATGTCAATAAAATTTATCTTTCCCAAGACAAATCTGCCCCCGGGTAGGAAACTGGGTTCCGTTGTCACGTTTTCACTTGGCCAATTTTACCCTCCGGTTTTTCAATTTTAACGTTTCATTAAGCGCAGAAAGAAAGAGATTCATCATAATTGATTTTAGTCATTATTACCAGAGTCGATCATTTATTTTACCAAAAGATTAACAAATTCAGATTCATATCTTGGCTAGATATATTTTTATTTTAATATCATATATAAATAGAAATAGAAATAATAAACATAACAATTTTAGAATATATTACCGGTTATGACTATCGAATCGGGGTCGTTTCCACCGGATCTAACATGCCAAAGCTTCGAAATCAACAATCTTCGATAACTATTCCGCCATTACAACGATACTATAACCATTTTATTTATATATGTGAAAAACATATATACATACATACGTAGACATATATATGTATATACGGGCCCCGAAATAAAAATAAAAGAAGAAACGAGATGAAATAGAAATCTAGATCTAGATCTATATAAATATATAGATAGATCTATCACATATATATTCATATATAGAATATATATATATACATGAAGTGTGTGTGTATATATATATATATATCATATATGTATATATATATATGATCCAAAAAAAATAAAAAGAAAGAGCAGAGGGACGAGAGAAGAGGGAAAGAAAGGGGCATTTGATCCATTCTCATTTGCTCTGTATATATAGCAAAGATTCAGGGGTCGGATCGATCCGGATTGGTGCCGGATCGATCCGGACTCAAATGATTACATGTAACCGTTTTTCCTTCTAGAAGCTCGATATATTGTAATAAGACTTCTAAAATTCATATCTTGAGTTGTAGACCTCCAAAAATTGCAAACGAAATGCCAAAATTAAGGTCTCGAGAAACTCTACAACTTTCATGAAGGACTCTTCTCCAGAAAACGCCGTCTTGATAAGCAAATTCATACTCCGAACGTTTTGCGGGATTTTTACGAAATTGAATCAATTAGCCACTTGACCACCATTTGAGTTGTAGAAGTCCGATCGACTTGATTCAAAATCCATTGGAAATCTTTCTTGAAGATATACAACTTTTATTAAGGAAACTTTTTCAGAAAATGTCGTTTTGATGAGCCATTCGTATGTCGTGTCGTTTTCGGGATTTCCGCTAATACGAATCAATTAGTCAATTGACCATAACTTGAGTTGTAGACCTCCAATTGACGTAATTCAAAGTGCGTTGGAAAGCTTATGTGAAGATCTACAACTTTTTTTTAAGAAGTCATCCCCTGAAAATGCCTCTAAGCTGGGTCAAATCTCCGTCGAAAATATGTAACGATTTAAGTACTTAGGAAAATTTGTTCCGTTTGAACTCGTAAGCTTGTGGCACCTTCTTCTAATCCTCTAAACACATCTTTTAGACTCAAAACATGTCGTTACGTGGAATCTTGGTCAATGTATAATCCTGCAATGAACCACCAAAATACCAAACGTAAATCCGACACGACACTCCGGTTACTAAACCGGTACAAAAACTAATAAAAAAACTTATAAAAATACGATAATTTATATAATAACTACTACTTATATATTTGGATAAAACTTAGTATTTTTGACTTGATTTGATACAATAATGCTCAAAGTGGTATCAATATTGGGGTAAAATGTCGTAATAATGATCATAAATTTATCTCTCATCAAATACTACATAGTTTTAATATTAAAAAAAATTCGGATATTGGTGGGGTCACGTAACCCCACTGAGGACAACATAGATCCGCCCCTAGAAGCCATTGAATCAGATTCCACAATGAGTCTTCGAACGTTAAGATCCCAGAAAATCTTTAATGCCTTTGTTATGGCCATAAGCCCAGCAATGTAAATGATATTCTTCCTATTACTCTAGAAAAACCCATGATCCACAGACCTTGGTCATCTCTGAAGGTACCACAAAAGGCAATAGGAATATCTAGCTCTCGTGAATCTTTGCAAAATGAGAGTAATTGAGTTACTTCGAGAGAGCATGATATCCAAATTATAAGATGCGATCATTAATGTATTGACACTCGAGATACGATCGTATGAATATTATTATAGCAATATGATTCTATTTACACGGGAACTGTTTCACATGAAAGGTAGTAGTCATTGCGTTTGACTCTTCCGTTGATTGGGGGTCATGATGTGTTGCTAGACGCTATTCATGATTGTTAGGTATGAAGGGTATTTCAGTAAATGCACTTTATGCCTACGGCCAACATATTTGAAAGTCTATCGGGCACACGTAAGAACATCTAGCCGGATTAAAATGAGGTTATAGTGATAACCAAATAAAGAAAATTTTGTATCTCAACTATAAAATGTTACAATGATAAACTAATATAATAGTATTTATTTATTATGAATAAATATAATACAAGATATTAATTATGTTGATTGATTAAATATATATGTATTTACTACATATGGGGCGCGTGTGTGTATATGTGATACACATGGATTTTGCAAATTAATTAATCATAGTATTATATTATATATTAATAGTGATATATATATATATATATATATATATATATATATATATATATATATATATATATAAAGATGCATGTGGTATACATATGTGATATATGCACATGTGTAAATGATATATGGTAATATAATAATGATATGTTCAATATTAGATATTGACAATACATCTCTTGGAAATATTTAATATAAGCTGTTAGATATTAAAGAGATAAGTCAATCAAAGACACTTTCTTTATTTTATTAGGAAAAAGTTTTCATTCTCCCCACTGCACGCAGGAAGCTTCTCCCAATGAGATTGGGGCACAAGAGGGGCGGATACATTACTATATTTATGTAGTGAGTGTCAAGCTCTTTTGTATCATCACAATTAGAAGCGTTCTAATTTACTAGAAAATAGAGAGCTTCCTACAGAAACCGATTTTTTCTAGTAGCAATTCAAGGCGGGATTCCGGCAGGGTGCTCGTATGGATTTGAAATCCGATGTACATAACCAACTATACACGATCAGCCTTAGCATTTGCTGTGAATAAACTGAGTAGGTTCACGAGTAATCCAGACCATAATCATTGGAAAGCCTTAAATAGGTTGTTGAGGTACATGAAGTACACTATGAGTCTGGGATTACGATATACAAGTTATCCAGCAGTATTAGAAGGATATTGTGATGCCAACTGGATATCAGATACTCCCTCCGTTCCGAAATAACTGATGCAGTTGCCAAATGCACACAGATTAAAGAAACCATTTATTGCATTGACTTTTATATGAAATATACTATAATGCCCTCAACTAAAAAAACCTTTGAAATACAAAAGATATTTGGAGTACCAAAAATATGCATTTAATGAAGGGTAAAGTAGAAAAAATACATTAAATATTCCATTGAAATGCGAACTGCCTCAGTTATTTTGGAACGAATCTTTTTGGCAACTGCATCAGATATTATGGAACGGAGGGAGTACGAAAGATTCGAAGTCCACCAGTGGATACCTATTTACGATTGGTGGTGCTGATGTGTCCTGGAAGTATACAAGACAAACATGCATAGCTCGTTCCACAATGGAAGCTGAGTTTATAGCATTGGATAATGCTGGAGAAGAAGCTGAATGGCTTAGGAATTTCCTTGAGGATATTTTTTGTTGGTCTAAGCCTGTGGTGGCTATCGGCATACACTGCGCTAGTCAATCATCTATAGGAAGGGCACATAGTAGTATGTATAATGGTAAGTCTCGACACATACGCCGGAGACACAATACCATTAAAAAATTCATCTCTAATGATGTGATTTCCATCGATTATGAAAGATCGAACGAGAATCTTGCGGATCCACTTACAAAAGGTTCATCTAGAGATCAGATGTCAATCTTGACAAACAGAATGGGACTGAAGCCTATTGCGCATGTTTCCTTGTAATGGTTGTTAAGATCTGCGTGCAGGGTGATCCTGGGGAGGGGGGGGGGGGTGAATGGATCACGGTCACTTTTAACTTATTTTGATTTAGGCAAATGTCAAAGTGTGTTTCTACCAGTTTTAGTCCTAATTAACTAAGTCTCGGAAGCACAAAACTTAATTAGTTAATAGAATAAGTTGGATTAACCTATGTGATGAAAACACTAAGCACTTAACGTCCAATGTTATAACAAAGATGATGTTGACACAAGGTAGTATCAAGTTATCAAAAAGATAGGCAATAGCAGAACTGATGCAGATTACTAATAGAGGTATAATCAAGATGTTGTCAAGTTTGTTATATAACTGATTTAAGGATGAGATCAAGACAAATTAAGTGCAGATAACATAAACTTATTACAGCAGGTGCAAGCACAAGAGCTGAGGTACATATTCCAACAAGTTATATAAATTTGGAGCAAACACAGATGTTGTGCAAGAGTGCAGGTTACTATGCAAACAGATTACTGAGTTGCAATTTAGATTATAGATGCAATAAAATGATGCACAAACAGTTCAGGTTTAGTTCTAGTTCAAGTACAGTTCAAGTCTAAAACGGCAAACAGAAATTCTATATTACTTGAAAAACCGATGTTGTCTTTAAAGTCATACAGTACAACAAAGTAGTACAGTTGAATACAAAGGAGACTGCAATTTAGGTATATCAAGATGGTTCAGACAATGACAACATTACAATGTTCAATAGACTGATAAAGGTACACAGTTATCACTTATCAGGCTGATCAGTCTAATGCTAGATACTCAGCTGATTTCCAAGAATGATAGTCACAACTAGAAGTTAAGACTATCAGCCCTGTAAATCACACCTGAGCACAAACAGGTCTAACAGATCAGCAAAGCAAAAGACTGCCTATTACAAGATGTTTACTAGAGCATATTTCCAACAAAGGCAGGTTACAAATAGCAGCCTTTAGTACATGCAACCTGTTAGGAAATTTACGTAGGAACGCAGTTACCTCAAATTCGTTTAAAACAATAAACACGTTAAGTAGTAGACAATGAATATATTGTTTGATCTAAAAGATCGAAGCTTTGACCATCTAAAGAGAGTAGTCGTGCGCGCAAGACGTCCACGTGTCCAGCCTCTATCAATATCCACACGAGCACCTTGCCGGAATCCTCTTTGGATAGCTACTAGAAAAACTCGGTTGCTAGACCAGCCTTTTTTTTCTCTAAAATATTCTCAAGAAGACTCTCTAATATTTTCAAGTAAAATATTTCTCATTTTCTCTTGCAATTGTGTTGTACAAAAGATTTTAACACCCCTCACCTTATATAGGTGTAGGTGGCGCCCCAAGCCCTCTAATTTGCCTTGGAGAAGAGTCTTGAATGGAGCAGGGAGAAAGAAAACATTTTACTAGTAAAATAAGGAAAATAGATATTCTAGATTTATCTCATTGAGTACTTTCCTTAATCTTATTAAGGATTTTCCTTAAAATCATATATGATAAATATTCAGCATCTTATATTAAATATTTCAAAGATATATATATCGTCAATATTTAATATTGAATATATCTTTATTATATTACTATATATATATATATATATATATATATATATATATATATATATATATATATATATATATATATATCGCTTATACATGTGTATATATCACATATATATATATACTACACATATATCCTATTAATATCCAATATTTATACATAATATAATACTATGATTAATTAATTTGCAAAATACATGTCTATCATATATACATACATATTTCGACCCATACATATATAATATGTATATTTAATTAATCAACATAATTAATATCTTGTATTTAATTCTTTCATAATAAATAAATACCACCATATTAATTTACCACTATAACACTTTATAGTCGAGATAAACTTTCCTTATTTTGTTATCACTATAACCGTATTTTAATTCGGTTAGATGTTCTTATGTGTGTGACCCGTAGGCTTCCGAATATGTTGGTCGTAGATATAAAGTGCATTTACTAAAATACCCTTCAGACCTAACGATCACGAAATAGCGTCAAGCAACACATCATGACCCCCGATCATCGAGAGAGTCAAATGCAATGACTACTACCTTTCATGTGAAACGGTTACCATGTAAATAGAATCCTATTGTTGTTACAATATCCATACGGTCGTATCTCAAGTGTCAATACATTAACGACGGTATCTTATAATCTGGATTTCATGCTCTCTCGAAGTAACTCATTTACTTCCACTTTGCAAAGATTCACAAGAGCAAGACATTCCTTATAAGAAGACCCTTCCGGATATTTACTCCTATTCATAGGATACGTGATTTCCGGACGAACAACATGAATCCTACGCATGCTTCAGTATCACACACAATCACTACTGCATGATCGCCCTAAGGATAGGGGAAACCTCAATAGTGTCAAAGTATGACGATCCACACCGCGATGTCATGAAGACTCCGGTCTCAGGATAATTATACAACCGCCAGATAGTGCGACACTTAATAAAGTAAGTGGGTCAGTCTAACGTACGCATTCTCCAATACACGTTCACGTACAGTCCAAGTGTCTCTACACTTCGATAGACGAGATCTATCCATATCTTTATAAGATAAAAGACATCCAATATGTGCTAGTCTAATCGTACTATAAATGTCCCTATTAATAGAACATGCGACTAGAGACATTTAAGTATTAAACCTTTTAAAGTGAGTCGAGATCTCATCAACCATAATCACCATTATGATTTCTCTTTCATAGTTTGACACAAGGGACGTTATCATATATACAATATCATAATTGGTTTTCTAAACGAACAAATATATTATAACAGAAGAGTCATTTATCATATGTATAAACATAAAGAAATAGTAGAAATGATCCGACCCGGTCGGATTAGGTCCAACACGATTGGGTTTAGGACACTATTTCAAAACAACCAGCATCAAATTATGCAAAGAAACAGGTTCAGCAGTCCAGCAAATTAGTGCAACAGGTTCACCAAATGTTAAGGCACAGCAGGTTAAGTATAGCAATACGGCAGATCCACTTTCAGCAAAGACTCCACAAATGTGGTGCCACAGGTTCAATATGCAAAGTACAACAAAACAGTGTATTTGTGTATAAACAAAATTAGCAACAACGGGACAGCCAACACACCCAAACACTACACAGAATCAGTGAATTTCTTCACTGATTCACCAAACAAACATGGGATAAAGGAAACAACAAAACAGACACAACCAACTTAAATCCTTGATCAATCTTACTGTCAAAGAACTGACCCTTAAACCGTGTATTCTTAGACTTTTTTTCCACCCTTGGACCACACTCATTACCGGAATGATTCAGTCAGAATACCACAGTCAGTTCACAGTTCAAAACACAGCAAATTATCAAGTTTAAGCTATAGACACTTTACTCTACCACTTAAGCCACAAAAAAAAGTGTAAAGCAAAGACGACAGAGACACTTACAACCCTATAAGCATCAGCACTAAAATCAACAGGTTCTCCCCTGTGATATCAGTCAACAGCAATAATATAAGACTGAGATCAATTGACTCCAGAGAATTGCTCAACCCTGTATCAAAAGCCTTGGTCCCACCAAGTGTTGATACAGCCACCTACAAACACACTCACAAGCGAGGGAAATTTTAGACTCTCTAAAATGTTGGATTGCTACCACTTTGAGTGTTTGTGAATACTTGCAATCATGTTGATGTAAGTGGGTATTTGTATAGTTTAAACACTAATAATGTGAAACAAAATTTGAATTTTGAAACCGAGGCACACATGTGACATTTCCAGTCAAGGCAAGTTTTTGATGTGTGGGGTATATCAACATGTCATTCCCTTCTAGGTGCCGTTGGGCTAATAAATCAAGGGAAATAAACATGTGATTGACTTTGTATAAGGTAACTTTGCCTCATATGTCACTAAACCGATTGTTTGGTTTGACACATAACCACTGAAGGTAACCTATTGGACCAACAAGATAACCCAATGAATATTCAACAAACACACATGGGGTATATCATCATTTTGGTTAAGGATTCTGTTTTGATCATAGAGTTACAATAAAACCTGAATCAGACCGCGGGATAGGGACTAGAACCAACTAATTTAGGGGTTCGTGATCAAGCAATTAACCAAACCAGCCAATAAATTAGTTGATTCAACTGACAACCCATCATTGGGTATTAAACCCTCAGGTTAATTGAACTAGTGGGCAAATTTTACCAACAAATCAACCAAAACCACAGATTCAACAAGACTTACCCAACGTTTACTTCACAGGGTATCAAACCCTTAGTCAAACCTAATTAAACAGGGCTGTAAATAGAATGGATTCAGCCAATTTACCATTGCGAACCGGGTTGTAATTCACCAGTTCGATTCGTAGAGTCTGAACTCTAAAGAGCCATGCCAAGAGGAAAATCAATGGCTGCAACCTTCACATTAAATGCTCTGAGTCGTGAATCAGGTCAACAACAGGGGTGGGTTCATTTTCAAATGACCAAGCCTTTAAAACAAGACTGCCAATTCAAAAACCAAATAAGATCAACATAGAATCGAATTCATATCAGTATAATTAAAGATGAAATACATTATTAACAAGGAAAGATGTCACCTTGTTAACGAAATTAGCTAAATCTCTTCGAATCTGAATGTAATGCTCGAAACAGTGTCAAACCAGAGGAAAGGTCAAAATTTTCACACTTAACCCTTCACAAATCGCATAAGGCACAAATCAGGCAGATATCTTAATTCGAATCAGTAAAATAAATAAAAATACGATATATAAACAATAAGGATATCACCTTTATTCAGAAATAGCTGCATATCGTTTGAATCAGAGATTGATTGCTTCAAATAAATGCCTTCGAGTAAAGTCACATGTTGTAGAGATTGAAATTAACATTAAATCATATCGAATCAGCACCGATATGGAATAAAGATGGTAGCTCTTCAATCGAACCTTCCCAAAACGGTTTTACAGCACGTGGTTTCTCGATTGGAACGATTCAAGGCAGTATCGGTTCTTACCATAATAGGAATTAAGCAAGTGCAGAAGATGGAAGAACAAAGAGGAGAAGATACCACAGAAAATCGGAGATTCGATTGCAAGAGAAACGAATACGGAAGAGAATGAGAGATTTTAGGAAACGTTTCAGATTTTTGAGTAGGGGGCAGTGGTGGACCCAGGATTGAATATTAGGGTGATCTTGATTTTCAATTTAAATGAAAATACAAGTCCGCATAACAAAAAGATCTAATGCAAAATAACTTCATTCATCGTACATCAAGTTACGAACATATAATATAGTAAAGTGTTAAGTGTTGTTCTTCTAAATATAATAAGTGTAGCTAGAGTTTGTTTATGTGGTTTTCAACTTTTATTTTGATGGCATAAGGTAGAAAAAAATTGCGAACACGTTTCGAATGTGCACCCGGTTTTGTGGTGTTTAAATATTATAATTAGATTTACAGGTAAGAAAAAAAATCAAGATTTAATTTAAAAGATATAAGGTAAAGAAAATAAAATTATATTTAGATTGTATAAATTATGAAACACGTACTATAAGAATGTTCAGTGGTGTAAGGTATAAAAGAAAAAAAATATTGCTTACAACATGTCTTGAACACATGACCTTTAGATAAAATGATTTAAGAAGAATAGTTAATACCACTAGGCTGATGAAAGATTAATCCAAAATTAAGAAGACGTAAATACATATACTAATAACAAAATTAATACAATTACACAAAAATAAATTTTTTTTTTTTGGTTTTTTTTTCAAATTTTGGGGTGGTCTTGAGACCACCCCACCTCCTTAGTGGGTCCGCCGGGAATAGGACGGAAGAGAATGACAACCGTTTTACAAAATGAATTGTGGAAGTCAGATATTTGGGTAAGGGTTATTTAGATGAATGAGATAACCGGACCGGGCTAGATTTATTGGATAAACGGGCTTTAGAGGATCATGCCCGAGATAGGGAACAGTTCGGGCTGATAATTAAATAACAAGACTAATCGACTGGGCTAAACACATTGCAGGCCAACCAAACTTAAATCTGAATTAATTAAAACTTTAGTATAACACATTGTGTTACACACTAATTAAATCCACTATATATATCACACAAGTTGCAATGTAATGTCCTCTTGCGTGATATTAGTGTATCCTCTTAATGTATCATCATAGTGAGATACACAAGCTTATAGTTAATTTCCAAATGTACCTGTAGCACAATAAAACAAAGTAATGGCCATTTATGTAAGCAATTCTTCAGGGTTGGTTAGTGACACAAGATATCAAATAACGACACAATTAAAAACTTTAAACACAAAGTGTGGACTTTTGAAAATTAATAAACACTTAACTACAAACCATAAAATACTTAACAATGGCAACCCAACCATGTTGGAGATCCCAAGATCATGATTCAAAAGGGACAACTATGTTATAAGGAACAATCTAGCACTTACTCATTCTGTTAAAATAAAAGTGTTGTCTGCAGAGGGTGTTAGGTTAAGCAAATATTTTAATAATTCCTGTATCTTGATATTCAAGTGGAGTAGGGCAGAATAATCTTGATAGGAGGTCGCCTATGTAAGTGCGAAGTGGGGTCGCTTCTGTGAGGATTTTGAGGCTTGAATTCTCTAAAGAACTTTCCGAAACCAAGTATTGGCTAGTGCCAAGATGGACACAACCATGAGAACTGAAAGGTGCTAGGAAAAATATTGTGTGAGTCCGATTGTCTTGGTTAACATTAATGGATGAACAGTTTAAGACCTAGTTCACTGTTAGCATAGTAATCCGATAGTACTTCACTAAGGCAGGTTCAAAGCCAGAAGCTACCTCTCCTGATGCAATATTATTCCGTCTGACTTCTCTTTAGAGTTTGTATTTGCATTTCCATTAATTTCATGTGGGGGATCGTTGAAGATATAAGCTAAACCCATGAAATGCGGGCTTGAAACATGTGTTGAATAGTCAACTTTAACGCAAATTTCGGATACGCGCCGGTGTGATTCACCGGTTTCTTGTTACTTTTAAAAAATACTACTCACGGAGTAGATGAGGTTTGGCTTTGGAATAACTCGATTCGGATATCCTATGAATGAGAAATAAATGCCTAAAGTTGGTTGGAAAGGTTGTAGGAAAAAGGAGTTGACGGGAGAACCTCACTACATTGGAAACTTGAGTGTTGGGAACGCAAGTAATAAGAGCTTGAGTGTCTCTTATGGATGTGCGGGAGGGAGGGAGGATTTAGATAATTCCACACGCGCGCCCCACCGCCGCCGTCCGGCCGGCTCGGCACGGCTCGGCTCGGGTGTTGTATTAATTTTTTGGACAATTTTTTTTGAAATTAACCAAAAATTAATTTTTGGTATGTGATTGTGTCATCCGAACAATCAGAAGTGGGGATGAGGTCAGCCAACTAAGTCAACACGCCATTGACTTTTCTTGAGGGAAAGGTCAGCCGACTTATGTCATCCGGCCGACTGATGAAGGTTTAAACTTCAAATTTCCTCTTGTGTCTTTACTACAAAGAGTCTTTCATATAGATTTAGTTCATGAGTCGAAGAGAAGTCTGAGCACTTTGTAAATTCGCCGGAACTCAGATTTTCGAAGTGGCTCTAAATCTTAGACGTGAAGCCGTTGTATCTTGGGAGACAGTTGCTACTACCGTGGGCACCATACCGGAGCAATTTGTCTTAAGGATTGAGTAACTATTCGCA